>JBCEWE010002372.1:69802-82302 GCA_039877035.1 Silurus lanzhouensis
CGGTTATGTCGACTTTTTTATGTCGCGGAACCCTAATATCTCGAGCACAAAGGGGAAAATGAGAAATTTTAACGTCAGTTATGTGGATCGGCGCTGTGCAGCCGCAGAAGAACTCGCGAAAGTGGCGGAAAAATCAAACCTTACAGATACTACAGGTGTTTGTATTGTATACTGGTGAATCTCTGCTGTTAGTAAGTGCACATATGCATTTTTTTGTTAAATGTTATGCGATGAACGGGAGCGCGGCGCTCCAGGCTTCAACTCCTTACCGAGCGCACGCGAGCAGGGTAAGGAGCACAGCTCTCTCGGTAAGGAGCGACGCACGCGCGCTCGGTAAGGAGCTGTGTGGTGGGGAAGCCACCACACAGACGTGTGAAGGAATAGACCACACAGACAACGACAGAGACGTCTTAACTGGGCTTAAGAGAAAAAGATCTGGACTGGTGCCCAGTGGTCCAAAGTCCTTTTTTCAGATGAGAGCAAGTTTTGTATTTCATTTGGAAACCAAGGACCCAGAGTCTGGAGGAAGGGTGGAGAAGTTCACAGCCCACGTTGCTTGAAGTCCAGTGTTGAGTTTCCACAGTCTATGATGATTTGGGGTACAATGTCATCTTTTGGTGTTGGTCCACTGTGTTTTATCAAGTCCAAGGTCAGCACAGCCATTTACCAGGGAGTTTTAGAGCTCTTCATGCTTCCCTCTGCTGACCAGTTTTATGGAGATGCTGATTTTATTTTCCAGCAGGATTTGGCACCTGCCCACACTGCCAAAAGCACCAAAAGTTGGTTAAATGAACATGGTGTTGGTGTGCTTGACTGGAGCAAACTCACCAGACCTGAACCTTATAGAGAATCTCTGGCATATTGTCAAGAGGAACATGAGAAACAAGAGACCAAAAATGCAGATGAGCTGAAGACCACTGTCAAAGAAACCTGGGCTTCCACACCACCTCCTCCATGCCACAGTCTGATCTCCTCCATGCCACAGTCTGATCTCCTCCATGCCACAGTCTGATTGAGGCAGTAATTAAAGCAAAAGGAGCCTCGACCAAGTATTGATTACAGATACAGTAAATAAACAGACTTTCCAGAAGACCAACAATTCACTCAAAATGTTTTTATTGGTCTTATGAAGTTTTCTCATTTGTTGAGATGTGAACAAACATGCACACACCTACACACACACACACACACACACACACACCTACACACACACACACACACACACCTACACACACACACACACACACACACACACACACACACACACACCTACACACACACACACACACACACACACCTACACACACACACACCTACACACACACACACACCTACACACACACACACCTACACACACACACACCTACACACACACACACCTACACACACACACACACACCTACACACACACACACACACACACCTACACACACACACCTACACACACACACACACCTACACACACACACACACACACCTACACACACACACACACACACACACACACCTACACGCACACACCTACACACACACACACACCTACACGCACACACCTACACACACACACACACCTACACACACCTACACACACCTACACTCACACACTCACGTGCACATACACACACACACACACACACACACTCACATGCACATACACACTCTCACATGCACACACACACACCTACACACACTCACACACCTACACACACACTCACATGCACATACACACACACTCTCACACACAAACACACACACACCTTCTCAGCTTCTCCTGCTTTTGTATGTCTGGTGTGTATCCTGTCTGAAGTCATCACTGCTCTGATTCACAGGGTTTAGTTTACACCATGACAGATGTAGAGGAAGTGCACGTGTGGATGGTGAAACACTTCACAGAACATCCACTGTTCAGCCGCGTGTCAGAGGAGGAGCTGGTACTGTTTTACACTCACACACACACACACACACTTTTTCTCACACATATACATACACTTACACACAAACAAGAGTAGGGAATGAGGGAGCGATAGACGAGGGGCAGTGGGGAAGGAGGGAGCGACAGACGAGGGGCGGTGGGGAAGGAGGGAGCGACAGACGAGGGGCGGTGGGGAAGGAGGGAGCGACAGACGAGGGGCGGTGGGGAAGGAGGGAGAGATAGACGAGGGGCGGTGGGGAAGGAGGGAGAGATAGACGAGGGGCGGTAGGACAGACAAACATTAAGTGGTCAGTGGCAGTACTTTTTGACCTTTGATCTTTTGTTCCTACAGAAAGATGATGTCATTGTTGGCCGTTTGGGAACATGTACCGAAGAAGGGAAGAAGGTGCAGAGAAACGGAGGGAAGAACTTTCTCGCTGTGTTCTGCAGAGTCAAGGATCCAAGCTAAAATACATTCCTCCAACTCCAGACTGATCACATGACCATCAAAGCCCTTGAGCTGATCCAAGTCCTCTAAACCTCTGGACTGATAAGATCTACCGTTATTCGTCTCACAGTGGGGAAATTTCCATATTTCTGATCACATGACCCTTAAAGCTACCACGATCACGTTTCTGCATGTTTTCACATGTCCTGTTCTTCAGAGACAGAGCTGGTTCATGTTTCACACGTGTGTACACTTTGAGATCAGATGTTTTATGAACAATAAACGTTTAATTATTTTAGTTAATTTTAGTTTTTTATTGTTTGATTAATGATCAGAACAATAAAGTAGAAAGTATTTTTTCATGCTGTTTGTTTCCTCAATGTTTTACTGAAACCTGCTTTAAATCACACGGTTCAGAAGTTATATCTCCTCACTGCTCCTTAAATCTCCTCACTGCTCCACTCTGGACCTTATAAATCTTTATATTTCCTCATAACATCTTAAAGCTCCTCATATCTCCTCTGGTTCACTCTTTTTTCTCTTCATTTGCCTGCAGTTTTTTTTTTTTGTCTCTTTCTCTTGCAGAGTTTGCATTAATTTATCTCAGAGTGTGTGTGTGTGTGTGTGTGTGTGTGTGTGTGTGTGTGTGTGTGTGTGTGTGTGTGTGTGTGTGTGTGTGTGTTTACCTTTACTCTTTCACCTACAAACCTGAAGCTTATGTTCCTGAAATTCAGTTTGTTCTGTGAAACCATCAGCACTCGACCTGCAGCCTGAGAGCAGAAGATCTGATCCACACGTTCCAGAGAACTTTATTTACAGCATGTGATATATATGTAAGCATGTGTACAGTGAATAAATATAAAGGCAGTAACAGTGCAGAGACGTGTGGACATCATTAAGAAGTACAGAAATGGTAGGGCGATGGCATTGAAGAGGAAATGTGCAGAAGTGAAAGGTTACAAGATTATGGCATTTAAGAAGTTAGCAAGCTGAATAACCAGTCTACTATATATATATATATATATATATATATATATACACACACACACACATTATACACACATATACATGAATGTGAAATGTTGGGCAGAATGTACAGTGAGGATATAAAGATACATATAGATACAAAATAGTGCAGATGTGATGAGTAAAAAAGATATAGTATGTAATATGTACATGTACAGTACAGAGTTTATATACAGTGTTTAGTTTTGTAGTGATCTTGTGGTGTAGTGTGGTCTAGTGTGGTGTAGTGTAGTCTAGTGTGGTGTAGTCTAGTGTAGTGTGGTGTAGTCTAGTGTGGTGTAGTGTGGTGTGGTGTAGTGTAGTGTGGTGTAGTCTAGTGTGGTGTAGTGTGGTGTAGTGTGGTGTGGTGTGGTCTAGTGTGGTGTAGTGTAGTGTGGTGTGGTGTGGTCTAGTGTGGTGTAGTGTGGTGTGGTGTGGTCTAGTGTGGTGTAGTGTGGTGTGGTGTGGTGTGGTGTGGTGTGGTGTAGTGTGGTGTGGTGTGGTCTAGTGTGGTGTAGTGTAGTCTAGTGTGGTGTAGTCTAGTGTAGTGTGGTGTGGTGTAGTGTGGTGTGGTGTGTAGTGTAGTGTAGTGTGGTGTGGTGTAGTGTAGTGTGGTCTAGTGTGGTGTAGTGTGGTGTGGTGTGGTGGTCTAGTGTGGTGTAGTGTGGTGTGGTGTGGTGTGGTCTAGTGTGGTGTAGTGTGGTGTGGTGTGGTCTAGTGTGGTGTGGTGTGGTCTAGTGTGGTGTAGTGTGGTGTGGTGTGGTGTGGTCTAGTGTGGTGTGGTGTGGTGTGGTCTAGTGTGGTGTGGTGTGGTCTAGTGTGGTGTAGTGTGGTGTGGTGTAGTGTGGTGTGGTGTGTAGTGTGGTGTGGTGTGGTGAGGTGTGGTCTAGTGTGGTGTAGTGTGGTGTGGTGTGGTTGTAGTGTGGTGTGGTGTGGTCTAGTGTGGTGTAGTGTGGTGTGGTGTGGTGTGGTGTAGTGTGGTGTGGTGAGGTGTGGTCTAGTGTGGTGTGGTGTGGTGTGGTGTAGTGAGGTGTAGTGTGGTGTGGTGAGGTGTGGTGTGGTGTGGTGTAGTGAGGTGTGGTCTAGTGTGGTGTGGTGTAGTGTAGTGTGGTGTGGTGTATTGTGGTGTAGTGTGGTGTGTAGTGTAGTGTAGTGTTGTGTTGTGTAGTGTGGTGTAGAGTTCAGTAGTGTGTAGTGTAGAGTTCAGTAGTGTTGTGTTGTGTGGTGTAGAGTTCAGTAGTGTTGTGTTGTGTAGTGTAGTGTAGAGTTCAGTAGTGTAGTGTTGTGTTGTGTAGTGTAGAGTAGAGTTCAGTAGTGTTGTGTAGTGTAGTGTAGTGTAGAGTTCAGTTGTGTTGTGTTGTAGAGTTCAGTAGTGTAGTGTTGTGTTGTGTAGTGTAGAGTAGAGTTCAGTAGTGTTGTGTTGTGTAGTGTGGTGTGGTCTAGTGTGGTGTGGTGTGGTGTAGTGAGGTGTGGTGTAGTGTGGTCTAGTGTGGTGTGGTGTAGTGTAGTGTGGTGTAGTGTGGTGTAGTGTGGTGTGGTGTGGTGTAGTGTGGTGTGGTGTAGTGTGGTGTGGTCTAGTGTGGTGTAGTGTGGTGTAGTGTAGTGTGGTGTAGTCTAGTGTGGTGTAGTGTAGTGTGGTGTAGTGTGGTGTGGTGTAGTCTAGTGTGGTGTGGTGTGGTGTGGTGTGGTGTAGTGTGGTGTGGTGTGGTGTAGTCTAGTGTGGTGTGGTGTGGTGTAGTGTGGTGTGGTGTAGTGTGGTGTGGTGTGGTGTGGTCTAGTGTGGTGTAGTGTGGTGTGGTGTAGTGTAGTGTGGTGTAGAGTTCAGTAGTGTTGTGTTGTGTAGTGTAGAGTAGAGTTCAGTAGTGTAGTGTTGTGTTGTGTAGTGTAGTGTAGAGTTCAGTAGTGTAGTGTTGTGTTGTGTAGTGTAGAGTAGAGTTCAGTAGTGTTGTGTTGTGTAGTGTAGTGTAGTGTAGAGTTCAGTTGTGTTGTGTAGTGTAGTGTAGAGTTCAGTAGTGTAGTGTTGTGTTGTGTAGTGTAGAGTAGAGTTCAGTAGTGTAGTGCTGTGTTGTGTTGTGTAGAGTTCAGTAGTGTAGTGTTGTGTTGTGTAGTGTAGAGTTCAGTAGTGTAGTGTTGTGTTGTGTAGTGTAGAGTTCAGTAGTGTAGTGTTGTGTAGTGTAGTGTTGTGTTGTGTTGTGTAGTGTAGAGTTCAGTAGTGTAGTGTTGTGTTGTGTAGTGTAGAGTTCAGTAGTGTAGTGTTGTGTTGTGTAGTGTAGAGTTCAGTAGTGTTGTGTTGTGTAGTGTAGAGTTCAGTAGTGTTGTGTTGTGTTGTGTAGTGTAGAGTTCAGTAGTGTTGTTGTGTAGTGTAGAGTTCAGTAGTGTTGTGTTGTGTAGTGTAGAGTTCAGTAGTGTAGAGTTCAGTAGTGTAGTGTAGAGTTCAGTAGTGTAGAGTTCAGTAGTGTAGTGTTGTGTTGTGTAGTGTAGAGTTCAGTAGTGTAGTGTAGAGTTCAGTAGTGTAGAGTTCAGTAGTGTAGTGTTGTGTTGTGTAGTGTAGAGTTCAGTAGTGTAGAGTTCAGTAGTGTAGTGTTGTGTTGTGTTGTGTAGTGTAGTGTAGAGTTCAGTAGTGTAGAGTTCAGTAGTGTAGTGTAGAGTTCAGTAGTGTAGAGTTCAGTAGTGTAGAGTTCAGTAGTGTAGTGTAGAGTTCAGTAGTGTAGTGTTGTGTTGTGTAGTGTAGAGTTCAGTAGTGTAGTGTAGAGTTCAGTAGTGTAGAGTTCAGTAGTGTAGTGTAGAGTTCAGTAGTGTAGTGTAGAGTTCAGTAGTGTAGAGTTCAGTAGTGTAGTGTTGTGTTGTGTAGTGTAGAGTTCAGTAGTGTAGTGTAGAGTTCAGTAGTGTAGAGTTCAGTAGTGTAGTGTTGTGTTGTGTTGTGTAGTGTAGAGTTCAGTAGTGTAGAGTTCAGTAGTGTTGTGTAGTGTAGTGTAGAGTTCAGTAGTGTAGAGTTCAGTAGTGTAGTGTAGAGTTCAGTAGTGTAGAGTTCAGTAGTGTAGTGTAGAGTTCAGTAGTGTAGAGTTCAGTAGTGTAGTGTAGAGTTCAGTAGTGTTGAGTTCAGTAGTGTTGTGTTGTGTAGTGTAGTGTAGAGTTCAGTAGTGTAGAGTTCAGTAGTGTAGAGTTCAGTAGTGTTGTGTTGTGTAGTGTAGAGTTCAGTAGTGTAGTGTAGAGTTCAGTAGTGTAGAGTTCAGTAGTGTAGTGTAGAGTTCAGTAGTGTAGTGTAGAGTTCAGTAGTGTTGAGTTCAGTAGTGTTGTGTTGTGTAGTGTAGTGTAGAGTTCAGTAGTGTAGAGTTCAGTAGTGTAGTGTTGTGTTGTGTAGAGTTCAGTAGTGTAGTGTAGAGTTCAGTAGTGTAGAGTTCAGTAGTGTAGTGTTGTGTTGTGTAGTGTAGAGTTCAGTAGTGTAGAGTTCAGTAGTGTTGTGTTGTGTTGTGTAGTGTAGTGTAGAGTTCAGTAGTGTAGAGTTCAGTAGTGTAGTGTAGAGTTCAGTAGTGTAGAGTTCAGTAGTGTAGTGTAGAGTTCAGTAGTGTAGAGTTCAGTAGTGTAGTGTAGAGTTCAGTAGTGTTGAGTTCAGTAGTGTTGTGTTGTGTAGTGTAGTGTAGAGTTCAGTAGTGTAGAGTTCAGTAGTGTTGTGTTGTGTTGTGTAGTGTAGAGTTCAGTAGTGTAGAGTTCAGTAGTGTAGTGTAGAGTTCAGTAGTGTAGAGTTCAGTAGTGTTGTGTTGTGTTGTGTAGTGTAGAGTTCAGTAGTGTAGAGTTCAGTAGTGTAGAGTTCAGTAGTGTAGTGTTGTGTTGTGTAGTGTAGAGTTCAGTAGTGTAGAGTTCAGTAGTGTAGAGTTCAGTAGTGTAGTGTTGTGTTGTGTTGTGTAGTGTAGAGTTCAGTAGTGTAGAGTTCAGTAGTGTAGTGTAGAGTTCAGTAGTGTAGAGTTCAGTAGTGTAGAGTTCAGTAGTGTAGAGTTCAGTAGTGTAGTGTAGAGTTCAGTAGTGTAGAGTTCAGTAGTGTAGAGTTCAGTAGTGTAGTGTAGAGTTCAGTAGTGTAGAGTTCAGTAGTGTAGTGTTGTGTTGTGTTGTGTAGTGTAGAGTTCAGTAGTGTAGAGTTCAGTAGTGTTGTGTAGTGTAGTGTAGAGTTCAGTAGTGTAGAGTTCAGTAGTGTAGTGTAGAGTTCAGTAGTGTAGAGTTCAGTAGTGTAGTGTAGAGTTCAGTAGTGTAGAGTTCAGTAGTGTAGTGTAGAGTTCAGTAGTGTTGAGTTCAGTAGTGTTGTGTTGTGTAGTGTAGTGTAGAGTTCAGTAGTGTAGAGTTCAGTAGTGTAGAGTTCAGTAGTGTTGTGTTGTGTAGTGTAGTGTAGAGTTCAGTAGTGTAGAGTTCAGTAGTGTAGTGTAGAGTTCAGTAGTGTAGAGTTCAGTAGTGTAGTGTAGAGTTCAGTAGTGTAGTGTAGAGTTCAGTAGTGTTGAGTTCAGTAGTGTTGTGTTGTGTAGTGTAGAGTTCAGTAGTGTAGAGTTCAGTAGTGTAGAGTTCAGTAGTGTAGTGTTGTGTTGTGTAGTGTAGAGTTCAGTAGTGTAGTGTAGAGTTCAGTAGTGTAGAGTTCAGTAGTGTAGTGTTGTGTTGTGTTGTGTAGTGTAGAGTTCAGTAGTGTAGAGTTCAGTAGTGTTGTGTTGTGTTGTGTAGTGTAGTGTAGAGTTCAGTAGTGTAGAGTTCAGTAGTGTAGTGTAGAGTTCAGTAGTGTAGAGTTCAGTAGTGTAGTGTAGAGTTCAGTAGTGTAGAGTTCAGTAGTGTAGTGTAGAGTTCAGTAGTGTTGAGTTCAGTAGTGTTGTGTTGTGTAGTGTAGTGTAGAGTTCAGTAGTGTAGAGTTCAGTAGTGTTGTGTTGTGTTGTGTAGTGTAGAGTTCAGTAGTGTAGAGTTCAGTAGTGTAGTGTAGAGTTCAGTAGTGTAGAGTTCAGTAGTGTTGTGTTGTGTTGTGTAGTGTAGAGTTCAGTAGTGTAGAGTTCAGTAGTGTAGAGTTCAGTAGTGTAGTGTTGTGTTGTGTAGTGTAGAGTTCAGTAGTGTAGAGTTCAGTAGTGTAGAGTTCAGTAGTGTAGTGTTGTGTTGTGTAGTGTAGAGTTCAGTAGTGTAGAGTTCAGTAGTGTAGTGTAGAGTTCAGTAGTGTAGAGTTCAGTAGTGTAGAGTTCAGTAGTGTAGTGTAGAGTTCAGTAGTGTAGAGTTCAGTAGTGTAGTGTTGTGTTGTGTAGTGTAGAGTTCAGTAGTGTGATGGTGGATGGAGACAAGCTGTTTAAAGCCTTTTTTTAAAGAAGCTGTAAACAGTTTATAAAGTGAGACTGTAGAAGTTTAGCGTCTATTAGTTTGTTCCTTATATGTTTATCAGTAATGAGTGATCCAGTGGTGACTGGTGAAGGAAAAACTCCCTGAGACTTAATGAGGAAGGAACCTTGAGAGGAACCAGACTCTAAAGAGAACCTCATCCTCATCACCGAGTGTCCATCATTACAGTTCCATCAGTGTTGAGGTTAGAAAGTGTTCAGTGATGTTTATATGCAGAACTGATCATACAAACTGAAGCCCTGAGCACATTGTAGCAGACTTCTTCTGATAGTGATGGTAATGAAGATGGTGATGAAGATGAAATATGATTCCATGTTCCTGTACTGATAAGTTTTGTGAATGAATATGGAGTTAAAGTCACGTGACGTGAGCAGGAGTGTACGTGCTGAAAGCTCATGCCACATCCCTCATCGCTCCACGTCCTGCCTTCCTGCACTTCTCTGAAATCTAAAGGAGGTCGAAGAGTCTGGTTGGGACACACACACACACACACACACACACACACACACACACACACACACACACACACACACACACACACACACACATTTCTGCTCCTGAGTTCTGAGTACTGATTATATTTCCACACTGAACACACACACTGCTCGGGATGAGCTCCAGCTTTATCTCCAAGCTTCAGGCAGATCACACACAGCTTTATAAATGTGTAACATGAACGCAGACTGTTGTGTCTGCTTGTTTTGTGTGTGTGTGTGTGTGTGTGTGTGTGTGTATATAAAATTATGCTGATCAGCATTTTCAGATGACTCTTTAACGTGAACAGACACATTCCTGACCACAACCTTAACACCTCACTGCTGATAACACACACACACACACACACACACACACACACACACACACACACACACACACACAGCATATTGATTAATAGATTGATTTTATACAAAATCCAAAGATCCAGGTATGTGCGTGTGTGCGTGTGTGCGTGTGTGCATGTGCGTGTGTGTGCGTGTGTGTGTTTGCGTGCGTGCGTGTAAGTGTGTGTGTGTGTGTGTGTGTGTGTGTGTGTGTGTTAATTCAGAAGTTCAGGTAGTTTGGCAGTTTAGTAGTTTGGGTGTTAATTCATGTTTCTTTCTAATTTGAATTTTTTAGTATTGAGTTCAGTAGAAATCCCACATCGTGGGATTCCTGCATTCTGATTGGCCACACCCTTAGGACAGCCCCGCCCCTTTCTGTCAGTGATTGGTGGTAAGTGTGTGTCTGAGTGTCTGTGTGTGTTATAAATACAGAGTAGGAGTGTGTGGGGATACACTCATTCCTTTAGAGGCAGAGTGTGTGTGTGTAAGTGTGTGTGTAGTGTGTGTGAAGATGCTGCAGCAAGTGATGCGCGTGTCATGGAGGGGTGTGTCCTCAATGATTAAGTGGGCGGAGCCTGTGACAGGGGTGAGAACTCTGGATCAGATGCCTGGACCATCAGCCATAAGGTTCATCTGGGATCTTCTAGCAAACCGTGGACTATCCAGACTGCATGAAATGCAGGTACACACACACACACACACACACACACACACACACACACACACACCTGCACGCACCTGTACATTAAGTGTTGTGTTCTAATTCAAGATCTATACAGCTGTGTATTACTGAAGTGTGCACTACAATGTGTGTGCGCCGGTGTGGGTGCATGTGTGTGTGTGTGTGTGTGTGTGTGATCACAGCTGGATGGTCGGCGGCGGTTCGGTTCAATGTGGAAGGCGAGTTTTGGTCCGGTTCTGACGGTTCATGTTGCAGAACCAGAGATGATCGAGCAAGTGCTCAGACAGGAAGGAAACACACCAATGAGATCTGACATTTCCTCCTGGAAGGACTACAGGAGACACAGAGGACATGGATACGGACTTCTGACCTCGTACGTACACACACACACACACACACACACACACACACACTTGCTCATGTATGCACACACTCACCACTAAAAACTATAAATGCTCATTTTGATGGTTGATTGTGTGCGTGCTCAGTGAGGGGGAGGAGTGGCAGAAAGTTCGCAGTCTTCTCGCTAAACACATGCTGCGTCCCAAATCAGTGGAGGCGTACGACAGCACACTGAACTCTGTAGTGAGCGACCTGATCACCAAACTCACACTGCACAAACAACAACATCCTCACGGAGTCATCAGAGACATCGCTGCTGAGTTCTACCGCTTCGGCCTGGAGGGTACGTACACACACACACACACACACACACACACACACACTCACACACAAACACACACTCACACACAAACACACACACACACACAAACACACGTACATTCTCACTCACACACACACACACACAAACACACGTACATTCTCACTCACACACACACACACACAAACACACGTACATTCTCACACACACACACACACACATTCTCACACACACACAAACACACACTCACACACAAACACACACTCACACACAAACACACACACACACACAAACACACGTACATTCTCACTCACACACACACACACACAAACACACGTACATTCTCACTCACACACACACACACACACAAACACACGTACATTCTCACACACACACACACACACATTCTCACACACACACAAACACACACTCACACACTCACACACAAACACACACAAACACACGTACATTCTCACTCACACACACACACACAAACACACGTACATTCTCACACACACACACACACACACATTCTCACACACACACAAACACACACACACACACACAAACACACACATTCTCACACACATATACACACACACACACACACATACACACATACACATACACACACACACACACACACACACACACACACACATTCACACACACAAACACATACATGTTCACAAACAACATACATACACACACATACACACACACACACACACACACACACACACACACACACACACACACACACACACACAAACACGTACTCACACACACACATTCACACACACACACACACACACACACACACACATTCACACACAAGCACGTCTATACAGTTATTAACACACACAACACCCCCTCCCCCTCCAGGTATTTCCTCGGTACTGTTCGAGTCAAGGATCGGGTGTTTGGACGCGGTGGTTCCCATGGAGACGGAGCGTTTTATCCAGTCCATAAACAAGATGTTTGTGATGACGCTGCTCACCATGGCGATGCCGGCGTGGCTCCATCGGCTCTTCCCCGGGCCGTGGAGAACGTTCTGTCAGTGCTGGGATTACATGTTCCACTTCGGTGAGCGGCGATATGAGAAATGAAACATGATCTGAGCAGATCTTCATAACATCACCTAAACATCAGCTTCTTCTCCTCATCCTCCTCCATCTCCACCTACTCCTCCTACTCTTCCTCTTTCCCCCCCTCAGCTAAAGGTCACATCGATAAGCGTCTTAAAGAGGAAGAGGAGAAGCTGGCGCGTGGACAGGAAGTGGAGGGAAGATATCTGACTTACTTCCTGTCTCGAGCTGGAATGCCGATGAAGTCCGTGTACAGTAACGTGACAGAGCTGCTGCTCGCTGGGGTCGATACGGTATTTATTATTCATCACTTAAACATTTTATCACATGTTCACTACATCCAGTTTTCCACTCCATCTTTCCATCACTCCATCTCTCCATCACTCCATCTCTCCATCTCTCCATCACTCCATCTCTCCATCTCTCCATCACTCCATCAGTCTGTCACTTCATCTCTGCTTCCTCTCTCTCAGATCTCCAGCACACTCTCCTGGTCTCTCTATGAACTTTCCCATCATCCTGAAATCCAGG
>JBCEWE010002372.1:87302-102302 GCA_039877035.1 Silurus lanzhouensis
CTTTGATGATGTCTTTCCAGATGTGCAGCTGTCCATGTCACACACACTCATGAACCCCATACCATCAGCATGATGTTGATTTTAAATTTGGCTGGAGCTTACGTTGCAACCCCCCTCCCCCACCTGGGGCAGTCAGATCACCTTTCTTTGTTTCTCACCCCTAAATATACACCCCTCATCAACCGGGTAAAGCCATCAGTGAGAACCATCAAGGTGTGGCCCGCAGACGCAGATTTCACACTTCAGGAAAGGTTTCTACACACAGACTGGAGTACATTTGCTTCTCAGGCCACCAGTGACTCTCACACAGACATTGACTGCTATACCTCCTCTGTTCTGGATTACATCAGTTCCACCACAGACAGTGTTACTACCCAGAAACAGATCATCACATACCCTAATCAGAAGCCATGGATGAACAAGGAGGTGCGCCTCCTGCTGAAGGCACGCACTACTGCCTTCAGGTCAGGTGACGCTCAGGCCTACAGCACATCCAGAGCTAACCTGAAGAGGGGCATCAAAGAGGCCAAGCACTGCTACAAGCTGAAGATAGAGGAGCATTTTTCTAACTCTGACCCTCGACGCATGTGGCAAGGCATCCAGGCCATCAGTGATTACAAATCCTCCCACTCCACCCCCACTGCCACTGATGTCCTCTTTTTGAATGAGCTTAATGACTTTTATGCTCGCTTTGAGAGAGACAACAAAGAAACTGCCACAAAGCTCAAACTCTCGGCTGATCACTCTCCAATCAAACTCTCCTCCACAGATGTCTGCAATGCACTGAGCCGGATCAGCGCTCACAAAGCCGCTGGACCAGACAACATCCCTGGTCGCGTACTTAGGGCATGTGCTGAGCAGCTCGCTGGGGTCTTTACTGACATTTTCAACCTGTCTCTTGCCCAAGCAGCTGTTCCCACTTGCTTTAAATGTACCTCCATTGTGCCAGTGCCTAAACACTCTAACCCAACGTGCCTGAACGACTACCGCCCTGTAGCACTGACACCCATTGTCATGAAGTGCTTTGAGCGGCTGGTCCTGGCACACCTGAAGGACTCTCTGCCAACCACATTTGACTCCCACCAGTTTGCCTACCGAAGCAATAGAAGCACAGAAGATGCAGTTTCCATGGCATTGCACTCTGTGCTCACACACTTGGACAATAAGAACACCTATGCACGTATGCTGTTTGTTGACTTCAGCTCAGCATTCAATACCATCATTCCATCCAAGTTAATATGCAAACTTCTAGATCTGGGCATTAACACCTCCACCTGCAACTGGGTCATGGACTTTCTGACCAAAAGACCCCAGCAGGTTCGATCTGGCTCCATTTGCTCCAACACCATCACACTCAACACTGGTGTACCACAGGGCTGTGTGCTGAGCCCTTTCCTCTACTCCCTCTTCACCTCCGACTGCAGGCCTGTGAATGGATCTAACTCCATCATCAAGTTTGCAGATGACACTACCGTGATTGGTCTCATCACCAACAATGATGAGACTGCCTACAGGGAAGAGATCCAGCACCTAGCCACATGGTGCGACAACAACAACCTGCTCCTTAACACCTCCAAGACAAAGGAGCTTATTGTGGACTTCAGGAAGGAGGCAAGAGGCACACATGACACCACCCACATCAACGGGATGGCTGTTGAGCGTGTCTCCAGTTTCAAGTTCCTGGGGATCCACATCTCGGCAGACCTGTCTTGGAACATCAACACCTCCAGCCTAGTCAAGAAGGCTCACCAGCGCCTCTTTTTCCTGAGGACACTTAAAAAAAATCAGCTCTCCTCGGATATCCTGGTGAACTTCTACCGCTGCGCAGTAGAGAGCATCCTGACCAGCTGTGTCACAGTCTGGTATGGGAGCTGCTCTGCTGCCGAGCGTAAGGCACTGCAGCGGGTGGTGAAAACTGCCCAGCGCATCACAGGGACTCCACTCCCAGCCATGGAGGACATCCAAAAGAAACGCTGTCTGCGTCGAGCTCGCAGCATTCTTAAGGACTCCTCTCATCCCGCCCACAGACTGTTCACTCTTCTGCCTTCTGGCAGGCGTTTCAGGTGCCTCCGGACCAGGACCAGCCGACTAAAGAACAGCTTTTTTCCTAGAGCTGTCTCTTTAGTGAACTCTGACAATCACTGATACACTACTACATTCCCCCCACACCTCACACTCTTTGCTAATGGACTCTGAACAAAACTTATGCTCACCAAGACACTGATATTCCTCACCTCACACTTTGTTGTTGCACGGACTGTTTACACAAACCTTGCTCATTTGCACACTGTTCTTTGTATTGCTGCTCACCATAAACTTATCACCACTGTATATATACCCGTCCTCTGTTTATAGCTATAGCAACATTATTATGTTCACCGCTCACATTCTTCTGTAAATCTCTGTGTATAGTAATAGGCATCTGTATAGCATGTTCATAATACATATATATATATATATTCATCTGTAATTATATTTATAGTACATATATATATATATATATATATATACACTACTCTGTATATTGTGTTTTACCTATATAACATATATTCATCTGTATACAACATTTATAGTACATATTCATCTTTAAATTACTGTTTATAGTCTTTATTTTATTTAACTATGTAAATTCATGTTAAATCTATATATCCTGCACTTGCTGTTATTGCACTCTGGTTAGACCCAAACTGCATTTCGTTGCATTGTACTTGTACATGTGTAATGACAATAAAGTTGAATCTAATCTAATCTAATCTAATCTAATCAGAGATGCAGGCTTCTGAACTGAGCGCTGAGAACAACTTGGGTTGTCCTTCTCCTCTTTAGTCCGGATGACATGGCGTCCCAGTTTTCCAAAAAGAACTTCAGATTTTGATTCGTCTGACCACAGAACAGTTTTCCACTTTGCCACAGTGCATTTTAAATGATCCTTGGCCCTGAGAAAACACCTGAGCTTCTGGATCATGTTTAGATACGGCTTCTTTTTTGACCTATAGAGTTTTAGCCGGCGACGGTGAATGACACGGTGGATTGTGTTCACCTACAAAGTTTTCTGGAAGTTTTCCTGAGCCCATGTTGTGATTTCCATTACAGCAGCATTCCTGTATGTGGTGCAGTGGCGTCTAAGAGCCTGAAGATCACAGCATCCAGTATGGTTTTCTGGCCTTCACCCTTACGCACAGAGATTGCTCCAGATTCTCAGAATCTTTGGATGATATGATGCACTGTATATGATGAGAACTTCAAACTCTGCAGTTTTTCTCTGAGAAACTCCTTTCTGATGTTGCTCCACTATTTCTCACTGCAGCATTGGGGGAACTGGTGATCCTCTGCCCATCTTCTGAGAGACACTGCCACTCTGAGAGACTCTTTTTATACCCAATCATGTTGCCAAGTGATCTAATAATCTGTAAATTGGTCCTCCAGCTGTTCCTTATATGTACATTTCACTTTTCCGGCCTCTTATTGCTCCCTGTCCCAACTTTTTTGGAATGTGTAGCTCTCATGAAATCCAAAATGAGCCAATATTTGGCATGACATTTCCAAATATCTCACTTTCAACATTTGAAATTTTATCTATATTCTATGGTGAATAAAATATAAGTTTATAAGATTTGTAAATTATTGCATTCCTTTTTCATTCACAATTTGTTCAGTGTCCCAACTTTTTTGGAATCAAGTTGATTACGAAACCTGGAGTTACTGCAAATCTATGACCAGGACAGTACAAGCTGAAGGCTCATGAACAGATGGAGCAACGACCACAACGTCTGGGACCTTCTGATTTCTGACTATCACTGACATAGCAACTTATAACTGAGTGGCTAAATCCATTATTCTTTATACACTGTAAAAAATGTCCGTAAATTTAACAGTAAAATACCGTATAAACATGCTACAGGATAAAACCGTATTTCACAAAACTTGCAATAACCGTAGAATTTACAGTGAAAGCACTGTAATTAAAAATAAATAAACAAAAATTATAATTTTGTCTTTATATTTTACAAAAGGGAAATAAACATGTGTCATGGGTGTGAAAATACCTTTGGTAAAAATGAAATTTTTTTCATTGTAAGGTTGTTTCATGGAATTGTCCTCCTAACATATTACAAATACATAAACATATGTGACACCCCTGTGCAGTGTGCAATTGAAAACCACAATGCAGGACAGAGGACATAAATAATTGTAACATATGTTTGATAAAATCATCTTTGTCTGTGTAAAGTTGTAATATAACGACTTTAAAAAAAAAAATGTCCACCTTGACATTTGTCTATTTGATTTTGAGAACCAAAATATTGTTTTGCTGTAATTAAGAATGATTTAAAATTTTTTAGGGTGTGTGAAACGAAAATTTTGGAAATTCAATGATCTGTTTTGTGTCTGTCCTCAGAAGTTTGTTTTAAGGTAAGAAAAATTCAACAAGCTTTTGAAAAGGTAACTGTTACGCATCATCCAATCATCATAAACATTGCGCCTTGGCGCCAGTGGGCAAAGAATTTGATTGGCTGAATACTGATTAGTGCGGAGCACATGGCAACGTTTTTTTTCTCGCATTTGAGCAGTGGCGAAATGGCGATTCTTGCGAAGCATTGTCGGAGCTGAACTACAAATTAGTATAATTATTCTTTAAGATAAATGTGTATGGGCACATTGGTAAGTTGGATTAAACTGTTGTAATCAGTGTGTGGTTGTAAACACAAGTAGCATGTATCAGACTTGTAAACTCCAACCCAGAACGTGAAACATCATTTAGGTGTTTAAAACAGCAGTAGAGTGTGTGTTTGTTCATGTGGTTAAAATGTTTAGCTGTTATTTCTGTGGAATATCAGTGCAAACCCTGAGCATGTTTTACATGTCAAACTTCACCGTAATGAACCACGAGGCGTGTTCAAGTGCGCCGCTACAGATCGCCATGAAACGTTCCGATCATACCGTAAACATAAAGGAGACCAGTAAGTCCATGTATTTGTTTCCGTTACAAAAACCTTAAAGGGATAGTTGACCCCAGAATGAACATTCTGTCATTATTTCCTCACCCTTAGTTTGTTCCAAACCTGTATACATTTCTTTGTTTTGCTAAACACAATGAAAGATGGTTGGAAGAATGTCAGTAACCAAGCAGGGATCAGGTCTGTTTGCTTACTGACATTCTTCCGTCTATTAATGGTAGTAAATAATGACAGAATTTTGATTTTGGGGTGAAATCTCTCTCTCTCTTTAATGGTCAGACATATTTATTACTTTGGTTATTAAAAGTAACAATTACTTTTGTTATTTATTACTTTTTGTTGTTTGTTCTATTTAATACACTTTATATTCTGTGTATTATACAGTAACAGTGAGGCAAACAAATTGTGATTGTTTAAGTCATTATTCTACTGTAAAGACAAGTTTGTCTGTAATTTATTACAAATCTTGTCATTCTAAATTAGTGCCTGGTTTGGAATAAGAATAGGGCAATAAAGCGTGATGATATTTTTCATTTTGGTTGAACTATTCCTTGTCCAACTAAGTACCTTTTTGACTTTTTTTTTACAGCACAAATGTCCGAAACCCCAAAGCAAACCGTCTGTTCTGTTTTCTGTCCCAGAGTTCTTCAAGCTCCTCTCCCAACACCTCCCCTCCTAGTGTGAACTGTGTGGACAGCTTTAAAGTCCCCTGGAATAAGTTTCCTGAGGAAATGCTGAGTATTGTTGTTGCAGCAATGATGAAAGTTTGTTAAAGTAGTAAGAATTTAACAGAGGTCACCAAAAGAATGGTTGCCAAATATCCAAAGTCTTTGCAAGATGTGATTGAAGAGAGTGTGATTGGTCCTGAATACTACTCCTTGGTCAAACAATTTCAAGCCAGGGTCGAAAATAAAATAAAAAAGACATGAGAACAGACATGAAAATGGTCATTTCTGTTTCAGGAAAGTGTGATGGAAGTGCACTTTAAAGACCTCACAGGGATACCACTTATAGAGACCTTCCTGAACAGCATTGGCAGAAAAGGAACTTCATGAGGAATGTTTGTGCAACCAAGAACAAGCATGTCTTACAAGCTATCACAATATTACAAGATTTGAGAGGACACACAAATGTTTGCTATGAAGATGTGAAAGACACGATTCTTCTACTTCTCTCCCATTTTGATTAGAAAGAGGAGCTCCTTCTTCTTTGTGTAGAAGAGACAAGCCTCGCAATGGATGTAGAGTTGGAAAACCTGCCTGTGTGTGGTAAGTACAAGTTTTTACACATTTTCCACAACACAGACTAATAACACAAAAATAGTCCAGTTTAAAAGTTTAGATACACTAGAAGCTAAATACTGTACAATACATAAATCATGAGCATTTCTGTGTTTTGTGATTATTGTTTTACAAGTGTCTTGTTTAATCTGAAACTTATCAAAATAAACCCAGTTCTTGCACGTTATTTGCTTTTTGACACGTTCTGCATTTTTAGCCCCTTTCTACCACTGACTGTATCATTTGGAGATTTGTCTTTAAAATATCTGGACATTTGAGAGACTCGGGTAATAGTTGGGTATGAGTCTTATAATTGTCATTAGTGTTAAAAGATGAGGGTCATGGTCAGATATTTGGATGCTGGAAAATCAAAGCATGTTCAGGACCCGGTGGATTGTGTTTACTGTCTCAAATCAAATGAGACAAAACAGAATGTTCATCTTTCATGTACCACCAGACAGTATTAAGCATTTGGGGTATTTAAACCTTTGAATTAGGTTATTTTTATTAAATGGAGTTAGTAATGTGTGTTGTAGAATGTGTAGAAATATATTATGTGATAGATTTTCAGGCCAGTAGTAAATATACTGCAATGTGTATGATAGTCATATATGTAAATACACAAATACCTTGCTACATGTACATGTCTTCATTGAATTGAAATGTATCCACAGGACGCTCCTGCTATGCTACTGTTCGATTCAGGCTCAGTGTGGACCGCAAGATTGGGAACGATGACATCACTACTTTCATCGCTGCTGTTTGCCTAATGTTCGGCAGTTACTACTGTTTCAACATTCACTACCCTACTGAACTGGCGTCAGTGCTTGAATTCCTGCAAAGGGATGTAAAGACACCTCGGAGGGGAGGTTCACTTAATATTTACAGAGTTTCAATGTTTTTTTCTTTCTTTTTAATGTGTTTTTTCATCATCAATCCCGAAAAGGGCACAAAAGTTGTTAAAAAGAAGAACAAAGAGCGACTCCTAGTGAACCCAGGAGCCTTCACCCTAATCTCTGCCCTTTCTGATCATGAGTGGCGAGAGACTTTGTAAAGGTGGCCTGCAAATGGTTTCCGAGTTTAAACTTTATAAACATTGAAATGTTAATGATTTGAGTTGTAACCACATGTTTAGTAGTAAATTTTAAATGAGAAGTCTTCACTGACTGATGATAATCTGATCTTAAACCACTGTATACTTCTGTTAAAACATGAGAACAGAAAAATACATTAATGTTGTTTTAAATGTCTGGCAGTCTTTATTAAAACTACATGGGACCACACTGATTTTCAAGTCTATTAATACATTTTAATGGGTTTTCATGATTTGATTTAGGTTTGTGTTCATCAATTAGCATTAAATTACTCTTAATAGTTTCTTAAAGATAAAATCTAAATGTTTAGAAATGTAACTTCTATCTCTTCTAGCTCCCAGCTGGTGTGATTAAATGATAAATGATAAATAAATGATAAATTCACTGTGGTTATTTATAATAAAAAATAGTTCAACAGCATTTACACATTTTATGTTTTTTCCTTAGTTTTAATAGTTTCCTGTCTGCTTTGTGAAATAATTCTAGGTTTTAACTGTAATTATTACAAAATAAACCTTTAAATTAAACAGTTAGAAGCTGAAAAAATATGGTTATGAACCGTAATTATTACAATGTAAATCCTGTATTTTGACGGGTGCTTTTATAACAACATAAACATTTATCAGACAGTTATAAACCGTAAAAAGAACCAATTAAAGTCCGTAAAATATACAGTACAATGGGTGCAATCCTGTACAACCAATACGTTCCTACCGTATTTTTGATGGTAAAGTTCTGGCAACCACAGCTGCCGTTTTTTTTACCGTAAAATGTACAGTATTTTTTTTACAGTGTAGAAGCATTAGGCGGCCTACTCCATAAGCAGGTATCGTTAGCCAAGCACAAGACTCTGGGTCCATAATGAATGATTAATTGAAAAGACAGAATGTTTAGAATAATCTATTAAAATTGATCAAGGTTAAATTTGGATTTATGTAACAATGTGATATCTATTTTAGTAATCTTCTTCAGCAGCGCAAGAAAGACTAACATGCAGCATACCTTCACCCACACCAGTGGATTCTGTCGTCGGGCCATTGGGTGAGCACCTTACAAGACCATACACACCCATCAACTCCTCATCACCTCTGTTCCCTTCACCTACATGCCCATTAAAGTCTGCCCCAATCACCAATCTTTCATTCCTACATTCACCTTCTACCACTTCATCTCACTCACTCCAGAATCTTTCCTTCTCCTCCATCTCACAGCCCACTTGTGGAGCATAAGCACTGATGACATTTATCATCATCCCTTCAACTTCCAGCTTCACGATCATCACCCTATCAGAAACTCTCTTCACCTCCACTACACTCTTACTGTACTCTTCCTTCAGAATCACCCCTACACCATTTCTCTTTCCATCCACACCATGATAGAACAGTTTAAACACCTCCAATGTTCCTGCTCTTACTCCCTTTCCACTTGGTCTCCTGAACACACAACATCTCTACCTTTCTCCTCTCCATCATATCAGCTCCCTCTCTCCCTTTACCCGTCATAGTACCAACATTTAATGTACCAACCTGAACCTCCACTCTCCTCCACTCTCCTCCACTCTCCTCCACTTCTCCTCCACTTCTCCTCCACTTCTCCTTCCCCTGCTATCAAACACTAAATAACCATTTACTTCTTCATCATTATCATCTTCTTCATCATCTTTTTCATCATTACAATCATCACAGTGTTACTGTCACATGCTGAGAGATGAGTTAATTGAGGAAAAACAAACAATATAAGAAACAATGTTATAGTCCGGATCAAAGGCCAGAGCCGGATCAGAGACAGGAGAAAGATACAGCAAATACAGGAGCCGGATCAGAGACAGGGACAGGGACAGAGACAGGATAAGAGACAGTTTCCGGATGAGAGACAAAAGACAGATCAGAGACAGGGACGGGTTTAGAGACAGGGACTGGATCAGAGACATAAAATGCGGTGAAAACACGACACACACAAGTTCTACCACACTTCCATGTAAAACTGGTGCACAGAGACGCTAAGAACATCAACATTTACAGAGCCATCCATAAAGAGTGTGTATGTGTGTTTGTGTGTGTGTGTGTGTGTGTGTGTGTGTGTGTGTGTGTGTGTGTGTGTGTGTGTGTGTGTGTGTGTGTGTGTGTGTGTGTGTGTGTGTGTGTGCGAGTACAGCGTGCCACATGGCATTCAGAACTTTGTTCATCATCAAAAACTGGTGTGTGGAGGCACCGAGAGCCAATCAGAGTGCATGATGATTCTGAAGCTTGTGGACAGAAAAGTGTTTCCTGCTGATGCTCTGATTTCTGTTCACACACTTCATCCTGATTGTTCTGCTGCAGTGATACTACACTAATTCACAGATCTTTATCAACACACACACACACACACACACACACACACACACACACACACACACACACACACACACACACACACACACACACACAGAATTGTAAACTCCAGATGTAAATTTACACACCAGTTGTGGTTTGTATGATTTTAATGAGATGATTAATATAATATATATGTATATATAAATACTGTATTCTACATTGTTATATAAACACTGTGTATTTATTGTTTGTGTGTATTTGTGCATGTGTGTGTGTGTGTCTGCTTCTCTTTCTCTCCCCATCCCGAGACACCCTGAGGTTTGGCCAGCTCCAGTCACCTCCCACCTCGTGATGATTACGGACCTTTGAAGAAGTAGATGCCGAACTCACAAACATCCCGAACCATCTAGAGACGTACCAGTGCCATTTGGATCCCGCTACATGTGTGGAGTTTTGACATTGGACCTCCTGGAGTGTTTAAAGGCTCTGGCATGGAGAAGCTGATGCTGGATCTGTGGTGATCACAAATGCTGAGCTCATAAAACTCGGAGCTACTAACCATATAGACTGTATAAGACTGCAGAAAGAACATCACTTATAATCTTATACTCCAGTAATCATGTTAGTTCTCACTCTCCAGTGTTCTGTATTGTTGAAAGATTTATGATCAAACTCTTGATGTCACCCAAAATGAGGATGGGTTTCCCTTTTGAGTCTGGTTCCTCTCAAGGTTTCTTCCTCATAACATCTAAGGGAGTTTTTCCTTGCCACAGTCGCCACGGCTGCTCATCAGGGACAAATTCACACCATTCACCATCACTGTTGATTTGTGTAAAGCTGCTTTGAGACAATGTCTGTTGTGAAAAGCGCTATACAAATAAACTTGACTTGACTTGACTTGACTTGTGTGTGTGTGTGTGTGTGTGTGTGTGTGTGTGTGTGTGTGTGTGTGTGTATAAATGAAGTAAGTGTGTATTTGTTGAGTGTGTGTAGTTGTAGTGAGTGTGTGTGTGTGTGTGTGTGTGTGTGTGTGTGTGTGTGTGTGTGTGTGTGTGTGTGTAGTTGTAGTGAGTGTGTGTGTGTGTGTGTGTGTGTGTGTGTGTGTGTGTGTGTTGTGTGAGTGTGTGTGTGTGTGTGTGTGTGTGTGTGTGTGTGTGTGTGTGTGTGTGTGTGTGTGTGTGTGTGTGTGTAGTTGTAGTGAGTGTGTGTGTGTGTGTGTGTGTGTGTGTGTGTGTGTGTGTGTGTGTGTGTGTGTGTGTGTGTGTGTGTGTGTGTGTGTGTGTGTGTGTGTGTGTGTGTGTGTGTGTGTGTGTGTGAGTGTGTGTGTGTGTGTGTGTGTGTGTGTGTGTGTGTGTGTGTGTGTGTGTGTGTGTGTGTGTGTGTGTGTGTGTGTGTGTGTGTGTGTGTGTGTGTGTGTGTGTGTGTGTAGTTGTAGTGAGTGTGTGTGTGTGTGTGTGTGTGTGTGTGTGTGTGTGTGTGTGTGTGTGTGTTGTGTAGTTGTAGTGAGTGTGTATTTGTTATGTGTGTTTCAGTCTCACATTTTTTCTGCAACAAAAACTTGCTGATCTACACTTTAGTTTGTGTGTGTGTTTGGGAGTGTGTGTATTCTGCAGCAATGCTGTTCAACTTAATTAAATTTCTCATTAATGTGTGTGTGTGTGTGTGTGTGTGTGTGTGTGTGTGTGTGTTTGTGTGTGTGTGTGTGTGTGTGTGTGTGTGTGTGTGTGTTAAACGCAGTTTAAACTCAGAGAAAATAAACAAATGATTCTAAATGTAATTAATGGGTGGAGTCAGTGGGTGGAATCGGTGGGCGTGGTTAGTGGGCGGAGTTAGTTAAAACTTGGAAAATCTCAAAACATCACTCCTCATGAGGACCTGCTGAACTTCACACCGAACAACGAAGGTGTGTGAGATTGATTCACTCTTTCTCTCTGTGTGTGTGTGTGTCTGTGTGTGTGTGTGTGTGTGTGTGTGTGTGTGTGTGTGTGTGTGTGTGTGTGTGTGTGTGTGTGTTATATTTCAGGTTATTTTAGAGTTAAATGACATATACATATATAATATATGCAGTAATGTGTGTGTCCATCCAGACTGATTTATAGATGATTTAAGACTTATTGATTATATTTATTATGTTTAGTTTATGATATTTTAATGTTTATTATATTTAGTATGATCATTATGCTTGTTAGGTTTATTCTGTTTATTTTTTCTGGTGTAAATTGTGTATTTTATTAAATATAAATATAAAATGTGATTGTGTTTAGAGATGAATCCAGATTTCACTCTTCTATACATTTTTGAATGAGATCAATAATAAACTATAAAACTCAGGACCAGAAGACGTGGGACAGAACGCATCGTCTCCTGACTGAAACTCGGTGAAGAACTGAATCCAAAGTTCTGAACATCACACCTGATTGAACTCACCTGTAGCACAGTGGAGTGTTTCATCAGCCTGACCACAAGCTGTTTTCAAGAGAAAGTGGGCGTGTCTTAGCGACTCAGCCCGATCTGGGGCGTGGCTTATTTTTCCAAATTGAAATAGTGATAATGCTAACAGTGCTACTGATAAGAATAATTCTCCTGACTCCCGCTAGGGGGCGGTGTGATGAAGCGCATTATGTAGTAACTCATTTCAGTAACACAATTTATGCAAACTATTATAAATACATGTTAATTTAAAAAACAGTAATATAAATAAATAAATAAAACATTTATGTATAAACTTAGTTATAATTATTTATTTACAGCTTTAACACAATCAATAAAATGTTTATAAAGTGAAAGATCTGTTACTGTGGAGAAGCTCCAGATGAATTTTAATTAAGTGAATAAGCAGATGAGATCTAAGAGATGAAGATCAAATTAGAGCTATAACTACATTTATCACCCCACCATCTCTTTGTCTCCTCATGATCTTTCAGATATCTCAGAAACCTTCACCTGAAGACCAGCAGGATCCAGCTGAAGAGAGGAATGTGTGATCAGTATTCTCACCACAAGATGCTGATGGAAAGATGCAGGGAGAGAAGAAAGGAGGAGATGATGGTGCAGAGAGGGGATTTGAAAAATCACTGGCAATCTGCTACCACACACTCCAGAGAAGAGAGGGATAAAGTTGAAGAGCTGGAGGAACGAGCAAGGTGGAGTTATCATCTCTCTCTATCCAGGAGGAAACGTCTTCAAGGAGAGATGTGGAAAGAAATCCAATATGCACTAAGAACTGAGAAGAGATCCATCAGTGCAGAACTTGGCCAAAGATCTGGAGTAAATACCTCAGAAAATAAATGTAACCTTCCCACATCTCAGCAGCTTCCTCTGTACACCTCTGTAAAACACAACGTTTCTGTAAAACTGAATAATAAGCAAAACGAGCGAACGATCCAAAGTTCTCCTTGGAGCCGACCTCCAAATTACACACCACCTCCACCATACACATCTCCAGCTGAGCAGGAGAAACAAGCAGGAACTCTGGAACCAATCAGATCTCCCACAAACTTTTACACAGAGTACAGATTTGGAAGCAGAGCTGATGCTGAGAGGGAATTAGGGCATCGTTCTGGCTCCTTCTCTGACAGAAGACCAGAGATTCAATTCTCCTCCGGTGTAGAGACACCAGGAACCGAGAACTTTCCTGGTCCTGACAGAAAACCACATCATCAGAAACGTTGGCCCTCTGTTCAACAGAACCAGGAATTATTTTATACACCACAATCATCAGAACATCAGAAGAAATATCAGACATCTGATTCGGATATGACTCCAACTAAACTTATAAGAAGAAGAAGTAGTGAAGGAACCATTTTCTGTTTGGTATCTCACACTAGAGATTACACAGGTTTGTCCAGATCTTCTAATTATCAAAGACCTAAAGTGAAAATGTTTCCTTTTTTTAAAAGCTCAGTGTTTGCAGAAACTCTAGAAGAAGTCCAAGCATTGTCATGCAGCTCATCAAAATCTTTTAAACTAGATCCTACACCGAAAGAACCCACAGAGGAACATCGACCTCCAAATGACCAAAATGTACGATTTTCTAAACACAGAAAGGAAGTGAGAAAAGTCCGAGAGGAAGTGAGAAAGCTGAGTGCTGAGGAAACAAGCCTTTGTGATTTCAGCAAAAAGAAAAGTCAAGACAAAAACAATATCAATGTTCCTCCTGCTGAGTCTTTAAAATCCACAACACTGGTGGAGCCACATCACCAAACCTCACTCAAGTTTCCTTTATGGAAGGAACCCAGATCTCAACAATTCCCTCCCCCACAGCTCCCCCAGCACAGCTCTAAGAGAAGCTTCAAAAGAGGAGGTCCATCAGAACAACCAGAACTAATAAACACCACAATGACAGATCAGAACACTGGTCTCGTTCTCATCGACAAAAGCAACGTCGTCATCAAGCTGGATATCCTCATTCCTCCTAAACCTGAACACATCCAGTACACGAGCTCACAACCATCTGACTCGTCTAAACACAATTCTGATTCCAACCATCAGGACAAAACCTCTGAGCAGACCACAGACAGAAGTCCAGAACAGAAGCTTTTTAACCAAACATCCAGCCAAGTCCAACCTAAACATCAGACCTTCAAGAAAAGAGCAGAGAGGATTTTGGGAATTGTTCTTCAGAATTCGGTTGATGAAGAACACACATTGAAAGAATCCTTTAAGATGGAAAACTCCAGTCTCTCTCAGGGTCCTGATCCTTCAGAAAGATCTTCTGTGCGTGACAATCCTTCAATCCCAGCAACGTCTACACCAAATGAGGAGGAAACTTCAAACATAACATCAGAAGGTGAAGCCATGCTGGAGATTTCTGAGGTGACTCATGGAGATGTTAATGCAGGACATGAGATCTTGGAGATGAGGAGCACTGAACAGGGAGCTGATCTCAAGTCAGATGACAAAAGGTTCATGACTGATGAAATCCAAACATCTGTGACTGACCTTAGGGACGAACATGTGAAGAACAGTTCTATAGGTGAGCGTGATGATTTCCAGAATTTGAACCAAACTTTTCTGAGAAACACCAGTGATGCTTTCAGTCAGAAAAATAAGATAATAGAAGAAAAGTCCTTCCATGGAGCAGATGAGAGAAAAGATCTCACTCAAGCAATGTTGAGAAGATCAGTGGAAAACACCACTAAAACATTTAGTCAAGAATATTTTATGGGAAATTTCTTAAATGTAACAGTAGATCACAATGAGAACTTTAGTGATCCTTTGGCTGAAACTGCTGATGTACAGAATCACGTCCAAATCCTTCAGAACATTTACGAGCGAGATACTAATAAAACGATGGACCATGAGCTTAGACTCATGGAGGAGAACCCATTCTGCACCTTCCACAACCTGCAAA
>JBCEWE010002372.1:109802-112302 GCA_039877035.1 Silurus lanzhouensis
CTGTAACATTATAGCACTCAACACTAACACTGTGTCACCCAACACTGTAACATTATAGCACTCAACACTAACACTGTGTCACCCAACACTGTAACATTATAGCACTCGACACTAACACTGTGTCACCCAACACTGTAACATTATAGCACTCGACGCTGTAACTAACATTCAATGCTGTAACATTAACACCCAACACTGTAACATTATAGCACTCAACACTAACACTGTGTCACCCAACACTGTAACATTATAGCACTCAACACTAACACTGTGTCACCCAACACTGTAACATTATAGCACTCAACACTAACACTGTGTCACCCAACACTGTAACATTATAGCACTCGACACTAACACTGTGTCACCCAACACTGTAACATTATAGCCCTCAACGCTGTAACTAACATTCAATGCTGTAACATTAACACCCAACACTGTAACATTATAGCACTCAACACTAACACTGTGTCACCCAACACTGTAACATTATAGCACTCAACGCTGTAACTAACACTCAATGCTGTTACACTAACACCCAACACTGTAACACTATAGCACTCAGCGCTGTAACTAACACTCAGCACCCAACACTGTAACACTACAGTGACACTAGCACTACTCAATCAATCAATCAAATTTTATTTATAGAGTGCCTTACAACAACCAAAGAGAGCACAAGGCGCTTTCCAGTAAAATAGCAGTCACCCAACGCTGTAACACCAACGCTGTAACAACGACGCTGTAACACCAACACTGTAACACCAACACTGTAACACTCAATGCTGTAACACTAACATCCAACACTGTAACACTGTAGCACTCAACACTGTAACACCAAAACACTAACACCTAACACTGTAGCATTCAACACTGTGAAACTGTAACTCTCAATACGGTAACATCCGACATTGTATCAACCAAAACTGAAACACCCAAGACTGTAACACTCAATGCTGTAATGCTGTAACACCCAACACTGTAACACTATAGCACATAATACTAACACTGTAACACCCAACACTGTAACACTATAGCACTCAACACTGTAACACTAACATCCCAACAATGCATTTTGTTGCCTTGTACTTGTACATGTGTAATGACAATAAAGTTTAATCAAATCTTATTTAATCCGACACTGTAACACCCAACACTGTAAAACTGTAACGCTCAATTATCCAACACTGTTACATCCAACACTGTAGCACTCAACACTGTAACACTGTGTAACAAATCTCACAGTCGACCCTTTGCTCGTCTCTGCTTGGTGTCTCTCTCCGGAGGTTGGTGTCTCTCTCCTCTTCATTGCCGTCACTGGACTGAAACAGAGGCACTGATTAGTTTATTCAGCTGCAGCTGTTTCGTACCGTTTGTATCGTCCTACTCCATCCTCCACTTGCTCACAGCTGGCACACACTGTAACACCCAAGACTATAACACCCAAGACTGTAACAACTAACACTGTATCATTGTAATGCCCAATGCTATAACACTGTAACACCCAATGCTAACACTGTAATACCCAACAATGTAACACTGTAACGGTGTAATTCTGTAACTCTGTAACCCTGTAACACCCAACTCCGTAACCCTGTAATGCCGTAACACTGTAACACCCAACACTGTAACACTATTACTGTAACACCCAAGACACAACCACTTAACAATGTAACGCCCAACACTGTAACACTCGATGCTGTAACACCGTAATGCCATAACACCCAATGCACTAACACCACAATGTAACACAGTTCAGTGACACCCAGCACTGTAAAAAAAACCTACACTGTAACACCACAATGTAACACATTATGCTGTGCACTATACTGTAATACACAACACAAATACCATGCAGTAACATTACAGTGTAGTACAATGTAACACTATGCCATAAGGCTGTAACACTACACTGTAACACCCCAGTTTAACAGTACTGTTACAGTATACTGTAGTACACTATGCTGTAACATTTCTTTCTTCAGTATTTACAGACTAGAAAAAAATGAAGGCTTCATCTACAATCCAGTCAGACAACACATTACAAACACTAATTATTAGGGTGATGATGATGATGATGATAATGGTGATGGCAATTTTCTCTGCAGGTTCCTCGGATCATTCTCTGGTTGATGGTGGAGTTGGCCATTATTGGCTCTGACATGCAGGAAGTGATCGGCTGTGCCATCGCTCTCAACCTGCTGTCTGTGGGCCGGTAACTGTCTCATTACTCTTCTTCATTCATACTAAACTATTGCATGATCGATTGTGTGACAGATTATTTAAATGAGTAAGTGATTGAGCGATTGAGTGTTTGGTTGCCCCTCCCCTCAGGATTCCCCTGTGGGCTGGTGTACTTATCACCATTGTGGACACGTTTGTATTCCTCTTTCTGGATAAATACGGTGAGTCTGTACAGTCATCACATGATTCTAATAATTATATAGAGATTGTGTATGATAGAGTTGTGTATGAAAGTGTGTTGTTTTATTTGTATTGTGCA
>JBCEWE010002372.1:114802-132302 GCA_039877035.1 Silurus lanzhouensis
GTGTGTGTGTGTGTGTGTGTGTGTGTAACAGGGTGTGGTCCTGGGCTGTTTCTTTGGGCCTGCAGCGTTGTATATTTGGGCGCTGGGGATTCTGGCAGCGGGTCAGAGCTCCACCATGACAGGAACCTACTCAGGCCAATTCGTCATGGAGGTCAGTTATGCATTATATCTCTATCTATACACACAATACACACCATCTATACACACACCATTTATACACACTATCTATACACACAATACACACCATCTATACACACACCATTTATACACACTATCTATACACACAATACACACCATCTATACACACACCATTTATACACACTATCTATACACACAATACACACCATCTATACACACACCATTTATACACACTATCTATACACACTATACACACCATCTATACACACACCATTTATACACACTATCTATACACACAATACACACCATCTATACACACACCATTTATACACACTATCTATACACACAATACACACCATCTATACACACACCATTTATACACACTATCTATACACACAATACACACCATCTATACACACACCATTTATAACACTATCTATACACACAATAACACATCTATACACACACCATTTATACACACTATCTATACACACAATACACACCATCTATACACACACCATTTATACACACTATCTATACACACAATACACACCATCTATACACACACCATTTATACACACTATCTATAACAAAACACACACCACCATCTATACACACACCATTTATACACACTATCTATACACACAATACACACCATCTATACACACACCATTTATACACACTATCTATACACACAATACACACCATCTATACACACACCATTTATACACACTATCTATACACACAATACACACCATCTATACACACACCATTTATACACACTATCTATACACACAATACACACCATCTATACACACACCATTTATACACACTATCTATACACACAATACACACCATCTATACACACACCATTTATACACACTATCTATACACACAATACACACCATCTATACACACACCATTTATACACACTATCTATACACACAATACACACCATCTATACACACACCATTTATACACACTATCTATACACACAATACACACCATCTATACACACACCATTTATACACACTATCTATACAAACAATACACACCATCTATACACACACCATTTATACACACTATCTATACAAACAATACACACCATCTATACACACACCATCTATACACACTATCTATACAAACAATACACACCATCTATACACACACCATTTATACACACTATCTATACAAACAATACACACCATCTATACACACACCATCTATACACACACCATTTATACACACTATCTATACAAACTATACACACCATTTATACACACTATCTATACAAACAATACACACCATCTATACACACACCATCTATACACACACCATCTATACACACACCATTTATACACACTATCTATACAAACAATACACACCATCTATACACACACCATCTATACACACTATACACACCATCTATACACACACCATCTATACACACTATCTATACAAACTATACACACCATCTATACACACCATCTATACAAACTATACACACCATCTATACACACACCATCTATACACACTATCTATACAAACTATACACACCATCTATACACACTATCTATACAAACTATACACCCCATCTATACACACCATCTATACAAACTATACACACCATCTATACACACACCATTTATACACACCATCTATACAAACTATACACACCATCTATATACACACCATCTATACACACTATCTATACAAACTATACACACCATCTATATACACACCATCTATACACACACCATCTATACACACCATACACACCATCTATACACACTATCTATACAAACTATACACACCATCTATATACACACCATCTATACACACTATCTATACAAACTATACACACCATCTATATACACACCATCTATACACACACCATCTATACACACCATACACACCATTTATACACACCATCTATACAAACTATACACACCATCTATACACACACCATTTATACACACTATCTATACAAACTATACACACCATCTATATACACACCATCTATACACACCATCTATACAAACTATACACACCATCTATACACACACCATCTATACACACACCATCTATACACACCATACACACCATCTATACACACTATCTATACAAACTATACACACCATCTATACAAACTATACACACCATCTATACAAACGCCATTTATACACACTATCTATACAAACTATACACACCATCTATATACACACCATCTATACACACTATCTATACAAACTATACACACCATCTATACACACACCATCTATACACACTATCTATACAAACTATACACACCATCTATACAAACTATACACACCATCTATACAAACGCCATTTATACACACTATCTATACAAACTATACACACCATCTATACACACACCATCTATACACACTATCTATACAAACTATACACACCATCTATACACACACCATCTATACACACTATCTATACAAACTATACACACCATCTATATACACACCATCTATACACACTATCTATACAAACTATACACACCATCTATACACACCATCTATACAAACTATACACACCATCTATACACACACCATCTATACACACTATCTATACAAACTATACACACCATCTATACACACACCATTTATACACACTATCTATACAAACTATACACACCATCTATATACACACCATCTATACACACTATCTATACAAACTATACACACCATCTATACACACACCATCTATACACACACCATCTATACACACTATCTATACAAACTATACACACTATCTATACACACACCATCTATACACACTATCTATACAAACTATACACACCATCTATACACACCATTTATACACACTATCTATACAAACTATACACACCATCTATATACACACCATCTATACACACTATCTATACAAACTATACACACCATCTATACACACCATCTATACAAACTATACACACCATCTATACACACACCATCTATACACACTATCTATACAAACTATACACACCATCTATACACACCATCTATACAAACCATCTATACAAACTATACACACCATCTATACACACCATCTATACAAACTATACACACCATCTATATACACACCATCTATACACACTATCTATACAAACTATACACACCATCTATACACACCATCTATACAAACTATACACACCATCTATACACACACCATCTATACACACTATCTATACAAACTATACACACCATCTATACACACTATCTATACAAACTATACACACCATCTATACACACCATCTATACAAACTATACACACCATCTATACACACACCATTTATACACACTATCTATACAAACTATACACACCATCTATATACACACCATCTATACACACTATCTATACAAACTATACACACTATCTATACACACACCATCTATACACACTATCTATACAAACTATACACACCATCTATACACACACCATCTATACACACTAACTATACAAACTATACACACCATCTATACACACACCATCTATAAACACTAACTATACAAACTATACACACCATCTATACACACACCATCTATACACACACCATCTATACACACTATCTATACAAACTATACACACACCATCTATACACACTATCTATACAAACTATACACACCATCTATACACACACCATCTATACACACTAACTATACAAACTATACACACCATCTATACACACACCATCTATACACACACCATCTATACACACTATCTATACAAACTATACACACACCATCTATACACACTATCTATACAAACTATACACACCATCTATACACACACCATCTATACACACCATCTATACAAACTATACACACCATCTATACACACACCATCTATACACACTATCTATACAAACTATACACACCATCTATACACACACCATCTATACACACTAACTATACAAACTATACACACCATCTATACACACACCATCTATAAACACTAACTATACAAACTATACACACCATCTATACACACACCATCTATACACACACCATCTATACACACTATCTATACAAACTATACACACACCATCTATACACACTATCTATACAAACTATACACACCATCTATACACACACCATCTATACACACTAACTATACAAACTATACACACACCATCTATACACACTATCTATACAAACTATACACACCATCTATACACACACCATCTATACACACTAACTATACAAACTATACACACCATCTATACACACCATCTATACAAACTATCTATACAAACTATACACACCATCTATACACACACCATCTATACACACCATCTATACAAACTATCTATACAAACTATACACACCATCTATATACACACCATCTATACACACTATCTATACAAACTATACACACCATCTATACACACCATCTATACAAACTATACACACCATCTATACACACACCATCTATACACACTATCTATACAAACTATACACACCATCTATACACACTATCTATACAAACTATACACACCATCTATACACACCATCTATACAAACTATACACACCATCTATATACACACCATCTATACACACTATCTATACAAACTATACACACTATCTATACACACACCATCTATACACACTATCTATACAAACTATACACACCATCTATACACACTATCTATACAAACTATACACACCATCTATACACACCATCTATACAAACTATACACACCATCTATATACACACCATCTATACACACTATCTATACAAACTATACACACTATCTATACACACACCATCTATACACACTATCTATACAAACTATACACACCATCTATACACACACCATCTATACACACTATCTATACAAACTATACACACCATCTATACACACACCATCTATAAACACTAACTATACAAACTATACACACCATCTATACACACACCATCTATACACACTATCTATACAAACTATACACACACCATCTATACACACTATCTATACAAACTATACACACCATCTATACACACACCATCTATACACACTAACTATACAAACTATACACACCATCTATACACACCATCTATACACACCATACACACCATCTATACACAAAATACACACCATCTATACACACAATACACACCATCTATACACACAATACACACCATCTATACACACTATACACACCATCTATACACACTATACACACCATCTATACACACCATCTATACACACTAACTATACAAACTATACACACCATCTTTACACACCATCTATACACACCATACACACCATCTATACACAAAATACACACCATCTATACACACAATACACACCATCTATACACACCATACACACCATCTATACACAAAATACACACCATCTATACACACAATACACACCATCTATACACACTATCTATACACACTATACACACCATCTATACACACCATCTATACACACCATCTATACACACTATACACACCATCAATACACACCATCTGTACACACCATGTGGGAGCTCACTGGGAAAGGTTCTGGGTTATCATCTGAAGGTCGGGGTTTAAGCCCCAGTATTGCCAAGCTGCCTCTATTGGGCACTTGAGCAAGGCCCCTAACCCTCTGGGCTCCAGTGGCGCTGCATGATGGCTGACTCAGCGCTGTGCCCCTGAGCTATATACTGTACACTACACTTACTGTACTATATACATTTGTCTGTACTCTTAAGAGTCACCAACAGCTAGAACCAAATTCCTTGTGTGTCAACACAATAATACGAGAGAACAGATAATAATCTCTCTCTCTTTCTCTCTCTCTCTCTCTCTCTCTCTCTCTCTCTCTCTCTCTCTCTCTCTCTCTCTCTCTCTATTTTTCCCTCTCAGGGTTTTCTGAACCTGCGCTGGTCTCGGTTTGCGCGTGTGTTATTAACGCGCTCCATTGCTATCTTCCCCACACTGCTTGTGGCTATTTTCCAGGATGTTACACATTTAACTGGCATGAACGATTTCCTCAACGTACTGCAGAGCATGCAGGTCAGTTCACCAGTCCGCTGTGTGGGAGTTCACTTAAGCCATGCTAATGTGTTTTTTGAGTGGGAAGTGTGTGTAATTTTCGAGAGGTCTGTGTGTGTGTGTGTGTGTGTGTGTGTGTGTGTGTGTGTGTGTGTGTGTGTGTGTGTGTGTGTGCATGCACATGTTTACTTCATCAAGTGTTTTGTGTCACACACAGCTCCCATTTGCGTTGATCCCCATCCTGACCTTCACCAGCCTTACATCTATCATGAATGACTTCGCTAATGGCCTGTACGTCTGTCACACACACACACACACACACACACATACACACACACACACACACACACACAATTTATTATATGTATTATTAACTGGTAATGTAGGTGGCTAGACAGACAGACAGACAGACAGACAGATGTTAATACTTTACTAAAACGGCGCCCTCTGGCTGGCTGTCAGCATTAAATTGTATAAAGGATTCTGATGATGGAATTGTGTGTGTGTGTGTGTGTGTGTGTGTGTGTGTGTGTGTGTGTGTGTGCGCAGGTTCTGGAAGATTGGAGGAGGTTTCACCATCCTGTTAGTGTGTGCGATTAATCTGTACTTTGTGGTGGTGTATGTGACCGCTCTAAACAGTGTACTGCTCTACGTCCTGTCTGCTCTGCTCTCCATCGCTTACCTCTGCTTCGTTTCTTACCTGGTGAGAGACACAAGTGTACACACACACACACACACACACACACACACACACACACACACACACACACACACACACAGTGGTGGTACAATCACAGTAAATAGCAGAATACTAAACTGTTTGAAACACACCTGTGTAGTGTGTATTAACTATAAATTACAATATATTAGTGTATATTAATGTATATCAACATATATTAGTGTGTATTGGTGTATGTTGGTGTATGTTAGTGTGTATTGGTGTATATTGTTGTGTATTGGTGTATATTAGTATGTATTAGTATGTTATGCAGGTAGTTGTCGACTTTAAGACCAGAACCGCTAGCCGCGGCGTACGACAGTGCGTACCAGCTCCTGGCATCATCTCACAGTACTGTACATACCGCCTACTCCAACTCGTGTTACGACCGGTCTGTCGGTCCTAAACCTGGTCGTAAGTCGACGACTACCTGTAGTTTATTTCACCAACCATCACAAGGTTCAGTTTACAACTGAACGTCACATTTACATGGATTATAGTCTTGTAGGTGTGTAATTGTGTGTACATGTGTGTAAGAGTGTGTTATTAAACACAGTGGTGTTTCTTGTAGGTGTGGCGCTGCCTGATCGCACTGGGGGTATCCTGTGTGGATGTTTGCGGCAGGGTAAGACACCCACCCAGTGTGCTCATAGAGGAAGAGTCGGAGTATGACTCCTAAACAACACACACACACACACACACACACACACACACACACACACACACACACACACACACACGATACAGCCTTAAACATTCAAATTTTCAGAACAGAACATTCCTTAAACAGTAGCAATGCTAGTGTTTAGGGTGTGTGTGTGTGTGTGTGTGTGTGTGTGTGTCTGTGTGTGTGTTTTACGGATGTTCATGAAAAATAATGGTTGTGAACACCAGGTCTATAAGGATACAATTATTTACTCCTTCACCTGTAGAAAGTCATTGTTTAATTACTAATAATTACTAATTAATTTCTCTGAAGCACTGCTGCATTTTAGGGACGTGTTCTAGACGTGTTAAATATGTTCCAAAGGTGCAGAATGTTCACTGTGATAAACTGAAGGATGTGAAGTGATGCAGGATTTTAGTGAAACATTAAGGTTTAAAAACCCTGTGTGAGAATTTCGAAATTAATTTATTTTATGGCTTGATTTACACACACACACACATATACACACACACACATACACACACATATACACACACACATGCACACACACATGCACACACATACCCATGGACATATATGTATGTGTGTGTGTGTGTATTTGTAGCAAGTAGCAGTGATGTGTGTATTGTGGTATTTTGATAATACATTTTGTGAAGGTGTGAATAAATTAATCAGATCAGAATTCTGACATCATCAAACTTTATGCTAATTAATTCTAATTCTATTTAAATATTAAAAAAGGGACCTGCAGCACCAGGATAATAACATGGTGTAGTGCTCTTGGGCATGTCCCCTTTGTGTAGTGCTCTTGGGGATGTCCCCTTGGTGTAGTGCTCTTGGGGATGTCCCCTTGGTGTAGTGCCCCATGCATTTATTTATTTATTTGTTTGCTTAAATTTTTTTTTTATCGTTAAGTGAGCGTTTTGACGCTGTATGGGATTTATGAAGTTGAAGACCTGGTGTGTGTGTGTGTGTGTGTGTGTGTGTGTGTGTGTGTGTGTGTGTGTGTGTGTGTGTGTGTGCGTGCGTGCGTGTGTGTGTTAGAAGATTGTTTAATAGTGTGAAAGTGTGTAGCGTTGAGCTGTGCCTGTTCACTTCCTGTCCTGACAGAAATAAAGAGATGAGGATTGTGAGATGTTTCTGAAACTCCTTCACATGTTCCAAAAATGTTTTCCAGAGGAATCTATAATATAAGTTTATATAACACACTTCTACACTGTTCACACACACACACACACACACACACAAACACAAGTTAGTCTAGTTAGCCGGTTAGCATGCTGATAACACAGGACGTTTGAAAGCCATTTCTTTTGCTGAAATTAGATTTTGTGAAGTTTTTTTATTTTTTATTAAATAAAACTTCAGCACTTTATTATTCTCACAAACGAATAAACATATTGGCTCATTTAGCATATTTGCTAATTAGCCTAGCTGCTCTAAGTTTTTAAATGACTATAAAGGTTTATTATAACCGGTGTTTTGTGTTGTGGATTTTATTGCAAGCTGCTGCTTTAGTTCAGGAAACATCCACAGTAAGTCCATCTTCATTTTCTTCTTCTTCTGCTGCATGAACTTCTTATCAGTTTGCGTGCAGACATGTCACATGATCACGTGGTTCAGATCGATGAGGGAAATGAAACGGGGTTCAAATGATGGTGAAATTTCTCAGATTTATTCAACATCACATACATGCACACTTTTACTCAGGAGGACTTCTTCCTCATCATCATCATCATCATCATCAAAAACAAAATAATAATCTGTACCTGAAACTGGTGTATGCTGAGATCTTTCCTCATTATTATTCAGGTCTTTGATCTTCAGACCCCCAGGTGACACTGCCTGGGTAAAGATCAACTGCTTTCTTTATCTTTATCATGACTTCATGGACTGAGTGACCTGCAAAGCCCCTGCAGTCGACCGTCACTGGTTCACAGCAAGTGTTTTTACTGGTTTCTGTTTCACAACCCCTGGTGCTTGATATCCTTCCTTTCATACGCCTCCTCCACGCGCTCTTCTCCTGTCAGTCTTTCTTGACCACCTGTGTGGTAGCATCTGAAAAGGTTACTAGGTTAGTGTTGTAGAGGTTTTATGACCTGATGGTCTGAAAACTTAATCTGCTCACCTCGATCTACTCTCTACACATGTTTACAGGCAGCGGTGAAGGCCACAGCTGGTATCTTAATAACTGCTGTGAACATCTGGTTGTTCCAACAGCAACAGCAGCCTTTACCAAGGGCCTTTGGGCAGCTGCAGAGAATATGCTCCAGTGGTCTCCATCCAGCTGGTGTTCTGCTCTTTCTTTGTCTATAAAACAAACATTAACAGCCTGTTTCAGAAACCAGACATGGAACAAGTATCTCACCTCTATTCCTGGTGTCTGATCACCACCCATCCTGCAGCTTTGGCTTCATCCAAACCTGCTTGGAGCTCATCCTGAATGAGGTGGTGTTTTTTCCTTGCCCATGGATGTTCTCTTTTCGAGACATGGAGATGGAGCCCCTGCCAGAGCTACATTCTCCTCTCAAGAGCTTTTTGTATCTGTCTAGATCTCCAGTGCTTCAGTTGATCTTCACTTCCTTTCTCCGTGCTGTTTGATGGCACTTTTGGATTCGCTTTGCTACACATCATGATCTCCATGATCTCCATGAGCTCTCGTCTCCTGCTCTCAGCTTTACACTTTGCTCTGAATTTCTCACTCATGTTTGTTAATGGACTTAATAAAGTAGTGATCTCTCGACAGCTCAATCACCCCCTCTCAGGATCACCTTGGGTTGTGTTCTTCAGGGTCTGCTCCTAGTTCGTTTGAGTTTTTCATCATGGTCACTCTGGTGCTTAACCTTCCAGAACCCTGAGTGTCACCTTTCCCGACCCTTGATCTTCACAGACCTAGATCTGACTCCAGAACCAGAAAGAAACTTACTAAATATGTCATGCTGAGATGCTTACTCACTGAGGTTCCTGAAGTCTGCTGGAGTTTCAGGTCTTTCAGCATCAGACCTCCTCATCCAGGTGACTGACTATCCATGGAGATCGCCTGCTTCAGAACCTACACCAGACTAATCATGTCCATACTGCATGAGCTCTGATTTACACAACTTAATTTCCTCTTGGTGTGGGGAATTTCAGGAAGTGTGTGAGTGTGTGAGTGTGTGAGTGTGTGTGTGTGTGTGTGTGTGTGTGTGTGTGTGTGTGTGAGAGAGATTATAGTGAGTGTGTGTTGAGTTGTAGTGAGGCTCATCATTGTATATTACTCATGATGACATCATCACAGTGTTTCCTAATTTTGTAAAACACACTATTGATCAACACACACTCACACTTACTCACTCACTCACTCACTCACTCTCTCACACACACACACACACACACACACACACACACACACACACACACACACACACACAGATAGATGTGTAATACTATAATAATGGTGATGTTGACTTCCTGTTGTGTGTTTTGTGATGTTCAGGTTGTGCAGAGCCACATGGACTCATACCTGCTGAACAACCTCGAGACAGACGTGGAGCGATAACACACACACACACACACACACACACACACACACACATTATTATTTTCATTATTATTAATCAACAGAACACTGGATGTTCACTTCCTGTAGTGCGCACTACGTAGTGATGTTTTGTTCCCTACACTAAGCTGTATATTTGATATATTTATCTAATTTTTACACGTTTCTGAAGGCCGTGTTCACGTCTGGAAGTGAATCTGCACACGGCCAATCAGAGCGTGTGTCTGTGTGAACAAACCCTGAATCACTGGTCAAATTATATTTTATTATAATTAGCTACTGAAGCTCCTCCCACTACTGAGCACTAAGCCACGCCCACTGTGGCACCTGCCCTACTGTAGGAGCTGAAATTAACACTGCTCACAAGGACATGATTACACACACACACACACACACACACACACACACACACACACACACACACGGTGTGTAAAGGACCAGAATATGATCTTATATTTAGAATCTTGTCTAGAAGCAGTGTTTTAGATTGAAATTTATGGCATTTAGCAGAAGCCCTTATCCAGAGCGACTTACTGATCAGTGGAGGGTTAAGGGCCTTGATCAGGGGCCCCGCAGTGGCAGCTTGGTGGTGCTGGGGTTTGAACTCATGACTCGCGGTCGGTCGATAGTGGATTTTAACGATAATTGGATCGTACTCGCCTGATAAACAATGAATCGTTATTTTAAATGGATACGGAATGAAATAAACACTCCGTGTAAAATAGTTCTGAACTTTATGACCATAAATCCAGTACTGAATTACGAAGATGTGAATTTAGTAAACGCTTTTTTTTGCAGAGTGACTTTCCACTGAGCAGGTGAGGGTTAAGGGCCTTGTTCAGGGGCCCAACAGTGGCAGCACGGTGGTGCTGGGATTTGAACTTGTGACCTTCTGATCCAAAGTCCAATGCCTTAACCACTGAGCTCCCACCTTAATACCTTAATATAAAGTAATATATTAATTATATTTATAAACATTGAGGAAAATCAGACATGCATTCAAACTTAAACATAAAGTAACTTCATTAAAATCCAAACTGATAAGCAGCACGTGGTGACACTGAATCCCTCGTACTGTATAATGTAACCCAGAAAAACTATTGGTATGGATTATTGATGAAAGTTCCAGCAATAAAATGTAGGAGCCAATTAATCAGCAAAAACTGACAATCGGTCGCCCTCTACTTATGACCTTCTGATCCAAGGCTAACGCTTTAGGCCACGTCTACACTAATCCAGATACATTTCAAAACTGAATTTTCGTCTAAAACGCTCTGCGTCCACATCGTTGTTTTTAGACGTTTCCCAAAAGTTGCTCATCCACAACGAAACGTCTGGAAACGCTCATGTCTCTGCACTGCACATGAACAAAGCATAAGATGCTTCGACCTTCTAAATGTTTTTTCTGGCTCTTTGACTAAAAATGTGTGTTCACACACTCCGACACGAAAACAACAAAACGTATAAGTGTGGACGTGACTTTAACCAATGAGCTCCAATCTCCCTGTTTCTAAATGTGATACACACCTGAGCTGGTCACGTCCCTCTGCCAGCACACGCTATATTTCTCTAATGCAGCAGCGCCACCTACCTTCATCTGCTGGAAATGTGAAGCAAGTGTGTTCCTGTTATCACCGATTTTATAGCAGCTATAAACACACATTCCCTCACACACTCTCTGTGTCGAGGTTAATGAGATGCTGTGAAGTGTAACAGCTTTACCTCTGAGAACCTCTCATCTGTGATGCTGCACTACTGTCACAGCTGCTGTTCTGGAGAACCTCCTGACTGAGGAACACACACACGAGTCTGATTATAATCTGTAATATATTATAATTATATAATCTGTATAATAATTATGCAGATGCTGAAATGTTTAGATTTTGTGTCATATTTTTGCACATTCCGAGTCGCTGAGAGACGGCGTGTTCATCACCGAGCGTTACTGCCGTTAAAGAAAATTTTTATAAAGAGTTTGCTGGAATCCGTCCGGATGAGAAACAGTTACAGGTGAAAGGTCAAAGTTAAGATTTTTTATCGTTTTTTACTGTGTAAAGGAAAAGCAGAAGACTTTTATACAATTTAGATTCCGTCCTTCTTCGAGGACATTTGCAAGGGGGCGTGGTCTGTTTGGATTGGGGCGGGGCTACGGCAGGGAAAAACATTTGTAGGTGTGTGTGTGTATGTGTCAGGTGTGATATTTATAGTTTGTTTTTATGACAATATGCAAATGAGCTGCAGACACACACCCCAGATGACGTTACAAATCAGCTGTGATCATAAATCGTGATTATTTGTGATTTAAATTTTTTTCTCTTTACTGTGTGTGTATTTATACCCATTATTAATAAACTCATTTTATTCAGAAACTAGAGTAAGATTTGGATTGTTATAAAGAGTTAAATAAATAAAGCATATTAAATGATGGTAACACACACACACACACCAACACACACACACACACACCATCACATCAACACACACACACACACCAACACACACACACAAACATCACATCAACACACACACACACACACAAACACACACACAAACATCACATCAACACACACACTGAGATCTCACAGTGAAATATGAGTGAAGTTTAATTCATGTTCATGTATATTTATTTATATTTATACAAATAAAATATTTCTTAAATCCACAGACTTCACTCATTTTTAAACTTCTGGAGCTTCTGTAATTCTTTCAAATCTAAACATGAATAAATTATAGAATGAATATGTTTCTGTGTGTGTTTAATATTTCTATCTGTGTGATTGTTGTAGTGCTGAAATTAGATTAAATTCTTTATGGTGAAATGAATAAATAAAGGGATGAAATAAACGAGTGTAAATGTGGAGCTGCAGCTTCACTTCTCTCCGGGAGCCAGATATTCCTTATACATCGAGTAAATTACACCTGCAACAAAACACAACACACACCTGCGTTACAACCAGGCAAAGACATACACACACCGGGACACGCCCACTGGACCGGGACACGCCTACCAGCACCACTCTACATACCAGAGTGGCTACAGCGCCATTGGGTAAATTTCTATAGATATGACCAAACACATGCCCTAACACACACACACACACACACACACACACACACACACACACACACACACACATGAATATGTTTGGAACTGCTCGGTGGTGTGCTCCATGTTGGAGAAGCTTCTTGTTGTTTCATGTAGGTTCAGTGTAAAACCATTAACAGACCTGAGGTGAGACACTGGAGTCTGTTTCTTCTCACACTCTCACCAAGTGCTATTTTACCCACAATTCCCTGCCATTCACCAGACGACCAATCAACTGAGCTGTGAGTGTGTGTGTGTGTGTGTGTGTGTGTGTGCCTTCCTCTTTCGACCTGTCATAAGGTGTGTGTGTGTGTTGGTGTGTGTGTGTTGATGTGATGTTGGTGTGTGTGTGTGTGTGTGTGTGTGTGTGTGTTGATGTGATGTTTGTGTGTGTGTGTGTTGGTGTGTGTGTGTTGATGTGATGTTGGTGTGTGTGTGTGTGTGTGTGTGTGTGTGTGTTGATGTGATGTTTGTGTGTGTGTGTGCGTGTGTTTTGCTTTAATTTCTGTGTGGATTATACACAGAAGTAGAAGATCGCCTGAATACACTCTGCAGCTGATAACAGGCCAAGGTCACAGAAAGGTCAAATGTCTGAAATAGCTTGTTATCAGTCTAACCCTCAGCCCCGGGGTCGAGTCGTGACCACAGAAACTCTATTTGAGGACGAGGTGAAAGTTCTGATTCTTACCGAGCGTCATGGCGCCGACCACAAAGCCCTGAGCCCTGACCCTCATGTGGATCAGATGCACAGACATCTTCGTATCTCCACGAGATTTCAGTTTGTACAATCCGTACGCTACGACTCCGAGGAATCCCGCCATTCCTATACACACACGCACACACACACACACACACACACACACACACATATACACACACACACATTCAAAACAGAAGTCTTTTACAGCAGAGTGTAAAATTCTACAATAAAAACATAAATGTGAACTTTGAAAGCTGTAGATGTTCCTCACACCGACTACAGTGATAACAAGATACAAGTCTACATTCCAGCTTTGATTCCAGCTGTGTGTGTGTGTGTGTGTGTGTGTGTGTGTGTGTGTGTGTGTGTGTGTGTGTGTGAGAGAGATTCACCTATAGGGACGAACGGAGACTCTTTTGCCTTCCTCATGAGTTTCGAGGTCTGATCCTCTTCTGCAGTCCAGCTGCTGTTCGAACTCATTTTCTAACAAACTGGAGATAAAACACAGTCAGAAAACTGCACCTTCTCTTCTTCTCTTCTTTCATTCTGAACATTTACACAAAGAAAACATCAGCCAGGATCACAAACGCAGACACATATCTTCATCTTCATCATCATCATTAGAATTATTATGATGATTAGAATTATAATGAATATTCTAATTAGGAAGTAGAATCTTTGACGTCATAAGGAGGAACTCGGTGTTACTCACAGTGAATCAGGTGAACAGATGGAATAGAAACACAGTGTGTTATTAAGCAGTTATGAGCGGTAATAAGACGCTCCGAGCCGCTCAAGTCTCTCTCTCTCTCTCTCTCTCTCTCTCTTTCTCTCTCTACTGCGGAAGTCCGAACGGTGACGTCACCAACCCCGTCAGACCGGAAGTAAGAAGTAAATTCGGCGTTTAAGAAACTGATATTAAAGATAGAAACTGTAATAATGTGTTTATTATAGATGATCATTTTCCTTCAACATTTTACTATAAATATTTCTAAAATAACTATTTTGAGAATATTAACTTGAAATTTATTTGGACTTATAATAACAAATGTATCACTAATCATGTTAAAGCTGTTAAACTATTCTTAAAGATTTTATGTTTTATTTTGATTTAAAATGTTTTAAAACCAGAGCCATGCTAAACCTTTAGGTATTTTTAGATTTATAATATTAAATGATATTATTATTTTGAGGCACTCAAAGAAATAAACTCTTTTTTTTTATTATCATAATGAGATATTTTTATATTTATATTCTCTTCCTGTTATCATTTTTTTTTATCACTTTTAGGGCTTTTGTGAAAGAAATAAACTCATTATAAAATGCAAAAAACGTTGGTTTTACTTTCAAGTATTTCGACTTGTAGTCTATTCTGGAGGTCATGAACGCATGGACGAGCTTCTCTGCATCAGATATAAACATGTTTCTTAGCTTAGAAATATTTCTAAGGTGAAAGAAGGCTGTTTTTGTAATTTGGTTGATGTGATTATTAAAAGACAAGTTGCTGTCTAAAATAACTCCCAGGTCTTTTACTGTTGAACTAGTGGTTACAGAACATCCATCTAAATGCAGGTTGAGATGCTGGAGCTTCTGTGTCCTGGTTTTTGGGCCGATGAGCAAAATCTCAGTCTTATCAGAATTTAATAGTAGAAAGTTATGGGTCATCCAATCTCTTATTTCCTTAACACACTCAGTTATCCGAGTTAATTGAGCTATATCGCCTGGTTTTGAGGAGATTTATAACTGGGTATCATCAGTGTAACAATGGAAGCTAATCACATGCCTGCTAATAATATTTCCTAACGGATTTCCTTTTTTTTTTTCCATCAGAAGTATTTTATTAACAAGAAAGTCGTCTTTGTTATTGTTCATTACAAGTCCAAAGATGATGTCCTTCACAGTGAAAGTTTTTAGATGTGAAACCTTTTGGGTAAAGCCAGTTATGGATATCAGACCATAAAGCGTCCACATGACCCCCACTGACGTGCGCAGACCCTCGCCGAGGCCTCTGACGTGCGCAGCGTGTGTATGATTGTAATATTTCAGTATGGTATGAATGATACATGTTTCAGTTTACAATAACAAAAACTTCTATGTTAACAAGAATTCAGATTTAGTTTGAATATAAAAGCAAATGAAATGCAGTCAATGTTGAAATATTATTTATATTTTATTATATTAAGTGTGTAATCTTGTGTACAGTGTAGATTTATTCATTATTAGAGATTGAAAGCACTTTTGTACGTCGCTCTGGATAAGGGCTTCTGCTAAACGCTACAAATGTAAATGTAAAAACGTGTCGATATTTGAAAAGAGTTTGACGTGTAAACGCTGGTCATTTCAACCAATCAGAGCGCTCCGTCATATCCGGGTACCCGAGTAAAACAACGAGCTTTTTATAGTAAAAGTAAAATTTATTTTAATTTAATATACATTTTTATGTTTTAGTGAAAATATTCACGCTCGCTTGTGGGAGGTTCAGTACAAAATTACAAAATATAAATATGTAAATAAATTAAATATAAAGGGTTTAAATTGATACGTTTCACAGTTGTTAGGGACATTTTTACTTTATATTTTATTTTGAAACAAGCGGAGGGGGGGGGGGTTTGACGAGACCCGGAAGTAAAAGCGAACA
>JBCEWE010002372.1:134802-137302 GCA_039877035.1 Silurus lanzhouensis
ATGGTGTGTGTTTATGGTGTGTGTTTATGGTGTGTGTTTATCCCTGATGAGCAGCATGGAGACTGTGGTGAGGAAAAAAACTCACTTAGATGTCATGAGGAAGAAACCTTGAGAGAAACCAGACTCAAAAGGGGAACCCATCCTCATTTGGGTAGTTTCTCATGAGCGAAACAGACAGACAGAGACACAGACTGAGAATAATACGGAAAGAGACAGAGACAGACAGACAGACAGACACAGACTGAGAATAATACGGAAAGAGACAGACAGACAGACAGACAGACACAGACTGAGAATAATACGGAAAGAGACAGACAGACAGACACCGACTGAGAAAACAGGGACAAAGAATAATTTGAAGAGAGAAACAGACAGAGAGAAACAGACAGACACAGACGGAGACACAGACAGAGAATAATACGGAGAGAGAGAAAGAGACAGACAGACAGACACAGACTGAGGAGACACAGACAGGTGAATGAAGAGTCTCTGTACTGTGGTTGTGGTTTCTGTAGCTTCGTACGCTCGGTGTCGATGGATAAGTGGAAGGATGTGGAGTTGGAAAAGATGAAGGCTGGAGGAAACGAAAAGTTCCGTCTGTTCTTGGAGCTGCAGGACGACTACAACCCCAACTGGAGCTTACAAGAGAAATACAACAGCCGAGCTGCAGCACTCTTCAGGGACAAAGTGAGACACACACACACACACACACACACACACACACACACACACACACACACACACACACACACACACACACACACCTTTTGTTGTAATCAGAATACAACAAAGATCACATCTCAAATGTTTAAACAGAAAATGTCTCATTTTAAGACAAAAAAAAAGTTGATTTTAAATTTCATGGCATCTACACATCTGAAAAAAGTTGGGACAAGGCCGTGTCTCCACTGTGTGGCGTCCTCTCTTCTCTTTATAACAGTCTGTACATGTCTGGGGACTGAGGAGACAAGCTGCTCAAGTTTAGGAATAGGAATGTTCTCCCATTCTTGTCTAAAGATCTGAAAGATCTGGACTGCAGGTTGGACATTTCAGTACCCGGATTCTTCTTCTACTCAGCCATGATGTTGTAGTTGATGCAGTATGTGGTCTGGCATTGTCATGTTGGAAAATGCAAGATCTTCCCTGAAAGAGACGACGTCTGGATGGGAGCATATGTTGTTCTAGAACTTGGATTTACCTTTCAGCATTGATGTCTTTCCAGATGTGCAGCTGTCCATGTCACACGCACTCATGCAACCCCATACCATCAGAGATGCAGACTTCTGAACTGAGCGCTGAGAACATCTTGGGTTGTCCTTCTCCTCTTTAGTCCGGATGACATGGCGTCCCAGTTTTCCAAAAAGAACTTCAAATTTTGATTCGTCTGACCACAGAACAGTTTTCCACTTTGCCACAGTGCATTTTAAATGAGCCTCAGCCCTGAGAAAACACCTGAGCTTCTGGATCATGTTTAGATACGGCTTCTTTTTTGACCTATAGAGTTTTAGCCGGAGACGGTGAATGACACGGTGGATTGTGTTCACGACAAAGTTTTCTGGAAGTTTTTTTGAGCCCATGTTGTGATTTCCATTACAGCAGCATTCCTGTATGTGATACAGTGATGTCTAAGGGCCCGAAGATCACGGCATCCAGTATGGTTTTCCGGCCTTCACCCTTACACACAAAGATTGCTCCAGATTCTCAGAATCTTTGGATGATATGATGCACTGTAGATGATGAGAACTTCAAACTCTTTCCCATTTTTCAAATTTTTTACCGCAGCATTGGGGGAACTGGTGATCCTCTGCCCATCTTGACTTCTGAGAGACACTGCCACTCTGAGAGACTCTTTTTATACCCAATCATGTTGCCAAGTGATCTAATAAGCTGCAAATTGGTCCTCCAGCTGTTCCGTATATGTACATTTCACTTTTCCGGCCTCTTATTGCTCCCTGTCCCAACTTTTTTAGAATGTGTAGCTCTCATGAAATCCAAAATAAGACCATATTTTGCATGACATTTCAAAATATCTCACTTTCAACATTTGATATTTTATCTACCGTAATTTCCGGACTATAAAGCGCACCCATATATAAGCCGCACTTAACTTGACAAAGATTTTTATTTTAAACATAAATAAGCCGCACCTGTCTATAAGCCGCAGTGTCTACACTAATAAACTTTACACAGGCTTTAAAGACAGTGTCTGTTACACGGTGTAATGGGTGAAATATGTTGTGGCTCCTTTAAGAGCAGAGCGGCATTTTGGGAATAACCTGCCGCCACATTTTTCCGCTATTACTGCATGTGTGCAAGATGAGGAATATGTCCTTATTAATTTCTGATGCTCATTTCTAAGTTTCTTTGACTAACCCGTAACGCTGTTGCCAAGAAAAATAAAAAAGCAGGAGTTTTGGAAAGCTGTCTGTGTTTATATGATTTCTGTTGTAACTGGAGTTAGTGAGCTCTCCCTTCACCCAGACTCAACGCATTACAACGA
>JBCEWE010002372.1:147302-152302 GCA_039877035.1 Silurus lanzhouensis
TGTGTGTGTGAGGTGTGTGTGTGTGTGAGGTGTGTGTGTGTGTGAGGTGTGTGTGTGTGTGAGGTGTGTGTGTGTGTGAGGTGTGTGTGTGTGTGAGGTGTGTGTGTGTGTGAGGTGTGTGTGTGTGTGAGGTGTGTGTGTGTGTGTGTGTGAGATTGTGTGTGTGTGTGAGGTGTGTGTGTGTGTGAGGTGTGTGTGAGGTGTGTGTGTGTGTGAGGTGTGTGTGTGTGTGAGATTGTGTGTGTGTGTGTGTGTGTGAGATGTGTGTGTGAGATGTGTGTGTGAGATGTGTGTGTGAGATGTGTGTGTGTGTGTGTGTGTGAGATGTGTGTGTGTGTGAGATGTGTGTGTGTGTGAGATGTGTGTGTGTGTGTGTGGTGTGTGTGTGTGTGAGATGTGTGTGTGTGTGAGATGTGTGTGTGTGTGTGGGTGTGTGTGTGGTGTGTGTGTGTGTGTGAGATGTGTGTGTGTGAGATGTGTGTGTGTGAGATGTGTGTGTGTGTGTGTGTGAGATGTGTGTGTGTGTGTGTGTGAGATGTGTGTGTGAGATGTGTGTGTGAGGTTAGGGTTAGGGTTGTGTGTGAGAGGTGTGTGTGTGAGGTGTGTGTGTGTGTGTGTGTGAGTTTAGGGTTAGGGTTGTGTGTGTGTGAGGTGTGTGTGTTAGAGGTGTGTGTGAGGTGTGTGTGTGTGAGGTGTGTGAGGTTAGGGTTAGGGGTGTGTGTGAGAGGTGTGTGTGTGTGAGGTGTGTGAGGTTAGGGTTAGGGTTGTGTGTGAGAGGTGTGTGTGTGGTGTGTGAGGTTAGGGTTAGGGTTGTGTGTGTGAGGTGTGTGAGGTTAGGGTTGTGTGTGAGAGGTGTGTGTGTGAGGTGTGTGTGTGTGTGTGTGTGTGTGTGAGTTTAGGGTTAGGGTTGTGTGTGTGTGTGTGAGGTGTGTGTGTTAGAGGTGTGTGTGAGGTGTGTGTGTGTGTGAGGTGTGTGAGGTTAGGGTTAGGGGTGTGTGTGAGAGGTGTGTGTGTGAGGTGTGTGAGGTTAGGGTTAGGGTTGTGTGTGAGAGGTGTGTGTGTGGTGTGTGAGGTTAGGGTTAGGGTTGTGTGTGTGAGGTGTGTGTGTGAGGTGTGTGTGTGAGGTGTGTGTGAGGTGTGTGTGTAAGGTGTGTGTGTGTGAGGTGTGTGTGTGAGGTGTGTGTGTGTGAGGTGTGTGAGGTTAGGGTTAGGGTTGTGTGTGAGAGGTGTGTGTGTGAGGTGTGTGAGGTTAGGGTTAGGGTTGTGTGTGAGAGGTGTGTGTGAGAGGTGTGTGTGTGAGGTGTGTGTGTGAGGTGTGTGAGGTTAGGGTTGTGTGTGAGAGGTGTGTGTGAGAGGTGTGTGTGAGAGGTGTGTGTGAGAGGTGTGTGTGTGAGGTGTGTGTGAGGTGTGTGTGTGTGAGGTGTGTGGTTTATTTCTATTGCGTTTTTCACAACACGCATCGTCTCAAAGCAGCTTTACAGAGTTTAAGAGTGAAGGTGATCGATGTGTTTATCTCTGATGATGAAGACTGAGGGAGACTGTGGTGTAGGAAAAACCCCCTTAGATGTTATGAGGAAGAAACTTTGAGAGGAACCAGACTCAAAAGCAGAACCTCATCCTCTTTTGGGTGACATCAAGAGTGTGATTAAAGTCTTTAAACACTACAGAACACTGGAGAGGGAGAACTAACATGAGCACTGGAGTGTGTGATTATGACTGATGATCTTTCTACAGTCTTATACAGTCAACTGACTTTGTGGAACCAGGAGCTACTGAGCAACTCATAAAATAGATCAACATCTGAGATCATCACAGGTCCAACACCAGCTTCTCCATGCAAGAGCCTTTAAACACTCAAAGAGGTCCAGTGTCCAAACTCCACATGAAGTGGGATCTAAATGGCACTGGTACGTCTCTAGATGGTACGGGATGTTTGTGGGCATCTACTGCTTTAAAGGTCCATAGTCTTCACGAGGTGGGAGGTGACTGGAGCTGGAGGAACCTCAGGAAGCCTCGGGATGGGGAGAGAAAGAGAAGCAGTGGAGAGGAATTAGCGTAGCTGCTGTTCATGATATTAACAGCACAAGTTGATAATGTGCATGTGATCAGATGTTCTGGAGCACAAGGTTATGATGCGATGTGTGTTATGTGTAGAACTCGCTAAAAACATACGTCTTTAATCTGCACTTAAACTGGGTGAGTGTGTCTGAGCCCCGAACACTGTCAGGAAGACTGTTCCAGAGTTTAGGAGCTAAATGTGAGAATGATCTACCACCTTTAGTGGACTTTGCTATTCTAGGAACTACTAGAAGTCCAGAGTTTTGAGATCTGAAGGAGCGTGGCGGATTGTAGTGTGTTAGAAGACTGGAGATACATGGAGATAAACCATTTAGTGTTTTATAAGTAAGAAGCAGTAGTTTGTAGTGGATTTAAAAGTTAACAGGAAGCCAGTGTAGGGACGAGAAGATCGGGGTTATGTGATCATATTTTCTCGACCTTATGAGACTCTGGCTGCTGCATTCTGAACTAACTGAAGCTTGTTTATTTATGATGCAGGACATCCACCTAGTAACGCATTACAATAGTCCAGTCTGGAGGTCATGAACGCATGGACGAGCTTCTCTGCATCAGATATAAACATGTTTCTTAACTTAGAAATATTTCTAAGGTGAAAGAAGGCTGTTTTTGTAATTTGGTTGATGTGATTATTAAAAGACAAGTCGCTGTCTAAAATAACACCCAGGTCTTTTACCGTTGAATTAGTGGTTACAGAACATCCGTCTAAATGCAGGTTGAGATGCTGGAACTTCTGTATACTAGTTTTTGGGCCGATGAGCAAAATCTCAGTCTTATCGAAATTTAAAAGTAGAAAGTTATGGGTCATCCAATCTCTTATTTCCTTAACACACTCAGTTATCTAAGTTAATTGAGTGCATCGCCTGGTTTAGATGAGATATATAGTTGAGTATCATCAGCATAACAATGGAAGCTAATTCCATGCCTTCTAATAATATTTCCTAAGCGACGCATGTATATTGTAAAGAGCAGGGGTCCTAGAACTGAACCTTGCGGCACACCATAATTTACTTGCATTAGCCTGGATAGCTCTCCATTTAAATCTACGAAATGGTAACGATCGGACAGGTAGGATTTAAACCAGCTTAATGCCTGTCCCTGAATGCTGATGTAATTCTGTAAGCGATCTAGGAGGAGATCATGGTCTATAGTGTCGAATGCAGCACTAAGATCAAGTAAAACCAACAGCGAGATGAAGCCTTGGTCTGAAGCTAAAAACAGGTCATTAGTTACTTTAACTAGAGCAGTTTCTGTGCTATGATGGGGCCTAAAACCTGACTGAAACTCTTCAAAGATATTGTTCTCTTGCAGGTAGGAACAGAACTGGGCAGCGACAATCTTTTCTAAAATCTTACACATAAATGGGAGATTTGAAATTGGTCTGTAATTTGATAACGTGTTTGGATCTAAATGAGGTTTTTTAATGACGGGCTTAATAACTGCTAACTTGAGGGATTTAGGGACGTGACCTAACGATAGTGAGGAGTTAATAATATTCAGAAGAGGCTCACCAGCTGTATGGAACACTTCCTTCAGTAGATTAGTTGGAATGGGATCTAACTGACATGTTGTTGTTTCAGCTTTGATAATAACATCATGCAGCTCTTCCTGTCCTGTACATGTAAAACAGTGTAGATGTGGAGTTGTAGGTGAGATTGTGTCAGGAGATGATCTCAGAGGTTGGACCTCCACAATTGTTTTTCGAAGATGGTGGTGAGTGTGAAATGCGAGCTGGACGAGTGTGAGATGGTGGTGAATGTAGGATGAGTGTAAGACGGTGTTATTAACATGTTGACTAAATGCTTCAGTCCTGCAGATGGCGATGTTTATCTGAGCGACTCTGGAGGTTATCAGAACAGTGAGGCTGTGGATAAGAGTTTCTGGGATTCGTTCGGTTCCAACACTGAAATCGGCACCAAGAAGTCTGCGAGCAGCGAGAGCTGGACCCAAGTGGAGAACTCGGGAGGGAAAAAGAGCTCGGACGGCTGGGAGAACTGGGGCTCCGACAACAAACACAGCACCGGAGACAGCTGGGAGAACTGGGAGAACCACTGGGAGAACGGTGGAGACAACAAGAACAAGAAGAGTCCTAAGGCAGATGAGGAGGTGTGGGACAATGCTAACTGGTAGAGCAGCGCAAACTGCTAAATCACAACGTATCGCACGTGTCGAACTGGAAAAGTAAAAAAAAACCCTATCAAATCCCCTCATTCATTCTGAATTCATGCTACACACACACACACACACACACACACACACACACACACACACACACACACACACACACACACACACACACACACACTCTGTTACTGATTCATGGGTGTTGGAACTGTGTGTGTGTGTGTGTGTGTGTGTGTGTGTGTGAATGTTCGTATATAAAGCCTGTTGTGTAGATATTGTAATGAGGTTGTTGTTTGATTTTAAGTGTAATTGATGTTGAATTTCTGCATGAATAAACGCAGACTGTGTAAATTCTCTCTTTAACATCTCATTCCTTAATACTGAAATGATGTCGATCTTTACAAGTGTGTACGTGTTCAATACAATCAAATAAAACCTCTCGTATTTTCAAACACAAGTTTCTGTGCTGAGGCTGTGGTCAGTGTTTACTGTGTGTGTGCGCTGTGTTATTATTATATTATTACTATATTTTTACTATATTATTATTATTTCATTATTATATTATTATTATATTATATTATTATTATTATATTATAATTTTGCTCTCAGATTCTGTGTATACTTTAATTCCGTCTCCTCAGAGTGATTGACAGTTAAAACAGCCAATACGGAAACAAGCCCCTGATAGATCCCGCCTACTGTCCACGGGGTTGCCAGGTTTATACTCTTCACCCACTTTTTTTTTCTTTTTGTAAAAGGAGGGAAGTGAGGATAAGATCATCATCATTTCATCACCCATC
>JBCEWE010002372.1:164802-167302 GCA_039877035.1 Silurus lanzhouensis
GGGTGATGATGGGGTTGATGTTGAGGGTGATGATGGGGTTTGTGTTTGGGTGGTGATGGGGTTGATGTTGAGGGTGATGATGGGGTTGATGTTGAGGGTGATGATGGGGTTGATGTTGAGGGTGATGTTGGGGTTGATGTTGGGTTATTGTTGAGGTTTATGTTTGGGTGGTGATGGGGTTGATGTTGAGGGTGATGATGGGGTTGATGTTGAGGGTGATGATGGGGTTGATGTTGAGGGTGATGTTGGGGTTGATGTTGGGTTGGTGTTGAGGTTCATGTTTGGGTGGTGATGGGGTAGATCCTTGGGAGGTGATGGCGTTGATGTTAGTGAGGTGAAGGGCTTAATGATGGGGTTATACGGTGATGTAGTTCACTAAATTTACTGAAATAAACACAACCTGATGTGTATGTATATACGTATATATATAAATGGTGTGTGTGTGTGTGTGTGTGTGTGTGTGTGTGTGTGTGTGTGTGTGTGTGTGTGTGTGTGTGTGTGTGTGTGTGTGTGCAGGTGATGCAGGTAGTCCGGGAGCAGATTGTGCGTGTGTTAGCAATGAAGCCTTTGACTCTGGATCAGCTGAAGGTGAAGCTCTACAGTCTGAGTTACTCAGAGATCCTGAGGCTGAGACACTCTGAGAGACTAAACCAGGATGACTTCCACTCTGCTCCTATCATGTGAGACTTATACACCCTCTATAACCACTCACCCCTCCACACACCCCTCTATAACCACACACCCCTCCACACACCCCTCCACACACCCCTCTATAACCACACACCCCTCCACACACCCCTCTATAACCACACACCCCTCCACACACCCCTCTATAACCACACACCCCTCTATAACCACACACCCCTCTATAACCACACACCCCTCCACACACCCCTCTATAACCACACACCCCTCCACACACCCCTCTATAACCACACACCCCTCTATAACACGCACACACCCCTCTATAACCACACACTCCTCTATAACACACACACACCCCTCTATAACCACACACCCCTCCACACACCCCTCTATAACCACACACCCCTCTATAACCACACACCCCTCCACACACCCCTCTATAACCACACACCCCTCCACACACCCCTCTATAACACGCACACACCCCTCTATAACACGCACACACCCCTCTATAACCACACACTCCTCTATAACCACACACCCCTCCACACACCCCTCTATAACCACGCACCCCTCTATAACCACACACCCCTCTATAACCACACACCCCTCCACACACCCCTCTATAACCACACACCCCTCTATAACCACACACCCCTCTATAACCACACACCCTCCACACACCCCTCCACACACCCCTCTATAACCACACACCCCTCCACACACCCCTCTATAACCACACACCCCTCCACACACCCCACACCCCTCCACACACCCCTCTATAACCACACACCCCTCCACACACCCTCCACACACCCCTCTATAACCACACACCCCTCCACACACCCCTCTATAACCACACACCCCTCTATAACCACACACCCTCTATAACCACACACCCCTCCACACACCCCTCTATAACCACAAACCCCTCTATAACCACACACCCCTCCACACACCCCTCCACACACCCCTCTATAACCACACACCCTCCACACACCCCTCTATAACCACACACTCCTCTATAACCACACACCCCTCCACACACCCCTCTATAACCACTCACCCCTCCACACACCCCTCTATAACCACACACCCCTCTATAACCACACACTCCTCTATAACCACACACCCCTCCACACACCCCTCTATAACCACACACCCCTCTATAACCACACACCCCTCCACACACCCCTCTATAACCACACACCCCTCTATAACCACACACCCCTCCACACACCCCTCTATAACCACACACCCCTCTATAACCACACACCCCTCTATAACCACACACTCCTCTATAACCACACACCCCTCCACACACCCCTCTATAACCACGCACCCCTCTATAACCACACACCCCTCTATAACCACACACCCCTCCACACACCCCTCTATAACCACACACCCCTCCACACACCCCTCTATAACCACACACCCCTCTATAACCACACACCCCTCCACACACCCCTCCACACACCCCTCTATAACCACACACCCCTCCACACACCCCTCTATAACCACACACCCCTCTATAACCACACACCCCTCTATAACCACACACTCCTCTATAACCACACACCCCTCCACACACCCCTCTATAACCACTCACCCCTCCACACACCCCTCTATAACCACACACCCCTCTATAACCACACACTCCTCTATAACCACACACCCCTCCACACACCCCTCTATAACCACACACCCCTCTATAACCACACACCCCTCCACACACCCCTCTATAACCACACACCCCTCTATAACCACACACCCCTCCACACACCCCTCTATAACCACACACCCCTCCACACACCCCTCTATAACCACACACCCCTCTATAACCACACACCCC
>JBCEWE010002372.1:172302-174802 GCA_039877035.1 Silurus lanzhouensis
CTCCAGCACTGCTCCACTGGTACCACCTTCTCTCAGAATGAGAGGTAAGTACACTTCAAGGCTCTTCTCTGTTCTGGCACCGAGGTGGTGGAATGAACTTCCCCTAGAACAGCGGAGTCCCTGGTTATCGACATGTGAAGACCTTCATCTTCCTCAAACACTTCAAAACACTTTTTCAGGTTTGCTTTGTCTTTGTATATATTAAAAAAATCATCTCAACAGAGTTGAGACACGAGCTAAGCCCCAGTCGAGGACGTCTCCCCCGCCGCCACCACCAGCCTTCGAGATCTCGACCGAGAACCGCTACGCCCCTCTCCGCGAGACGGAACGCGATACTGTGATTGTTGGAGATTCCATCGTCCGGCATGTCCGCGCTACCGGAGCTACAGGTAAGGTGCACACTCGCTGTTTTCCTGGTGCTCGTGTTCTTGATGTCGCTGCGCAGGTACCCGCGATCCTGAACGAGAACTTCAGAGCTGTTGTTCTTCATGCTTCATGCCACCAGGCTGAGGCAAACGGAGATCTTAAAGAGGGACTTCAGGATCCTGGTGGAGACGGTACGCAGCACATCACCCACAACGAGGATCATAGTGTCAGGACCGCTTCCCACTTACCAGCGAGGGGCTGAGAAGTTTAGTAGACTTTTAGCTCTAAATGAATGGTTACAGTCATGGTGTCGAGAACATAAACTTCTCTTTGTTAATAACTGGAACTGTTTCTGGGAGCGTCCTAGGTTCTTCCGCCCTGATGGCCTGCACCCCAGCAGAGTTGGAGCAGCAGTGCTATCAGATAACATCTCTAGGATACTTCACACCATCTGACTGGTAAGACATCAGGAAATTTACGACAATGAGAACACGCATACAACAGACCAAATAGTTACAAGTTCACACACAGCCCAGTTTATAGAAACCGTATCTATTCCTCGTGTAGCAAAACCAAGAATTAAATACACAAGATCCAGAAATAATCTTATTGCAGTTAAAACTGAAAAATGCCAGATAAACAAACACCAAAAAGTTTTAAAGTTTGGTCTTTTAAACATTAGATCACTTGCACCCAAAGCGCTGATTATAAATGAGATGATCACAGAGAATAATCTCTCAGCACTCTGTCTCACTGAGACCTGGATTAAAGCAGGTGATTATATGGGTCTAAACGAGTCGACACCGTCAGGATATGTTTATAAGCATGAGCCGCGTCAGACTGGTCGTGGGGGGGGGTGTAGGAACCATTTATACTGCCTCTCTTAATGTTAGTCAGATGTTAGGATTCAGTTTTAAATCATTTGAAGTGCTCGTTCTTAAAGTTGTATTTTCAGACATACATATAAAACTCGCTCTGGTCACCGTGTACAGACCCCCAGGACCCTACGCTGATTTTCTTCAAGAGTTTGCTTGTTTTCTATCAGATCTCTTGATCAATTTTGATAAAGTGCTGCTTGTAGGAGATTTTAATATTCATGTAGATGATGTAAACGATGCTCTAGGATTATCATTTGTTGACTTATTAAACTCTTTTGGGGTTAAACAAAACATCACCAGACCAACTCATCGCTTTAACCACACATTAGACTTAATAATATCCCACGGAGCAGACGTCACTAATATAGATATCTTACCTCAGAGTGATGACATCACAGACCATTACCTCATACTGTACACACTACCGGTAGAGCAGATTAGCCGTGTTGCACCACGCTATCTACTTGGTAGGACTATTGTTCCGACCACTAAGAACAGATTCATAAATAACCTGCCTGATTTATCTCAATTTCACACTAAACCCATAACTACTAATAATCTTGATGAGATAACTAACAACATAGACCTTATCCTCACTAGCACAATAGACACCGTTGCCCCCATCCGGTTAAAAAAGGTTAGAGAACAAGCACCTGCACCTTGGTATAATAGTCATACGCATGCCCTCAAGAGAACAGCACGTAATCTGGAGAGAAAATGGAGGAAAACTGAATTGGAGGTATTTAGAATTGCGTATAAAGACAGTATGCTCAGCTACAGACAGGCGCTAAAAGCTGCTAGAGCTGAACACCTGAGCAAACTTATAGAAAATAACAAAAACAATCCCAGGTTCCTTTTCAGTAAAAACTTTCTTTCAGCTTCTCCTATTAGGGGGCGGACCATCCGCATGTTTTGATTTGGCACGTTTTTACGCTAGATGCCCTATCTAACGCAACCTTTCCATTTATCCTGGCTTGGGACTGGCACTAAAGTTTGTGCAACCCTAATGGCTGGTGTTGGTTTCCTGACCGGGGATCGAACCCGGGCCGCAGCGCAAATCTCCCATTTATGTCTAAGATTTTAGAAAAGATTGTCGCTGCCCAGTTCTGTTCCCACTTACTTAAGTTCTCCCACACCACCCCACTGCTGCGCTCCCTTCACTGGCTTCCAGTAGCTGCACGTATCAGATTCAAAACACTGATGCTTGCCTACAAGGCCAAAAATGGACCAGCACCATCTTACCTCAGTGGCCTCAT
>JBCEWE010002372.1:179802-194802 GCA_039877035.1 Silurus lanzhouensis
GTATGTGTGTGTGAATGGGTAAGATGGTGTGTGTGTGTGTGTGTGTGTGTGTGTGTGTGTGTGTGTGTAAGATGAGGATGGTGTGTGTATGTGTGTGTGTGTGTGAGATGATGGTATGATGGCGTTTGTGTGTGTGTCAGATAAGGATGGTGTGTGTGTAAGATGATGATGGTGTGTGTTTGAGAGAGAGAGAGAGAGATCATCAGTGATCTCACACTTTACAGTAAATTTAAGAATGTGATAAATATGTGGCTGGGAATGCAGCCCTGTGTGTGTGTGTGTGTGTGTTTGTGTGTGTGTGTGTGTGTGTGTGTGTGTGTGTGTGTGTGTGTGTGTGTGTGTGTGTGTGTGTGTTTGTGTCTGTGTGTGTGTGTGTGTGTGTCTGTGTGTATTTTTACCCGTGTTCCTGGCAGTCTGATCCTCACTGCTTTCTGCTCACATCCTAATAGAGCAGGGAGGAAGTGTAAGTTCTAGTTCTTGTGAGAACCCTGGTGGCAGGTGAGGAAGCTGATGATGTTAGGTTTCTTTTAGGAACCAGCCTCTGTGGCTTTCTCTATACACTCACTTTGTTTTTGGTTCTGGAACTTCAGGAAGAGAAGATCAGCACTCAGTAGGTTTTAGTATCCAGACTTTAACTCTGTAACATGAGAAAGCTGTGTGTGTGTGTGTGTGTGTGTGTGTGTGTGTGTGTGTGTGTGTGTGTGTGTGTGTGTGTGTGTGTGTGTGTGTGTGTGTGTATATATATACAACAGAGCTGTGAGCTCAGAGATTTTAAGGGAACTGATGTCACTGGTCTTGGGTGTATAGAACAGTGAGGAACCTGGGAGAACTTGGTGGTTCTCCAGACATGTGTTTACTCTAACAACGTCCTCAATGTTCCTCAAACCCTGAACTGATCTTCTTCACTTTACTTTTACAGTCTCTTACACACTATACAGGTAACAGGGACACACTACATGAGGTAACACTACATATGGAAACTACATGGGGATCAGCGGTGGTCCGTAATGAGATGAATGTAATTCATTACTGTACTGAAGTAGTTTTTCGTGTATCTGTAATTTACTGAAGTGTTTCCATTTAAGGAGACTTTTATTGTAACTTCACCACATTTTAAAATCAAATATTTGAGAGGAATAAATGATGAAGAAACATCTGACTTGAACTCCCAAAACACCTTATTTACACAATTATTTTTTAATAGTTGAAAATAATGTTTTGGGCTCATGATATTTACTATAGTTATAATAAATCATACTTTGGATACTTAAGTACTAATATGTTAACGAGTATTTCTCTACTTTAACTCAACTACGTGGTTTGTGAACTTCATCCACCACTGACTGGGTCACACTGCACAGGGAGACAGTATACAGGGACGGGTTACGAGAGAGAGAGAGAGAGAGAGAGAGAGAGAGAGAGAGAGGGAGAGGGAGAGGGAGAGGGAGAGAGAGAGAGCTTCCCATAACGTCACACTGCAGGCTACATCATGGCTGTGAAAGAGAACAAAACAGACAGAGAGAGAGACAGAACTCCAAATGCCAGTGGCGCAGTGAGTCACGCCTCACCTTACACACTCACTATCTTTTACACACACACACATACTTACAAGGGAATAATAAAGAGAGATGTGTAGAGAGAGACATAGAGACTCGGACCCCTGCATTATTTCCCTCTCCTGTGTGTGTGTGTGTGTGTGTCTCAGTGTGGTTTAATTTCCAGAGTGTGATTTGGTTATCAGAGGATCAGCTGAACCTCACAGTGACTTTATTACATGCAATTTATCACTGCAAATGCTGAGCACAGAAACGTGTGTGTGTGTTTGTGTTTCTGAATGTGTTTGTATGCGTGTGTGTGTGTGAGTCTGCGTGAAAGAGCAGAGCAAACATGGCCACATCCCAAATCACTGAACACTACGGAACACTGCCACAGAGGTCAGCGGGGACACATTCATTACTGTAATGCTGCAGTGGAACATCTCTCACACGTCTCTCTTTTCTCACACGTCTCTCTTTTCTCACGTGTCTCTCTCTTCTCTCACGTGTCTCTCTTTTCTCACACGTCTCTCTTCTCTCACGTGTCTCTCTTCTCTCACACGTCTCTCTTCTCTCACACGTCTCTCTTCTTTCACACATCTCTCTTCTCTCACACGTCTCTCATCTCTCACTTCTATCTTTTGTAACAGGTCTCTCATCTCTCACACGTTTCTCTTCTCTCACACGTCTCTCTTCTCTTACACGTCTCTCTTCTCTCACACGTCTCTCATCTCTCACACGTCTTTCTTCTCTCACATGTCTCTCATCTTCCACACGTCTCTCATCTCTCACACGTCTTTCTTCTCTCACACGTCTCTCATCTCTCACACGTCTTTCTTCTCTCACGCGTCTCTCATCTCTCACACGTCTCTCCTCTCTAACATGTCTCTCATCTCTTACACGTCTCTCTTCTCTCATGTCTCTCATCTCTCACACGTCTCTCATCTCTCACACGTCTCTCTTCTCTCATGTTTTTCTGCTCTAACACGTCTCTCTTTTCTCACACGTCTCTCTTTTTTCACACGTCTCTCTTCTCTCACGTGTCTCTCTTCTCTAACACGTCTCTTTTCTCTCACACGTCTCATTTCTTTCACACATCTCTCTTCTCTCACAAGTCTCTCATCTCTCACTTCTATCTTTTGTAACAGGTCTCTCTTCTCTCGCAAGTCTCTCATCTCTCACACGTCTCTCTTCTCTCACGTGTCTCTCTCTTCTCTCACGTGTCTCTCTTTTCTCACACGTCTCTCTTCTCTCACGTGTCTCTCTTCTCTCACACGTCTCTCTTCTCTCACACGTCTCTCTTCTCTCACACGTCTCTCTTCTCTCACACGTCTCTCTTCTTTCACACGTCTCTCATCTCTCACTTCTATCTTTTGTAACAGGTCTCTCTTCTCTCGCAAGTCTCTCATCTCTCACACGTTTCTCTTCTCTCACATGTCTCTCTTCTCTTACACGTCTCTCTTCTCTCACACGTGTCTCTCATCTCTCACACGTCTTTCTTCTCTCACATGTCTCTCATCTTCCACACGTCTCTCATCTCTCACACGTCTTTCTTCTCTCACACGTCTCTCATCTCTCACACGTCTCTCCTCTCTAACATGTCTCTTATCTCTTACACGTCTCTCTTCTCTCATGTCTCTCATCTCTCACACGTCTCTCATCTCTCACACGTCTCTCTTCTCTCATGTTTTTCTGCTCTAACACGTCTCTTTTTTCTCACACGTCTCTCTTTTCTCACACGTCTCTCTTCTCTCACATGTCTCTCTTCTCTAACACGTCTCTCTTCTCTCACACGTCTCGCTTCTGTAAAACGTCTCTCTTCTGTAACACGTCTCTCTTCTCTTACACGTCTCATCTCTCACACGTCTCTCTTCTCTCACACGTCTCATCTCTCACACGTCTCTCTTCTCTCACATGTCTCTCATCTCACACGTCTCTTCTCTTACACGTCCCTCATCTCTCACATGTCTCTCTTCTCTAACACATCTCTCTTCTGTCACAGGTCTCTCTTCTCTCACACGTCTCTACTTTTGCACGGCTCTTTTCTCTCTGACGCTTCTCTTACACGTCTCTTCTCTCGCACGCCTCTATGCCTCTCTTTTTTTGGCATGTCTCTCTTCTCTCACACGTCTTTCTTCTCTCGCATGTCTTTCTTCTCGCACGCCTATCTTCTCCTACGTGTCTCTCTTTAATCTCATGTCTCTCTCACAACTCTTTCACCTTACACATCTCTCTCACTCACATCTCTCTGTCATCTCACACGTCTCTCACATGTTTTCTCTTCTCTCACACAACTTCTTCTCTCACACATCTCTCTCAGAGGTCTTCTCTTCTTTTTCATGTCTTCTCTCACAGGAGGGTCTGTCTAGCAGTCTTATGACTCTTGTTTGAGTAAAGACTTTTGAACATGTCTGTGTTATTAAATTAAGTATATTTACTACTTACAATGTTTCTCTTCCTCTGTAGCCAACATCGTGTAGTGTTTTTTGTGTGGTTTTTTATTGTGTATTGCTATTGTGAGGTGTGTTGGTTGTGTGTAGTATATTGTGTTTTGTTATTATGTGGTGTGTTTGTTTTGTGGTGTCGATTGTGTAGTGTTTATTGTGTAGTGTTTATTGTGTAGTGTTTATTGTGTAGTGTTTATTGTGTAGTGTTTATTGTGTATCACAGCTGAAAGTGTGACTCGGACATGAGCTGTGTGTATTTTTAAAATAGCACTCCTCAACACTGAACGCCCAAATAAGGATGCAGCGGTGACCCTTTACATATATAAATAACCATTAAGTACGGCAAGACCTGAAAGTTTTCTCCATAAGATAATACACAAACACACACACAAACACATACACACATGCTTTTGACTTCCAACTTTTTCATCACTTTGTTCATCTAAGGGTTGTGTGTGTGTGTGTGTGTGTGTGTGTGTGTGTGTGTGTGTGTGTGTGTGTGTGTGTGTGTGTGTGTGTGTGTGTGTGATGCTTCTGTAGGATCCTGGTGGGGGCGCCACAAGCTCGAGGTCTTGGTCACCTGCGTCACATACACACAGGTGCACTGTATCGTTGTCCAATCACAGCCGAGGAGTTTGACTGCGAGCGAGTCGACATCGACGGAGATGGTCAGAATTACAACACAACTACACAAACTTACCACTAAATACAAACACAACACCACACATGACTACATACACTTACAAAACAACACCACACACACACTTACACACAACACAACCACACACATTACAACATAAACCACACAATTATAACAGAACTACACATACTAATACATAGAACACATATTTAAACATGAGATCTCCACGTTTAAAACAGGAATTAAAATAATTTATTTGTGTGTGTGTGTGTGTGTGTGTGTGTGTGTGTGTGTGTGTGTGTCTGTGTGTGTGTGTGTGTGTGTGTGTCAGTGAGTGTGGACAGAGAGAGTAAGGAGAACCAGTGGCTGGGGGTGACGGTGAAGAGTCAGGGCATCGGGGGGAAAGTGCTGGTAAACATTTCCTGTATTATTTATAGAAATGGTTTGTGTTTGTATCGAATCAGAATATGTGTATTGTGTTTCCGTGTAGTGTGTAATGTGAGTGTGTTCTTCATGGAGATGATTGTGATGATGTTGATGTGAAGGAAGTGACACATTAATGTGTAATATGTATTGTGAGTATGCAATTTGGGTTTTTCACGGAAATCTTTATCTGATTGAAGATGATGTGAAGCTCACGTGACCCAGATGACACGTGAGTGTGTGTGTGGTGATGTACACTCTGATTGTAGTTTTTGGTTTGTACTCAGACGTGCGCTCACCTATATGAACTGCGGCAGCGTGTGAATCAGCCATCTGAAACTCGCGATCCGATTGGCAGATGCTACGTGTTAAGTGAAGACCTGAGTGAGAGAGACGACCTAGACGGAGGAGAGTGGAAGTTCTGTGAAGGTCGTCCTCAAGGTCATGAGCAGTTTGGTTTCTGTCAGCAAGGACTGGCGGCCAGCTTCACACCCGACAACAACTACATCCTGTTCGGAGCTCCAGGGACCTACAACTGGAAAGGTGTGTATTCGGCTTGAGTCACACATCTACACAAACTACAACACAACTTACACATCACATTATAACACTACACCACATCGTATACAATATTATAACAGTACAACAACACATGAACATACACATCATATCATAACACAACAACTACATCCTGTTTGGCACTCTGGTAACCTACAGGAAAAGTGTGCATTCAGCCTGAGTCACACATCTGCACAACATGCACACACACACACACACACACACACACACAGGAATAGACACAAACCTACTCACACACAGCCACACACTCACTCACTCACTCACTCACTCACTCTTGCTTTATTCAATTAAATTAAATTCATGTTTATTTGTATTTTTCTTTTAACAATGAACACTGTCTCAAACACTGATTGGAAGGCTGTTCCATAACTGTGGTGTTTATAAGAGAAAGATCTGCCCCCTGCTGGAGTCTTCATTATTTGAGGTACCAACAAATAGCCTGCACCTTTTGATCTAAGTAGGTGTGGAGGATCATACTGGTACAGAAGTTCACTCAGATACTGCGGCGTGAGAGCGTTAAGTGCTTTATACGTCAGTAGTAGTATTTTATAATCAGTGTGAGATGGAATTGGGAGCAGTGTAGATGATTAAAACAGGGCTGATGTGATCATATTTTCTAGATCTAGTGAGGACTCTTGCTGCTGCATTCTGAACTAACTGAAGCTTATTTCTGCACTTCCTCCAACACCCAGACAGTAAAGCGTTACAGTAGTCTAATCTAGATGTTACAAAAACTAGTTACATCTACTAGTTTTTCTGCATCCCGTAACAACATCATATTTCTAATTTTAGCAATATTTCTAAGGTGAAAGAAGGAGATCCTGGTGATATTATTCACGTGAGACTCAAAGGAAAGACTCGGGTCAATAATCACACCGAGGTCTTTGACTGCTGTACACACAGAGACAGAAACACCATCCAGAGATGCTACGTAATCGGAAAGTTTACTTCTAGCTGCATGTGGTTCTAGTAAAAGTACTTCTGTCTTATCTGAGTTGAAAAGAAACGAGAAGAAAGTTATTAAGCATCCATTGTCTAATGTCCTTTACACACTCAGCAGATATAAAGAGAAAAACAGTGGGCCTAAGACAGATTCTTGCGAAACACCAAACTTTACCTCAGAGAGTGTGGAGAACTCACCATTTACATCAGCAAACTGATAGCGATCAGTCAAATAAGACCTGAGCCAGGAGAGAGCTGTTCCCTTTATTCCTACAACGTTCTCCAGTCCAGCAAGCAGGAGATAATAATCAATGGTGTGAAAAGCTGCACTGAGGTCGAGCAAAACAAGTAAAGAGACAAAACCCTGATCAGAGGCCAATAACAGTCATTTACCACCTTAACTAGCGCCGTCTCTGTGCTATGATGAGGCCGAAATCCTGACTGATACATTTCATAAATGTTATTCCTCAGTAGATGTGAGCAGAACTGCTGTGCTACAACCTTTTCTAGAATCTTGGAGATAAAGAGGAGGTTTGATATTGGACTGTAGTTGGACAGCTGACAGGGTGAAGGTCAGGTTTCTTAATTAGGGGGTTGATACTGCAGTTTGAAAGATTTAGGTACAAAACCAGTGCTAATGGAAGAGTTTATTATTTAAAACAGGTTCAATTCCCTCTGGAATGATCTGTTTGAGGAAACTTGTAGGTGAGGGATGGAGAATGCAGGTTGATGATTTTGATGAGGAAATAAATGAAATGAAGTCGTTCTCTTGAATACGAGTAAAACTTTGTAATTGATGGTCTGTTATAATGACACTGCTGTCTACAGGGTTATTTATAAAATAGTCTGGATTTATTTTAATCGTCTGGATTTCTTGCCTGATGTTTTTTTTACTTTATTATTAAAAAAGTTCATGAAATCATTACTACATATTGATGGTGTGCATGTGAGTGCAGTGCTTTTATTTCCTGTTTATTTTGCTACCGTGCTGATGTGATGTGAGAGATCTGATATTTAACAATCCTATCTTTAGATCAGAGGTGCTGCTGTGCGTTCAGTCTAATGTTAATCAGGTTACTTAAACAGAGTTTCTGAAAACTTCTACGTTTTGGTTTCGCTCGGGGGCAGACACAGTCTCAATATGGTGGATCCTGAGTGACGACTCTGTGTAGCTAGCAGACTGTCGGTTTAGCCTGTCTGTCTGCTCCCTGGGCTTGTCTCTGGACAGTCACTTGTTAACTAGTGCTGTTCTGATGACCATTACTACAAGAAATGAGAGCAGCACCTTCCCGAGTGGGATGGACACCGTCCCACCCTAACAGGCTGAACAGCCTTGCACTCAAAATTGCTTTAATTATCTATGTAGCCCACATTGTTTTTGGAGCACCACTTGGACATCTAGCAGTTCAGCGACCATAACCTGCTGTAAGCTACATCGCCATGCTGCATTTAGATGGTTACAGAGCATATTACTGTATCGGACATTGTCTTCGCTAATTTACACACCTCTTTAATATTACTCTTAGTAACCTCTGACTGTCGAAGGCGTATATCATTAGCTCCTATGTAAAAAACTATCTTAGAGAACTTGTGCTTTCCTAAAAACCTAAGCTGATCTGCTATGTCTGGCACCCTGGCTCCCGGTATACACCTGACCTGTGCTGCTGGTGCCCCTAAAGGTCTCGCTAATCTCACATGCCTCAGAGTCTCCTATAAACAGAGCTCTTTCAGGTTTCTCAGCGGGTGCTTCACTGAGGAGAGCAAACCTGTTGGACACATGAAACAGAGAGGAATGGTGCTCTCGTGGGCGAGCCTTAGCGTTAGCTTTGGCATTGAGAGTATGCCGTTGAGTCGTCACCCACTCGCCCCGCTGCGTGGGCTCTAATGCCGGAGTCAGGGAACTCAACCTAGGGCATCCAGACTTTCCCCTGCAGAACCTGGACTGCTCTCGCACTCACTACTTCTGAAAATTATCACTACGGAGAAAGACTGACTAAACATGTGACACTTCACACACTGAATGAGCTGCACGTTTGCCATTGGCAGAGAAATTACGAACGTACCTCTAGAGAAAATAGAGAATACAGGAATTTAAAATTATATTTTAAGATTTTTAAGCGATGAGAGATAAAAAAACATAAAAATTTTAACGCAGACACAAACACAAAATTTCCGGCAAACAAATCAATAACAGGAAGCTCACACACTTACACACACACACACACACACACACACAGAAATACACACACACACACTGTCACCACCAGTCACTTATGTCCAATAATCATTGTTTCTATTTCTGAGTGTTTGTGTGTTTCGCTGTGTGTGTCAGTATGAGTTTGTGTGTGTATGTGTGTGTGTGTGTGTGCTTACCGGTATGTGTGTTCCAGGTGAGATGCGTGTACAGCTGCTGAACCAGACACTGTTGGATTTGGGTTACTATGACGACGGGCCGTATGAGGTGGCGGATGAGAAACAGTTGAATGCAGCGTTAATTCCTCTCCCGTATCACAGCTACCTGGGTACGAGTTACCTGGGTTACCGGAGGCCTACACACTGTGTAGAGGAACTGCATGACCCCTCCCACTGTCTTACAGGCACCCCACCCACCTACCCTGTGGTGCCCTGCCCACCTACCCTGCTGAGCCCTGCCCACTCATAACGGACCCCTTCGATCCACGCCCTCTACATCAGCAGCCAATCAAGTTCAAGTTACACCTTTCCATCTTACACCTGCATGTTTTCTTTCTTTTTCTCTTTTCATTTGCCCCATCCCTTCACCCCCTGCCCCCCCTTCCCCCATGTTTAGGGCTGTTGTTCATGGCGAGTGCAATTGAGGACGCGTTGGTATATAAAACCCTGGAACCGTCCAAAAGACCCACAGCACATGATGTAGCGCAAAATAGCTACTTAGGTTTGTGTGACAACGTTTATGGTTTGTCTGTCATAGATGTGTGTGTGTTAGTGTGGCGTAAGTGTAGGTTTGTGTGCATGTGGCATTAGTGTAAGTATTTGTGTCTGTGTGTGTGTGTCATTAGTGTAGGTTTGTGTTTTTCTGTGTGTAGACTAAGTGCAGGTTGGTGTATGTAGCAGTAGTGTAGGTTTGTGTGTGTGTGTGTGTGTGTGTGTGTGTGTGTGTGTGTGTGTGTGGCATTAGTGTATGTTTGTGTGTGTGTGTGTGTGTGTGTGTGTTTTGTGTGTTTGTGTGTGTGTAGGTATTTTTGTGTGTGTGTTTAGCATTAGTGTGGGTTGGTGTGTGTGTGTGTGTGTGTGTGTGTGTGTGTGTGTGTGTGTGTGTGTGTGTGTGGCATTAGTGTAGGTTTATTGTGTGTATGTGTGTGTGTGTGTGTGTGTGTGTGTGTGTGTGTGGTATTAGTGTAGGGTTGTGTGTGTGTGTGTGTGGTATTAGTGTAGGTTTGTGTGTGTGTGTGTGTGTGTGTGTGTGTGTGTGTGTGTGTGTGTGTGTGTGTGTGTGTGTGGTATTAGTGTAGGTTTGTGTGTGTGTGTGTGTGTGTGTGTGTGTGTGTGTGTGTGTGTGTGTGTGTGGTATTAGTGTAGGTTGATGTGTGTGTGTGTGTGTGTGTGTGTGTGTGTGTGTGTGTGTGTGTGTGTGTGTGTGTAGCATTAGTGTAGGTTTTTCTGTGCGTGTGGTATAAGTGTGTGTGTGTGTGTGGTATTAGTGTAGGTTTTTGTGTGTATGTGTGTGTGTGTGGTATTAGTGTAGGTTATTGTGTGTGTGTGTGTGTGTGTGTGTGTGTGTGTGTGTGTGTGTGTGTGTGTAGCATTAGTGTAGGTTTTTCTGTGCGTGTGGTATGTGTGTGTGTGTGTGTGTGTGTGTGTGTGTGTGTGGTATTATTGTAGGTTTGTGTGTGTGTGTGTGTGTGTGTGTGGTATTAGTGTAGGTGTGTGTGTGTGTGTGTGTGTGTGTGTGTGTGTGTGTGTGTGTGTGTGTGTGTGTGTATGGTATTAGTGTAGGTTGATGTGTGTGTGTGTGTGTGTGTGTGTGTAGCATTAGTGTAGGTTTTTTGTGCGTGTGGTATTAGTGTAGGTTTGTGTGTGTGTGTGTGTGTGTGTGTGTGTGTGTGTGTGTGTGTGTGTGTGTGGGTGGCATTAGTGTAGGTTTTTTTGTGTGTATGGTATTAGTATAGGTTTGTGTGTGTGCGGTATTAGTGTAGGTTTTTGTGTGTGCGCACATGTGTGTTCTGAAGGTTTGGCGGTTGTGGTTCTCCTCACAGTGGTGTGGAAGTGCTAACCTTAGTGTAAACACATGTAACCCTTTGCTATATTGCTAACATTTATGTGCTTACAACCTCAGTCTGTAGCTGGTTAGCATGTTAGCTAGGTGGTTTGTATATACTTACTAAACAGCTAGCGCTGTGCAAGCATACCATGGTGATATGTATTGTGTGTGTAGCAGGGGTGTGATGTTAATTCATAGCGTTAGCATTGTGCTAGAGTACAGTAAACATAGCATAAGAATAAAATTATAATGTTCTTGGAATTATTGTTGCATGTTAAGTTAAAAATGGATCAACACCAGCCACGGTCGCTCAGTTAGCTCACTGCTTCCTGTTCCTAGTCCTGTTTATTATTTAATTTTTCATGCACACACGCACAGGTCTGGATGTCAGAGACACTACAGTAACAGTGTTTATGTTCCCTCAGTTATCATTCCAATTACAAAATCATCAATTACAAGATCATGCTGTTAGCATGTTGTTAGCAAGTGTTTCGCATTAGTGTGGCATTAACATAAGTATTAAGATTAACGTAAGCTTAAGACTAGCATTATTGGAACGAGGTTAGCATAATGCTAGTGGGGTTTAGAGTGTGTTGATTAGCATGAGTACTGGTTGAACATAAACTGTGTAGTTCTCTCTGTAAGGGCACGCCTGTTGGGTCGCATGATTATAATGTACAACCCTGAGTAATGTGAACGTGAGGCAACTGGTGATGGTGTGAGACTCCTCTGATTGCGATGCTAATCCATGTTCAGGTTTCTCGGTGGACTCGGCTAAAGGAGTGATGCAACACTCGGAGCTAACGTTCATAGCTGGAGCACCTCGTGCGAATCACACTGGTGCGGTGATGATGCTGAAGAAGGACAGTGCGTACCGTCTCATCCCCGAGTTCATCCTGTGGGGAGAGGAGCTAGCGTCTTCGTTCGGTTACTCTATCTCTACCACAGACCTTAACCAGGACGGGTAAGGCACAAACACCATCAGAAGGGTGAGGGGTGCATCATAGGTGTGGCTGGACCCAGTTGCTCCACCCCTCTGTCATCACAGATTGTATTTCATTTGTTGAAATGATAATGATCAACAGAAAATTAACACACACTTAATCTCTCTCTCTCTCTCACACACACACACACACACACACACACACACACACACACTCTGGTGCAGGTGGACAGATTTAATTGTTGGCGCCCCGAACTTCTTTGACCGTAAGGCAGAGATTGGGGGGGCGGTGTATGTGTTCCTGAACCCTACGGGACACTGGGACGAGGCGCGTCCCATCCGCCTCAACGGAACCTACGACTCCATGTTTGGCATGACGGTGTGCGCCACGGGAGACCTAGACCTGGATGGATACTCAGGTACAACATCATTATCATCATCAATATCATTATACGCACATATAGACACACACACACACAAACACACACTCATATACACACATACACACACAAACACACTCATATATACACATACACACATATACACATACACACATATACACACACATTATTTGAGTTAATGTTGCCTTTCTATCAGCTCGAATCAGTCTGGCCATTCTCCCCTGACCTCTGGCATCAACAAGGCATTTGCGCCCACAGAACTGCCGCTTACTGGATATTTTCTCTTTTTCGGACCATTCTCTGAAAACCCTAGAGATGGTTGTGCATGAAAATCCTAGTAGATCAGCAGTTTCTGTCTGGCACCAACATCCATGCCACGTTCAAAGTCACTTAAATCACCTTTCTTCCCCGTTCTGACGCTCGGTTTAAACTGCAGCAGATCGTCTTGACCATGTCTACATGCCTAAATGCATTGAGTTGCTGCCATGAGATTGGCTGATTAGAAATTTGCGTTAACGGTTAACTTTGACCTCCTCTTCTGTAATAGGACGGTCTAGAGTATCTAACTTAGGTAACTCCATATTAGAAAAAAAAAACTGTTTCAGTTCTTCTCCATCTAGACCACCTGAAGATGTATATAAATGTTTATAAAACTTATGAAAGACATTTATTTCTTTCGTCAATGATACCATAGTATCTCCTTTCTTAATTGCCGGAATAACGTTAGCAGCATTTTGTTGTTTTAATTGTCTGGACAGGAGTTGCCTGCTTTTTCAGCGCCTTCATAAAACCTGGTCCGCAGCCTAAATAGTGCATATTCAGCTTTTTTATTATATATATATCGTGTAATTTTTTGTATATTTACTCATATCCTTATCACCTGATCAATAGAGTAGTGTCTAGACAGCTTCTTCTCCAATGTACAAATTGTTGCTTTCAAGTTCTTGACCAAGTCTCTTCCCTCCTTCTTCTTTCTAGCTGCCTGCGCAATCAGTTTTCCTCTAATGTACGCCTTTGAGGCCTCTCATACGAATGCCAACCTATCAGTACTTTCTACATTCAATTAAAAAAAGAAGGTCAGATCATCAGCCAACAATTTGCTAAACTCCTCATCTTAATAATGCAGTATTCAATCAACATCTTCCCTTCCTACCCGCTTCTGTATTTAGAGCTATATCCAATTCCACAGCTGCATGGTCTGACAATACTATTGCTCCAATTTTACAATTTACTACCTGATCAGTGATAGAATTTGAAAATAAGAAGAAATCTATCCTAGAGTGAGATTTATGGCAATGAGAATAGAAAGTATATTCTCTCTCTGTTGGATTGACCAGACGCCAAATATCAATCAATCCAATATCCTCTGTTAGCATATGAAGGGCAGCCCTATCCCATAGAAGATCCCTGATATTTACTCTTATCCAAAACCCCATCCATAACCTGAATAAAGTCCCCAGCCCAAATTATTTGCCTTCTTTTTCACCAAGAATCGTGTTTGCTATATGAACAAAACCCGGATCTGCCTTATTGGGGTCATATACATTGCATAATATCACTTTTACTCCATTAATGAGGGTTTCTATACAAATAATCCTCCCCACATCGTCTTTAATTTCTGTTAACATTACGAAATTCAGCCTCTTATTTATTAGGATCATTACTCCATTTTGTTTGCTCGTAAATGATGAATAAATGACATGCCCCACCCAGTCTCGCTTGAATTTGAGCGCTTTGTTATCTGTTACATGACTTTCTTGCACAAAAGCAACATCTACCTGTTTATGTTTGAGATACGACAGAACCTTTTTTCTTTTAATTGACTTCTACACATTTTAATATTCCATGTTATAAACACGATGTGACTACCTATGCACGATATAAATTAATCGCACGTTATCGTGCCCGTAACGAGATATGTTGGATGACTGCCCCCTGTTGGGGAATGGTATACTAAACCGTGATGTACATCTACTCAAACTTAACAAACGACAGTTGAACATTCAAAATGCTATTGCTCCTCAGAAAGTAATAAATTATCAAACCCCCTACCCAAAGCTTAACAACAAACAAAATAAAAAGAAGAGACAACAAAAAGAGAACGGCCATACCAAACAACGAGGACCGTCCTAGTCCAAACAACTCGAGATTGCGGTCCATGAGGTGCCGAATCATCTATCCAGCTCTGCCTTGGCTGTCAAAACTGTTCCGAGACAGCACAGCTATCCGGCTCACCCACCCACCTGACCAATATGCTCCACTTTGGCGATCTTGTAAAGAATATTTGGTTCCATTATTCTGTTGCCCCGCAATGTTTTTTGATAAACTGCTCTGCATCGATGTAAACACCTTACTCTTCTCTTGCCATGTAAAACGAAAAAAGGCTGGATATGCCAGTGTATATTTCACGTTGACGCTCCTCAGCATCCTCCGCGAATCGGTGAATTCCCTCTGTTTTCTGGCTAACTCTCTTGACATGTTGGGGAAGAAGGAAATCCGACATCCCTCCCATTCGGTCATTCCCTTTTCTCTGGCCGCTAGTAATACCTTCTCCCTGGCTGACGAACGTAGAAACCTGATCAAGACTATTCTTGGTGGCTGATCTGTACTGGGCCTGGAAGCAGGAGCACGATGTGCCCTCTCAATTTCTCTTGATACCCAATCCTTCCGATAAGATTTTATACACGCACTTGACCATTCCACCTGCCTTCAGCCCTTCTTTCAGACCGATCATCCTCACATTGTTGCAGCGGCTTCTGTTTTCTAGATCTTCAACTCCTGCTCTTACTCCTTTTCCACTTGGTCTCCTGAACACACAACATCTCTACCTTTCTCCTCTCCATCATATCA
>JBCEWE010002372.1:204802-207302 GCA_039877035.1 Silurus lanzhouensis
CCTGATCCAAAAAATTCTGATTCTGCCCCTGAATCCACAAAAGCCGCAAGCTGGTGCTCCTGCCCCCCAGAGAGGATGTGGATGTCTAGGAGTTGTTTGAAGAGGTCAGGAAGGATTTGGCTCGGCAATGGCCTCCCCATCAGCGACGAGCCTGGTCTTTTACTGGGCAGGCAATTGTCATGTGTCCAGCTTTCCTGCAGTAGAGACACAAGCCTCTGGTGGGACACCTCTCCTTTTCATTTGGGGATAGGTGTCGGTGGAGAGTGGGGTTCTAGAACAGTAGTGTCACAAGAGAGTGTTCGACAGCGGTATTGCGCCGGAGAGTGGCGATGCTCGGTGCGCCGAGGGGTATGCTCCACAGGACGCTCCTGCAGGCGTCTATCTATTCGTGTTGCGAGGACAATGAGGGCATCTAAAGGGTTATTTATAAAATAGTTTGGATTTATTTTAATCGTCTGGATTTTTTGCCTGATGTTTTAAAATAAAACCTAGATAAAAATCTAGGATTCTGCTTGTTATTTTCAATGAGGGTCTATAATGAAAATTATACAACCGTGCAAATTCTTTCTCCCTGATCATTTTGGTTTTAAGATGAGCTACATCATCTACACCAGTGGTCCCCAACCACCGGGTCAATTGGTACCGGGCCACACAGAAAGAATACATAACCTGCATTATTTCTGTTTTATTTATTATCTGATTCTGAAGAATGTTTTATTTTGGAAAATTACAAGATTCTCTCCTCCACATCTGTATAATTCTCACTCTTGATGCATGTCATGATGCCTTGGTCACATGGCTTACCTTCATCCGCCACCTTCTTAAAGCGGCTCCATCCGCTAACACATAATACATTACCGCTAAACTCAAACCCCCAAGCGAGCAAAATGAACAAAAAACAACACAGTGGATTCATGTTTATTATTATAGTTTTAGAAAATACCAGTTTTTAATGCCGGTCGTATCATTTTATTTTGTTGTATTTATTCACCACACCTTAAAGGCAAGTCCATAAAAATATTGTCTGACATTAAACCGGTCTGTGAAAATATTGTCCGACATTAATCCGGTCCCTGGTGCAAAAAAGGTTGTGGACCACTGATCTAGAGTCTTACAGAACGTTGATTCTAGGTATTCAGCGGCCCAGACCTGCTTTTGGACACAAAATATTTTATTCAAATGTTTTACATTTGTGTTTAGATTTTAAATTAGATTATTATTATAAATAGCTGTGACTCTGCCTACTCTGCCACTTAGACGGGGCTCTGGACAGTCACTTGTTAACTAATGCTTTTCTGAGAAAATGACCCATACTACAAGAAATGAGAGCAGTACCTTCCCGAGTGGGATGGATACCGTCCCACCCTAACAGGCTGAACAGCCTTGCCCTCAAAAATTGCTCTTATTATCTATGAATGCCACATTGTCCCACATTACATTGACTCAGGAATACGTTTCACTTCTGATCATCATCACTGTACCCCGCAACATCGTATATCTGCTATAAATGGACATTCGGTGCAACCCAGATGAGGATGAGGTTCCCTCTTTAGTCTGGTTCCTCTCAATGTTTCTTCCTTATGTCATCTCGGGGAGTTTTTCCTTCACCACAGTCTCCACCGGCTTGCTTATCAGGGACAAACTTACACTTATAAAGAACATATTTACTTTTAATCACCGCATTATCTGTGTAAAGCTGCTTTGAGACAATGTTCATTGTTAAAAGCGCTATACAAATAAGAATGAATTGAATTGAATTGAATTGTTTTTGGAGCACCAATTGGACATCCAGCAGTTTAGCGACGATAACCTGCTGTAAGCTACACCGCCATGCGGCATTTGGATGGTTACAGAGCATATTACTGTATCGAACATTGCCTTCGCTAATTTACACACCTCTATAATGTTACTCTTAGTAACCTCTGACTGAAGGCGTATATCATTAGCTTCTATCTAAAAAACGATCTTAGAAAACCTGTGCTTTCCTAAAAACCTAAGCTGACCTGCTATGTCTGGCTCCCACTATGTGTATTCACACACTATGTACATCATACATCTACATCATACACAGTATACATCATACACACATCATTCACACTATATGTGTGTACATCATACAATACATCATACAATTTATTTTTATTTGTATTGCGCTTTTAACAATGAACATTTTCTCAAAGCAGCTTTACACAGATAATGTGGTGATTAAAAGTAAATATGTTCTTTGTAAGTAAGTTTGTCCCTGATGAGCAACTGTGGCAAGGAAAAACTCCCTGAGATGGCATCATACACACTATATACATCACACATACACTATTTATATTTTACATACACTATATACATTTTTCCAGTGTGTATGCAGTGATGGGCTGTGCATTTGGTACATGGGCCTTCAGTGGGGACATACCCGACCCTAACCCTAACCCTAGCCCTAACCCACCTCTTAATACCACCACTATCATGTTGCAATTATAGAAATCATCAATACTACACAAACACG
>JBCEWE010002372.1:212302-222302 GCA_039877035.1 Silurus lanzhouensis
TAAATATAACACTGTGTGTGTGTGTGTGTGTGTGTGTGTGTGTGTGTGTGTGTGTGTGTGTGTGTGTGTGTTGCGTACACTAGATGACATGGTCACACACTGTCCCTTACCTAGTAGCAGGTGCGTATATAGTGAGCAGAAGGTGGTGCAGTTTGTTGGCGGCTGAGAGTAAATTAAAATTGGGGAATATTCGGTTCATGCCGGTGATCAGTTGTGCGGGGTGTAAATGTGATCGGTTGTGCGGGGTGTAAATGTGATCAGTTGTGCGGGGTGTAAATGTGATCGGTTGTGCGGGGTGTAAATGTGATCGGTTGTGCGGGGTGTAAATGTGATCGGTTGTGCGGGGTGTAAATGTGATCAGTTGTGCGGGGTGTAAATGTGATCAGTTGTGCGGGGTGTAAATGTGATCAGTTGTGCGGGGTGTAAATGTGATCAGTTGTGCGGGGTGTAAATGTGATCAGTTGTGCGGGGTGTAAATTTGATCAGTTGTGCGGGGTGTAAATGTGATCAGTTGTGCGGGGTGTAAATGTGATCAGTTGTGCGGGGTGTAAATTTGATCAGTTGTGCGGGGTGTAAATGTGATCGGTTGTGCGGGGTGTAAATGTGATCAGTTGTGCGGGGTGTAAATGTGATCGGTTGTGCGGGGTGTGAATGTGATCGTTTGTGCGGGGTGTAAATGTGATCGTTTGTGCGGGGTGTAAATGTGATCAGTTGTGCGGGGTGTAAATGTGATCGTTTGTGCGGGGTGTAAATGTGATCAGTTGTGCGGGGTGTAAATGTGATCGTTTGTGCGGGGTGTAAATGTGATCGGTTGTGCCAATTTTTCTTCTTTTCTTTAACTTGTTCTATTTTTCCCAGAATTGATTTGTGTTGATTGACTCTCAGTGACAGTTGTTTCTGTGTGTGTTGTGCTTTTTTACTTCTGAGTGAATGTTTGTATTGTCTGAGAGTTTCACAGTAAAGAAGTCGTATGTTGTTGTTATTTGGGTCTCTGTGTTTTTGGTTTGATACATTTCTGAGTTCTTTTCTTAAATGTTGACAGTTTTTATTAATTCATTTCTCTTCTTTACTGAGTTTAGGCTTTAATGTAGTTCTAGTTTTTACTTTGGCCTTTTCTGCTGTTCTGTTAAATATGAAGTGAAAGTGCTGAACTGCTGATTGACTGCTGTGAATGCTGTGTACAGAAAGGTGTCTAAAAGTGTTTGGATTTCTTGGATACTGATTGCTTTCTGGAGTTGGTCATTACTGTTTTGGGCCGATCTGTAGGTTTTGTAGATGTTGTAGAGCTTACTGGGCTGTGTGTGTGTGTGTGTGTGTGTGTGTGCGTGTGTGTGTGTGTGTGTGTGTGTGTGTGTGTGTGTGTGTGTGTGTGTGTGTGTGTGTGTGTGTGTGGTTATAAAATTTTTTTAAACAGAAGATCAGACAGGGGTTTAGTGGTTTGTCAGTGAAGCACTGAGAGAAAAAGGGCCCAAATCTGTTATGATATCGTCCACTGTACTGTTCTCAAGAGGTCAGCAAAATGTGTACCTTCCTAGAGAGTCCCCTCGTGTCCTGCCACTGACGATGTACAGACCCAGACGTTCTGTGGCTTAAAGAAGAATGGTGATTGAAAGTCATGTTGTTATTAATGAAGTGTTCACGTGTGTGTTTAATGTGTCGGCTTGTGTTCCTGTCCTGGCCTTCAGGTCTCCACACATGAGCACATTTCCCTGGGACTGGATCCTTCTGTAAGGACATTAAGGATTTCTGTATTTTTATTTTTAAGTGTAGTATGTAGAAGTTGTGATGATGTGTATGGTGTGTAGTTGTGATTTGTATCAGATTAGAGCCTCCTGAGTCTCTGCCTTGGCATGCTGTATTTAGTGTTTGGGAGGGTAATATGATTTTTCTGTCGTCTTGGGGACACTGCGTGACCGTCTCTGTCCTGCTCCATGTCTCCTGTAGGATGATGATGTCAAGGTTTTTAATTTGTTTTTTGGAATTCAGCACTTAATTCTCTCTCTCTCTCTCTCTCTCTCTCTCTCTCTCTCTCTCTCTCTCTCTCTCTCTCTCTCTTTCTCTCTATCTCTCTCTCCTTCTCTCTCATTCTCTCCTTCTCTCTCTCTCTCCCTCATTCTATCTCTCTCTCTCTTTCTCAGTTCGGGTTTTTCCGGAGGTCTCCATATAAGGACAGCATTCCTGAATATCATGCAGTAAGAATCCGGCAGCAGGAACGCTCTGACCTTCATCCTGACCTTCAGCCTGTAAAACCTCTCAAACCTGCACAACCCCCAACATCACACATCAAACAGTGGAGGACACAATGGAGTGATGGCACACACTGACAGACACACACACACACACACACACACACACACACACACACACACACACACACACACACACACACACACACACACACTTCAGCATGTTCTATAAAGCATTTAAACAGTACTAAACATTAATTGAGGTGTGTCTTTACGGGCCGTATTGGGAACGGGGTGTGTCTTTGTATTTTTATATGAGCAAGATGGACACGCCCACTTCTCCAAAGACAAACCCTCCTTCTCCAAAGACAAACAGGCCACACCCACATGTCTCTCAGATACAATACTGATACCAATTCATACACTGTCAGCATATCTAACACTAGCTTATGGCTGCTTTTACATTCAAAACACACACACACACACACACACACACACATACACATTATAAATGTATATCTACTGTATGCTGCTGAGTGGCTCCTTTTTTATTCATTTAATCTAAATAAAGTTGATTAACACATGCTATTTAACTGACATGCTATCAACATTTGAGGTTCTTCTGTAGTGTTCTGTAGAAACATTGAAATAAGTGACACAGCAGAAGATTGTTGCTGGAAATTACTGGCTGCTGTGTGACATTCCTGATGATGAAGATTTCAGACTTGGTTATAATTGTAATATATATAATATATAATTAAGGTTTTTTCCATGTGCTCGGATCTCTCACTGTGTGTTAGAAATGTCTTCTTTCAGATACATTCTCCTTAAATTCAACCACAAAACTACTTAGAACTAAGAATACAAACAACATGGAAAAAGTAAATAATATTAGAACAAATTAAACATATAATGAACAATGAATAAATCAATAAATAAAAACAGTTTCTGTAAAAAGTGTGAAAACTAAATGTTTTATAGTGTTTGAGAGAAATGTGCATGATGCTTTTGTTTCTATACAATAAACTCAGCAATGAAACAGTATAAAGATTTCCTCTGTCCAGATAAATCTATAAATGTCCAGAACTTTATTTTCATTGAAAAATCCTCCATTAGCCTGAAGAACAGTTTTACACACTCAGCATCCAGACACTTTGTTTCTCCAAACATTCAGCTGGAATATTTTGCTGTGTCTCTTGTAAAACTCTACAAAGATGTTCTTCACTAGTTGGAGATTCTTCTTCATGCCAGAGCAGTTCAGTAGGATTGAGGTGCGGTGACTGGGCAGGTGGTTCCATGATAGCTATCACTCCAGACATCTGTCTGCTCTCTAAATAACACTTACAGAACTCAGACCTATGCTTCGGCTCATAGTCTTGTTGTAAAGTGAAGTTGGTTCCAATAAGCCGCAGTCCAGAAGGAACTGCATGCTGTTGAAGTATGGAATGGGAGCCATGATGGTTCATATTCACTTTCTGGAACCTTCACTGTTCCAAAACAACCGAAAACCATTAAACTTTCACCTCCATGTGTGAGTGTGGAGGTGAGGGAGTCTGATCACATCATCAATTCAATTCATGTTTATTTGTTTTGTGCTTTTAATAATGAACATTTTCTCAGAGCAGCTTCACACAGATAATGTGATGATAAAATGAACAAGTTCTGAACAAGCTGGTGGAACCTTGAGAGGAACCAGACTCAAGAGGGAACCCATCCTCCGAATGTCCATTTATTACAGATAAACGATGTTTAAGTGCAGTGATGGAGATCAGAGCAAACTGTAGTCCTGAGTCAGTGTAGCAGACTGTAGACATTAACTACAGTCCAAATCCATTCTCAAACTCCTGTTCTTACTCCAGAATTCCATGTGCCCACCCAAGGCGTTGATGAGAAACCGTCCACATCTTCTCTCCTGTTCTCCTTCTTACACAAGTTCTTCTGGTAGAGACAAAAATCTTACATTTGTACTCCACAGAAATTTCCTCCATTCATTCACTGTCACATTCTTGTGTTTTTGCCTTTTAGTGCATTGTAGAGAAACAAATGGTACATGCCGGTATATCCAGGTGTTTCCAGACTCACAGGAACTGTGTCTGATGTAGAACTGACTGATGTAGAAGTTTTAAATGCTGAAATGTGATTAATAATATCATGAATAACATGTTCTCTCTCTGTACTTAACTGTAAATAATATTATTTTCAAACCATCTGCTGATGTTGTCATGAAACTCTTTATCTGATTTTAAAGCTGATTGATTGTTGGTGTTATTCCAGACGGGGTGTGTGTGTGTGTGTGTGTGTGTGTGTGTGTGTGTGTGTGTGTGTGTGTGTGTGTGTGTGTGTGTGTGTGAGAGAGAGAGAGAGAGAGAGAGAGAGAGAGAGAGAGAGAGAGAGAGAGAGAGAGAGAGTTCAATCCTTTTATAATCTTCCCTTGACTCATGTTTTGGAGAATCTCAGGAGACACGTGTTAATGGAAGATTAAAAACGTGAATCACGTTAAAAACTGTTTATTGTCCTGTGGGACCTTTAACACAACATCCTGTTCAGTACTGTGTGTATGTGTGTGTGTGTGTGTGTGTGTGTGTGTGTGTGTGTGTGTGTGTGTGTGTGTGTGTGTGTATATATATGTATACATGGTCAAACCTTCTCCCTCAGAACAAGTTGTATATTTGAGAAGTGTGTTAGTGCGTGTTGGAGACTGTTAGTGTGTTGGAGTGAGTTAGTGTGTGTTGGAGTGAGTTAGTGCGTGTTGGAGACTGTTAGTGTGTTGGAGTGAGTTAGTGTGTGTTGGAGTGAGTTAGTGTGTGTTGGAGTGAGTTAGTGTGTGTTGGAGTGAGTTAGTGCGTGTTGGAGTGAGTTAGTGCGTGTTGGAGACTGTTAGTGTGTGTTGGAGTGAGTTAGTGTGTGTTGGAGTGAGTTAGTGTGTGTTGGAGTGAGTTAGTGTGTGTTGGAGACTGTTAGTGTGTGTTGGAGTGAGTTAGTGCGTGTTGGAGTGAGTTAGTGTGTGTTGGAGTGAGTTAGTGTGTGTTGGAGTGAGTTAGTGTGTGTTGGAGTGAGTTAGTGTGTGTTGGAGTGAGTTAGTGTGTGTTGGAGTGAGTTAGTGTGTGTTGGAGTGAGTTAGTGCGTGTTGGAGACTGTTAGTGTGTGTTGGAGTGAGTTAGTGCGTGTTGGAGACTGTTAGTGTGTTGGAGTGAGTTAGTGTGTGTTGGAGTGAGTTAGTGCGTGTTGGAGACTGTTAGTGTGTGTGGGAGTGTGTTAGCGTGTGTTGGAGTGTGTTTGGTGTGATGGATGCAAGTGTGTGGTTTGCTGTGTTTGGTATGTTTCTGCTGGTTGCCGGGGCGACACATGAAGTGACAGATGGAGAAACGGCTGTGGATTTGGAGGAAATCATGAGAGAGACGCTGGTGAGCTGGAAAACATTAATGCTGCAACTTTACACACCAACACACACACACTCCTGGCGACACTTAACACACCTGTGTTAGTGCTCTGACAGGGAACACCGTACTGAACTGTGTATGTGGGGACTTATTTATTTATTAATTCATTTATTTATGTATTCTTTCAGGAGTAAATGAGGTCTTTACCACTCTGTGTGTGTGTGTGTGTGTGTGTGTGTGTGTGTGTGTGTGTGTGTGTGTGTGTGTGTGTGTGTGTGTGTGTGTGTGTGTGTGTGTGACAGGTGAGCGAACAGCAGCTTGGTGGTGTAATTGATGATCATCTCCTGAAGAAGGCTCTGAGTTTGTTACTGAACAACCTTCAGAGATACACACGTGACCCAACAGTGTTACACCACCCTCAACGGTACGCAAGTGTGTATATTTATATATATATATATATACAGGTAGACCCCAACTTACGATGTAGATCTAGGGTTAGTCGAGAAGAGTGACTACTCTATGATGCATTCCGACGCAGACATAAAGAGGCACTGTAAACACATTAACATTTTTTTTTTTACATAGTACAAATAAAGTCAATAAAAAATGATATTATATATATATATATATATATATATGTATGTAATTGTTTTTAAATATATATATATATATGTAATTGTTTTTAAATATATATATATATGTAATTGTTTTTAAATATATATATATATGTAAGGTGACCGTTGTATCTCTGAAATGTCGTAAGTTGAGAGGTCGTAGGTTCGGGGTCTGACTGTATATATACGCAGATGCTCCCCTCTATATGAACATTCACTTTACGAACTTTCGCGGATACGAACAAACCTGTCCTCAAAGTAAAACTTGTTTAGAGTCTAAAAAATTCAAATTGGAGGCGATTAGCTGTGAGCTAGTCTTCAACCGTACGGGTCCATATGATGCGGACTGGACTTGGGCCAATGAATATCTTTAAGTGAATTCTTTTTTAATTATTTTTTTTATTTTTTATTATTAAATACAAAATATTGCATACAGTTTTTCGATTTGTTTTAGTAAATTTTATTGTTTATTTGATAGTATTTATAGCTCTTACATCAATCGTTCAAACCGTAACTCGTTCGTAAGGTGGGGAGCATCTGTATATAAGCATGTATATAGTGTGTATTAATGTGTGTGTGTGAGAGAGAGAGAATTAGTGTGTGTGTGGTGTGTGTAGTTGTGCATTGTTGATGTGTGTTGTGTATTGATATGTGCATCTATGTATGTTTGTGTGTGTGTGTGTGTGTGTGTGTGTGTGTGTGTGTGTGTGTGTGTGTGTGTGTGTGTGTAGGTTTGGACGTGGTTCGCACTCTGATGTTTACACTGACGAGAGAATTCAATCTCGCGACTGGGACGGTGTCCCACAACAGATCTGGAGTCTCGCTGTACCACAAAGATTCGGCAAAAAGTAGCTTATTAACACACACACACACACACACACACACACACACACACACATACACACACGCATACACACACACATACATAATCACTCGTACTATAAGTCAAATTAAATATTTGTTCAAAATCTGATTTATTGCAAATAATATAGTTACTGCTGTTATAAAAGTTGATGATAATGATGATGTGCTGATGATGATGATGATGATGATGTGATGATGATGACGATGTGATGATGATGATGTGATGATGATGATGATGTGATGATAAAGGTTTATGTATTTATGAATAACTGTAATGTTTTGTCAATGTGTTGATTTAATGAAGTAGTGAAGCAGCAAAAATCTTCGAGTTTCATTTTACACCATTTTAAAGACACACACACACACACACACACACACACACACACACAGAGTGTGAGTCATCATGTTTAATTTTCCCTCTGGACATCACAGACCATTGCCATAAATACAGATATTACACAGAGACCACACATTAACAACACCAGCATCACTAACGGGGATTCAAAAAAACACATTAATTACAGTGAATATAGGACACACACACACACACACACGCACACACACACACACACACACACACACACACACACGCACACTAAAGTCATATCGTTATCATTGAAAAAACATTTCTGCTACTGACATAAAAATAATAATATTTCGTTAAAAAACAGAAAAGTAAGCTCCGCCCCCAGGATCAGCACAGGTGTTTTGAGGTTGTTGCAGAAAAATAAAGGAGCAGTAGGGGGCAGTGTATCAGAGCTCATTGTATCACAGCAGTGGAGATCTAATGGATGTGTCCAGACTGCAGCCTGGAGTGAAGTTTATATCAGATCCAGTTCTCCTGACGTTTAATCACAAGGCTGCTGCAGCACATTTCAGTGAGATAACAACTGCAGTCATATGCAGTAACTGCTAAGTGGATTGATGATGTGTGTGTGTTTGTTTGTTTGTTTGTGGAATGTATGTCTGTGTATAGAACCTATGTGTGTGTATGTAGAACCTGTCTGTGTGTGTTTTTGTAGAACCTGTGTGTGTATGTGTGCGTCTGTGTGTGCATGTAGAACCTGTGTGTGTATGTGTGCGTCTGTGTGTGCATGTAGAACCTGTGTGTTCAAAACGTGTGTGTGTTTCTGTAGAACCTGTGTGTGTGTGTGTGTGTGTGTGTGTGTGTGTGTGTGTGTGTGTGTGTGTGTGTGTGTGTGTGTGCGCGCATGTAGAACCTATGTGTGTGTGTATGTGTGTGTTTGTGTTGAACCTGTGTGTGTGTGTGTGTGTGTGTGTGTATGTAGAACCTCTGTGTGTGTGTGTGTGTGTGTGTTTAGAACCTGTGTGTGTGCACTAAACCTGTGTGTGTGATGTGTGTGTGATTAGTGTGTGTGGTGTCTGTGTGATTAGTGTGTGATTAGTGTAATTAGTGTGTGTGATTAGTGTGTGTGGTGTCTGTGGGATTAGTGTGTGATTAGTGTAATTAGTGTGTGTGATTAGTGTGTGTGGTGTCTGTGTGATTAGTGTGTGATTAGTGTAATTAGTGTGTGTGATTAGTGTGTGTGGTGTCTGTGGGATTAGTGTGTGATTAGTGTAATTAGTGTGTGTGATTAGTGTGTGTGGTGTCTGTGGGATTAGTGTGTGATTAGTGTAATTGGGGTGTGGTTGGTGTGTGGTGTATGTGTGATAAGTATGCGGTTAGTGTATGATCAGTGTGTGGTCGGTGTGTGTGATTAATATATTACAGATTGTTCCACTGTTTTAATAACAGCATTTTCAAAAGAATGTTTATCAGATCTTGAAGACATTAAAGAATCTGATCCTCACACATCAACACAACACACAGGTAAACAACACACAAATGCATAAATACATTTGTAAATTCTTATCTATCTACACACAGAGAGATAAATTACATACAGATGAACTACACACAAGTAAAGATACACAGTTAAATTACACACAGTTAAACTACACAAAGTTAAACTACACACAGATCAACTACACCTGTTAATCTACCCAGTGGTAAACTGCGCACAGATAAACTACACACAGAAACACTAAAATCACAGATGAACTATAAACAGTTAAACTGCACAAAAGTAAACTTCACACAAGTTAACTACATGCACAACTATACTAAACACAAACGGGTGAACTACACACTGACTCTACACATACAGTTAAACTCTGTCACACACAGTTAAACTACAAACACAGGTAAAGTACATATGGTTACACTCCACACTAGTAAACTACATACAAATAGTTAAACTGCCCAGCAGGAAACTACACCTACAGGTTTCTCAAACCCTAACCTATTAATCTACACACATTTAAACCCACATTTAAACTACACACAGATACAGTATACACACAAGTAAACTGCTCACCTAAAACTGCACACAGGTAAACTACACACCAATAAACCACACACATATACTACAAACACAGACAAACTACACACAGGTAAACTACAAACAGACAAACTACACACACACACACACACACACACACACACACACACACACACACACACACACACGTAATGATATGTGATGATAATTATTAGTTTAAATGAGAGTTTGCTCTCTGTGTTCAGGTTCATCCACATCTGCAGCAGATTCAAAGCAGAAGAAATCAATAATCCACTGTTGATAATGATGAGGATGATAAAGAATAATCAGAGTTGTTCTCCAGGTTATCTGCTCACTTTATTCATAAATTCTAATGCTAATTACACAAACACAATAGAGGTTCAAACATCCAATTTAATTTAATTTAATTCATGTTTATTTGTATAGCACATTTAACAATGAACATTGTTTCAAATCTGCTTTACACAGATAATGTGGTTATAAAAAATAAATAAGGTGTTCTTTATGTGTACGTTTGTGGGTGGGGTTTATCCGATGGGTGTGGCTTTAACCTGTTATTGTAATTACTCCAGCACAGGGCCCATTTATAATAA
>JBCEWE010002372.1:227302-232302 GCA_039877035.1 Silurus lanzhouensis
AAGCTCCTCCAGGACCTCCATGCCTGAGGAGCTAGAAGCTAGAAGCTACCCCGGTGTTCTGTTCTACATTGTGGATAGTTTTCATACTTCAGCTGTGAAAGGAACATGTTTAAGAGCTCAACACAACAGCAGAAGCCACTTTAGTGTTTGATTGTGAATTTATTATTCAGCTTGTTTTGTTCTTTATGTCAGAAACCCTTGTGATATATTCAGTGTGTGCTGCTCTGACTTTAATAAAATAGTGTTTATAAATTACCCTGTGTTTAAGTCAGTTTTGTGTTTGTGTAGATCATAACACATAAAAGGGCATTAATGAGAACATTAAAGAAGCTTCTTTAAAAAAGGAACTAAAAAGTTACTTTTAACAGTAACGCATTACTTTATGCTGTAAATAATCAACAAAGTAACGGAGATACTTTTTGAATGAAGTAACGAGTAACTGTAACGAGTTACTATTTTTGAGTAACGAGCACAACACTGGTCAGCAGTGTGTTTAGTGTGTTTAGTAATCATTGTGTTTAGTGTGTGTAGTGATGTGTGTGTAGTGATCAGTGTGTTTAGTGATCAGTGTGTTTAGTGATCAGTGTGTTTAGTGGTCAGTGTGTTTAGTGATCAGTGTGTTTAGTGGTCAGTGTGTTTAGTGGTCAGTGTGTTTAGTGGTGTGTGATCAGTGTGTTTAGTGATCAGTGTGTTTAGTGGTCAGTGTGTTTAGTGATCAGTGTGTTTAGTGGTCAGTGTGTTTAGTGGTGTGTGATCAGTGTGTTTAGTGGTGTGTGATCAGTGTGTGTAGTGATCAGTGTGTTTAGTGATCAGTGTGTTTAGTGGTCAGTGTGTTTAGTGATCAGTGTGTTTAGTGATCAGTGTGTTTAGTGGTCAGTGTGTTTAGTGATCAGTGTGTTTAGTGATCAGTGTGTTTAGTGGTCAGTGTGTTTAGTGATCAGTGTGTTTAGTGATCAGTGTGTTTAGTGGTCAGTGTGTTTAGTGATCAGTGTGTTTAGTGATCAGTGTGTTTAGTGGTCAGTGTGTTTAGTGATCAGTGTGTTTAGTGGTCAGTGTGTTTAGTGATCAGTGTGTTTAGTGGTCAGTGTGTTTAGTGGTCAGTGTGTTTAGTGGTGTGTGATCAGTGTGTTTAGTGGTGTGTGATCAGTGTGTGTAGTGATCAGTGTGTTTAGTAATCAGTGTGTTTAGTGGTCAGTGTGTTTAGTGGTCAGTGTGTTTAGTGGTCAGTGTGTTTAGTGATCAGTGTGTTTAGTGGTCAGTGTGTTTAGTGGTGTGTGATCAGTGTGTTTAGTGGTGTGTGATCAGTGTGTGTAGTGATCAGTGTGTTTAGTGATCAGTGTGTTTAGTGGTCAGTGTGTTTAGTGATCAGTGTGTTTAGTGGTCAGTGTGTTTAGTGATCAGTGTGTTTAGTGGTCAGTGTGTTTAGTGATCAGTGTGTTTAGTGGTGTGTGATCAGTGTGTTTAGTGATCAGTGTGTTTAGTGGTCAGTGTGTTTAGTGGTGTGTGATCAGTGTGTTTAGTGGTGTGTGATCAGTGTGTGTAGTGATCAGTGTGTTTAGTGATCAGTGTGTTTAGTGGTCAGTGTGTTTAGTGATCAGTGTGTTTAGTGATCAGTGTGTTTAGTGGTCAGTGTGTTTAGTGATCAGTGTGTTTAGTGGTCAGTGTGTTTAGTGATCAGTGTGTTTAGTGGTCAGTGTGTTTAGTGATCAGTGTGTTTAGTGGTCAGTGTGTTTAGTGGTCAGTGTGTTTAGTGGTCAGTGTGTTTAGTGGTGTGTGATCAGTGTGTTTAGTGGTGTGTGATCAGTGTGTGTAGTGATCAGTGTGTTTAGTGGTCAGTGTGTTTAGTGATCAGTGTGTTTAGTGATCAGTGTGTTTAGTGATCAGTGTGTTTAGTGGTCAGTGTGTTTAGTGATCAGTGTGTTTAGTGGTCAGTGTGTTTAGTGATCAGTGTGTTTAGTGATCAGTGTGTTTAGTGGTCAGTGTGTTTAGTGATCAGTGTGTTTAGTGGTCAGTGTGTTTAGTGATCAGTGTGTTTAGTGATCAGTGTGTTTAGTGATCAGTGTGTTTAGTGGTCAGTGTGTTTAGTGGTCAGTGTGTTTAGTGATCAGTGTGTTTAGTGATCAGTGTGTTTAGTGATCAGTGTGTTTAGTGGTCAGTGTGTTTAGTGATCAGTGTGTTTAGTGGTGTGTGATCAGTGTGTTTAGTGATCAGTGTGTTTAGTGGTGTGTGATCAGTGTGTTTAGTGATCAGTGTGTTTAGTGGTGTGTGATCAGTGTGTTTAGTGGTCAGTGTGTTTAGTGATCAGTGTGTTTAGTGATCAGTGTGTTTAGTGATCAGTGTGTTTAGTGGTCAGTGTGTTTAGTGATCAGTGTGTTTAGTGGTCAGTGTGTTTAGTGGTGTGTGATCAGTGTGTTTAGTGGTGTGTGATCAGTGTGTTTAGTGATCAGTGTGTTTAGTGGTGTGTGATCAGTGTGTTTAGTGGTCAGTGTGTTTAGTGATCAGTGTGTTTAGTGATCAGTGTGTTTAGTGATCAGTGTGTTTAGTGGTCAGTGTGTTTAGTGATCAGTGTGTTTAGTGGTCAGTGTGTTTAGTGGTGTGTGATCAGTGTGTTTAGTGGTGTGTGATCAGTGTGTGTAGTGATCAGTGTGTTTAGTGATCAGTGTGTTTAGTGGTCAGTGTGTTTAGTGGTCAGTGTGTTTAGTGATCAGTGTGTTTAGTGGTCAGTGTGTTTAGTGATCAGTGTGTTTAGTGGTCAGTGTGTTTAGTGATCAGTGTGTTTAGTGGTGTGTGATCAGTGTGTTTAGTGATCAGTGTGTGTAGTGATCAGTGTGTTTAGTGATCAGTGTGTTTAGTGGTCAGTGTGTTTAGTGGTCAGTGTGTTTAGTGATCAGTGTGTTTAGTGGTCAGTGTGTTTAGTGATCAGTGTGTTTAGTGGTGTGTGATCAGTGTGTTTAGTGATCAGTGTGTTTAGTGGTGTGTGATCAGTGTGTTTAGTGATCAGTGTGTTTAGTGGTGTGTGATCAGTGTGTTTAGTGGTCAGTGTGTTTAGTGATCAGTGTGTTTAGTGATCAGTGTGTTTAGTGATCAGTGTGTTTAGTGGTCAGTGTGTTTAGTGATCAGTGTGTTTAGTGGTGTGTGATCAGTGTGTTTAGTGGTGTGTGATCAGTGTGTTTAGTGATCAGTGTGTTTAGTGGTGTGTGATCAGTGTGTTTAGTGATCAGTGTGTTTAGTGGTGTGTGATCAGTGTGTTTAGTGGTCAGTGTGTTTAGTGGTGTGTGATCAGTGTGTTTAGTGGTCAGTGTGTTTAGTGGTGTGTGATCAGTGTGTTTTGTGATCAGTGTGTTTATTGATCAATGTATTTAGTGATAAGTGTGTTTACTGTGTTTAGTGATTGATTAGTGTGTTGCGTGATCAGTGTGTTTAGGGTGTGTAGTGATCAGTGTGATCAGTGTGTTTAGGGTGTGTAGTGATCAGTGTGATCAGTGTGTTTAGGGTGTGTAGTGATCAGTGTGATCAGTGTGTTTAGGGTGTGTAGTGATCAGTGTGATCAGTGTGATCAGCGTGTTTAGGGTGTGTAGTGATCAGTGTGATCAGTGTGATCAGTGTGATCAGCGTGTTTAGGGTGTGTAGTGATCAGTGTGATCAGCGTGTTTAGGGTGTGTAGTGATCAGCGTGTTTAGGGTGTGTAGTGATCAGTGTGATCAGCGTGTTTAGGGTGTGTAGTGATCAGCGTGTTTAGGGTGTGTAGTGATCAGTGTGATCAGTGTGTTTAGGGTGTGTAGTGATCAGCGTGTTTAGGGTGTGTAGTGATCAGTGTGATCAGCGTGTTTAGGGTGTGTAGTGATCAGTGTGATCAGCGTGTTTAGGGTGTGTAGTGATCAGTGTGATCAGCGTGTTTAGGGTGTGTAGTGATCAGTGTGATCAGTGTGTTTAGGGTGTGTTGTGATCAGTGTGTTTAGGGTGTGTAGTGATCAGTGTGATCAGTGTGTTTAGGGTGTGTAGTGATCAGTGTGATCAGTGTGTTTAGGGTGTGTAGTGATCAGTGTGTTTAGGGTGTGTAGTGATCAGTGTGATCAGTGTGTTTAGGGTGTGTACTGATCAGTGTGATCAGCGTGTTTAGGGTGTGTAGTGATCAGTGTGATCAGCGTGTTTAGGGTGTGTAGTGATCAGTGTGATCAGTGTGTTTAGGGTGTGTAGTGATCAGTGTGATTCGTGATGTTTAGTGATTGATTAGTGTGTTGCGTGATCAGTGTGTTTAGGGTGTGTAGTGATCAGTGTGTTTAGGGTGTGTAGTGATCAGTGTGATCAGTGTGTTTAGGGTGTGTAGTGATCAGTGTGATCAGTGTGTTTAGGGTGTGTAGTGATCAGTGTGATCAGTGTGTTTAGGGTGTGTAGTGATCAGTGTGATTCGTGATGTTTAGTGATTGATTAGTGTGTTGCGTGATCAGTGTGTTTAGGGTGTGTAGTGATCAGTGTGTTTAGGGTGTGTAGTGATCAGTGTGATCAGTGTGTTTAGGGTGTGTAGTGATCAGTGTGATCAGTGTGTTTAGGGTGTGTTGTGATCAGTGTGTTTAGGGTGTGTAGTGATCAGTGTGATCAGTGTGTTTAGGGTGTGTAGTGATCAGTGTGATCAGTGTGTTTAGGGTGTGTAGTGATCAGTGTGTTTAGGGTGTGTAGTGATCAGTGTGATCAGTGTGTTTAGGGTGTGTACTGATCAGTGTGATCAGCGTGTTTAGGGTGTGTAGTGATCAGTGTGATCAGCGTGTTTAGGGTGTGTAGTGATCAGTGTGATCAGTGTGTTTAGGGTGTGTAGTGATCAGTGTGATTCGTGATGTTTAGTGATTGATTAGTGTGTTGCGTGATCAGTGTGTTTAGGGTGTGTAGTGATCAGTGTGTTTAGGGTGTGTAGTGATCAGTGTGATCAGTGTGTTTAGGGTGTGTAGTGATCAGTGTGATCAGTGTGTTTAGGGTGTGTAGTGATCAGTGTGATCAGTGTGTTT
>JBCEWE010002372.1:234802-247302 GCA_039877035.1 Silurus lanzhouensis
GTTTTACGCTGGATGCCCTTCCTAACACAACCCTCCCCAATTTATCCGGGCTTGGGACCGGCACTGAGAATGGCTGGGGATGGTTCCCTGACCGGGAATCGAACCCGGGTCGCAGCAGTGAGAGCGCTGCATCTTAACCACTAGACCACCAGGGGACCTTGTGCAATTAACAAAGTAAACATCTAAAATCAATGCATTAGACAACTCTCAAAGATTTCCCAAAGAACGCTCAAAGATCTCTCAAAGATCTCCCAGAGAACACTCAAAGGTCTCCCGAAGATCTCTCAGAGAACGCTCAAAGGTCTCTCAAAGATCTCTTAAAGAAAGCTCAAAGATCTCTCAAGGAATGCTCAAAAAACTTCCAAAGATCTCCCAGAGAACACTCAAAGGTCTCCCAAAGATCTCTCAGAGATCTCTCAAAGATCTCTCAAAGATCTCTCAGAGAACGCTCAAAGTGTGATTTCGATTGAGATTCAACATTCAGTGCAGACCCGAGTCCTTTACACTCTGTTTACAATGTGATACACATCACAACTATAAACCAACACAACTACACACCTACACAACTACACACCTACACAACTAAACACCATCACAACTACACACTGACGCAACTACACACCTACACAACTAAACACCATCACAACTACACACTGACGCAACTACACACCTACACAATTAAACACCAACTACACACCAGCGCAACTAAACACCAACACAACAACACACTGACGCAACTACACACCATCATAATTACACACCAACACAACTACACACCTACACACCAGCGCAACTAAACACCAACACAACCTGCTAAAGGTGCAGTTTTAATCAGAAACAAGTTTAAAGTGCAGAATAACCGCAGTAAAGAAAGAACAATACGTTTACTAGAACTCACTGTCCTGAAGTCTTTCCACCTCAGCATTCAGACTTTCAAATTTCACATTCAGCTCTTTGTTTCTCTTCACACACACACACACAAACACACACACACACACGCACACACACACACCTCTCCTGTTCCTTCTCTCACACCTATTTCTTGTCGTCATCAGAGTCTCTGGAGGAAGAGGATCATGGGAAATCAGGTTCCAATGCTAAAACCCAAAGGAACAGTGGAATGTGACAGACCGTGAGCTGTTCTCCACATCACTGAGCAACACAACATTACTCTCACAGCAGAGACAAGCTTTCATTTGGATTTCACATCAGTTCTACTGTAACCTTCATCATCTTTATGATTTATCTGCCTGTGATTGGCTTCACACTTGGCTCTCCAGGAGCTCCTGGAGCCTGTGACCTTCAATAGAGATGTAAGAACATTCACAGAGCTTCTTCATCAGTTTTGACATGAAGTGTGTATGAACCCAAGTGTGTATGCTTTGGGTGAAATCATCATGATTGAGGTTTCTTTGGACTGGGAAAATAATAGAAAATAAAATAAATAAATAAATAAAATAGAAATTAACAAAAAGTTAAAATTAGGAAAAAGGAGGAAGAGAAGGGAAAAGAAGGAAAGAAAGGAAAAAAGGAAAGGGATGGCAAGCTTAATCTTCAAAATTAACCACACCCTAAAGAATCATCAAAGAAATCTAATTCACCTTGAAATTAAGGGGTTTAAACTTAAACACGCATCTACATTGGTTGGTAAAATGGTTACTTGCATTGGCTTGTTGCACAAGAGTCCGGATGCGGTAGACAACGAGATCTTTGAAGAGTCAGTTAGGAGGGAGTCAGATGTTCTTCCAGGTTCTCCTGAAGATCAGAGTAGTTGTTGTTCTGAAAGGTAATACTTGCCTGAAGATCTCAAAAAGGGTTTGAGATCTTGTCTAGAAGAGTCGCTGCTGGGCTGTTCTAAGGGTCCGACTCTCCGGGCCTTTGGGCCCCCGGGCCTTTGGGCCCTGGGCGTCCGAGCCTTTCCGATCGAGCTGAGTGAGAGAGCTTGCTTGACTTGACTGACTTGACTAGTTGGGTTCAAGATATTTTAAAGGTCCCGAACCCCACCTTTAGTGGGCAAATGGCCAATGCTCTGGCCCGAAATTTTGGAGGGAGAAACTCCCTTTGTTTGTGCATTTGTGGGCATGGTTTCCCGGTTATACTTGCTTTGGAGAACTTAAAGTGTATTAAGACAGTATGGTACATTTCATGGTCAAATAAAATGCACCATTGTTTGCAAAATAAGGAACAGATAATTTTGTGATCATTTTGATATTAAACGTGAAAAGCAAAGGCAGGTACATACCGGTTAACATTAACATACCATTAACATAGCAGTATTTAAGGTATAACTTTGTTAATACAATGTTATATTCTGGTATATAAAATGCACCCTTGTTAGGAAAGTAAAGAGCAGATAATTTTATATCAACTTTGACAACAAGCCTTTAAAGAAAAAACAGCATTAAAACAGAGGTACATTAATATATCGGGACTAATTAATAGATTAATAGCGAGCTTCATTGTTATTGCATTATACAGGTACACAGCAACGAAATGCAGTTTGGCATCTACCAGAAGTTCAATGTAGCAATCATGAAGATAACTATGTAGCATATTTACAGCATGTGAAATATATGTAAGCATGTGTACAGTGAATAAATATAAAGGCAGTAACAGTGCAGAGACGTGTGGACATCATTAAGAAGTACAGAAATGGTTCTAGGGCGATGGCATTGAAGAGGAAATGTGCAGAAGTGAAAGGTTACAAGATTATGGCATTTAAGAAGTTAGCAAGCTGAATAACCAGTCTACTATATATATATAAATATATACAAATGTTATATACACAAATAAATGAAATGTTGGGCAGAATGTACAGTGAGGATATAAAGATACATAGATAAAAATAGTGTAGATGTAATGAGGAGTGAGAAAGATATACTATGTAGTATGTACATGTATTGTACAGAGGTTATATACAGTGTTTTGTGTTCTGTTTTGTTTTGTAGTGATTAGCGGTGTAGTGTAGAGTTCAGTAGTGTGATGGTGGATGTTGTGTAGTGATTAGCGGTGTAGTGTAGAGTTCAGTAGTGTGATGGTGGATGTTTTGTAGTGATTAGCGGTGTGGTGTAGAGTTCAGTAGTGTGATGGTGGATGTTGTGTAGTGATTAGCGGTGTAGTGTAGAGTTCAGTAGTGTGATGGTGGATGTTTTGTAGTGATTAGCGGTGTAGTGTAGAGTTCAGTAGTGTGATGGTGGATGTTTTGTAGTGATTAGCGGTGTAGTGTAGAGTTCAGTAGTGTGATGGTGGATGTTTTGTAGTGATTAGCGGTGTAGTGTAGAGTTCAGTAGTGTGATGGTGGATGTTTTGTAGTGATTAGCGGTGTAGTGTAGAGTTCAGTAGTGTGATGGTGGATGTTTTGTAGTGATTAGCGGTGTGGTGTAGAGTTCAGTAGTGTGATGGTGGATGTTTTGTAGTGATTAGCGGTGTGGTGTAGAGTTCAGTAGTGTGATGGTGGATGTTGTGTAGTGATTAGCGGTGTAGTGTAGAGTTCAGTAGTGTGATGGTGGATGTTGTGTAGTGATTAGCGGTGTGGTGTAGAGTTCAGTAGTGTGATGGTGGATGTTTTGTAGTGATTAGCGGTGTAGTGTAGAGTTCAGTAGTGTGATGGTGGATGTTTTGTAGTGATTAGCGGTGTAGTGTAGAGTTCAGTAGTGTGATGGTGGATGTTGTGTAGTGATTAGCGGTGTAGTGTAGAGTTCAGTAGTGTGATGGTGGATGTTTTGTAGTGATTAGCGGTGTAGTGTAGAGTTCAGTAGTGTGATGGTGGATGTTTTGTAGTGATTAGCGGTGTAGTGTAGAGTTCAGTAGTGTGATGGTGGATGTTTTGTAGTGATTAGCGGTGTAGTGTAGAGTTCAGTAGTGTGATGGTGGATGTTTTGTAGTGATTAGCGGTGTAGTGTAGAGTTCAGTAGTGTGATGGTGGATGTTTTGTAGTGATTAGCGGTGTGGTGTAGAGTTCAGTAGTGTGATGGTGGATGTTGTGTAGTGATTAGCGGTGTAGTGTAGAGTTCAGTAGTGTGATGGTGGATGTTGTGTAGTGATTAGCGGAGTGGTGTAGAGTTCAGTAGTGTGATGGTGGATGTTGTGTAGTGATTAGCGGTGTAGTGTAGAGTTCAGTAGTGTGATGGTGGATGTTGTGTAGTGATTAGCGGTGTAGTGTAGAGTTCAGTAGTGTGATGGTGGATGTTTTGTAGTGATTAGCGGTGTAGTGTAGAGTTCAGTAGTGTGATGGTGGATGTTTTGTAGTGATTAGCGGTGTAGTGTAGAGTTCAGTAGCGTGATGGTGGATGTTGTGTAGTGATTAGCGGTGTAGTGTAGAGTTCAGTAGTGTGATGGTGGATGTTTTGTAGTGATTAGCGGTGTGGTGTAGAGTTCAGTAGTGTGATGGTGGATGTTTTGTAGTGATTAGCGGTGTGATGTAGAGTTCAGTAGTGTGATGGTGGATGTTTTGTAGTGATTAGCGGTGTAGTGTAGAGTTCAGTAGTGTGATGGTGGATGTTGTGTAGTGATTAGCGGTGTAGTGTAGAGTTCAGTAGTGTGATGGTGGATGTTGTGTAGTGATTAGCGGTGTGGTGTAGAGTTCAGTAGTGTGATGGTGGATGTTTTGTAGTGATTAGCGGTGTGATGTAGAGTTCAGTAGTGTGATGGTGGATGTTTTGTAGTGATTAGCGGTGTAGTGTAGAGTTCAGTAGTGTGATGGTGGATGTTTTGTAGTGATTAGCGGTGTGGTGTAGAGTTCAGTAGTGTGATGGTGGATGTTGTGTAGTGATTAGCGGTGTAGTGTAGAGTTCAGTAGTGTGATGGTGGATGTTGTGTAGTGATTAGCGGTGTGGTGTAGAGTTCAGTAGTGTGATGGTGGATGTTTTGTAGTGATTAGCGGTGTAGTGTAGAGTTCAGTAGTGTGATGGTGGATGTTTTGTAGTGATTAGCGGTGTGGTGTAGAGTTCAGTAGTGTGATGGTGGATGTTGTGTAGTGATTAGCGGTGTAGTGTAGAGTTCAGTAGTGTGATGGTGGATGTTGTGTAGTGATTAGCGGTGTAGTGTAGAGTTCAGTAGTGTGATGGTGGATGTTTTGTAGTGATCAGCGGTGTAGTGTAGAGTTCAGTAGTGTGATGGTGGATGTTTTGTAGTGATCAGCGGTGTAGTGTAGAGTTCAGTAGTGTGATGGTGGATGTTTTGTAGTGATTAGCGGTGTAGTGTAGAGTTCAGTAGTGTGATGGTGGATGTTTTGTAGTGATTAGCGGTGTAGTGTAGAGTTCAGTAGTGTGATGGTGGATGTTTTGTAGTGATTAGCGGTGTAGTGTAGAGTTCAGTAGTGTGATGGTGGATGTTTTGTAGTGATTAGCGGTGTAGTGTAGAGTTCAGTAGTGTGATGGTGGATGTTTTGTAGTGATTAGCGGTGTGGTGTAGAGTTCAGTAGTGTGATGGTGGATGTTGTGTAGTGATTAGCGGTGTAGTGTAGAGTTCAGTAGTGTGATGGTGGATGTTGTGTAGTGATTAGCGGAGTGGTGTAGAGTTCAGTAGTGTGATGGTGGATGTTGTGTAGTGATTAGCGGTGTAGTGTAGAGTTCAGTAGTGTGATGGTGGATGTTGTGTAGTGATTAGCGGTGTAGTGTAGAGTTCAGTAGTGTGATGGTGGATGTTTTGTAGTGATTAGCGGTGTAGTGTAGAGTTCAGTAGTGTGATGGTGGATGTTTTGTAGTGATTAGCGGTGTAGTGTAGAGTTCAGTAGTGTGATGGTGGATGTTTTGTAGTGATTAGCGGTGTAGTGTAGAGTTCAGTAGTGTGATGGTGGATGTTGTGTAGTGATTAGCGGTGTGGTGTAGAGTTCAGTAGTGTGATGGTGGATGTTTTGTAGTGATTAGCGGTGTGATGTAGAGTTCAGTAGTGTGATGGTGGATGTTTTGTAGTGATTAGCGATGTAGTGTAGAGTTCAGTAGTGTGATGGTGGATGTTTTGTAGTGATTAGCGGTGTAGTGTAGAGTTCAGTAGTGTGATGGTGGATGTTTTGTAGTGATTAGCGGTGTAGTGTAGAGTTTAGTAGTGTGATGGTGGATGTTTTGTAGTGATTAGCGGTGTGATGTAGAGTTCAGTAGTGTGATGGTGGATGTTTTGTAGTGATTAGCGGTGTGATGTAGAGTTCAGTAGTGTGATGGTGGATGTTTTGTAGTGATTAGCGGTGTAGTGTAGAGTTCAGTAGTGTGATGGTGGATGTTTTGTAGTGATGAGCGGTGTAGTGTAGAGTTTAGTAGTGTGATGGTGGATGTTTTGTAGTGATTAGCGGTGTAGTGTAGAGTTCAGTAGTGTGATGGTGGATGTTTTGTAGTGATTAGCGGTGTAGTGTAGAGTTCAGTAGTGTGATGGTGGATGGTGGATGTTTTGTAGTGATTAGCGGTGTAGTGTAGAGTTCAGTAGTGTGATGGTGGATGGTGGATGTTTTGTAGTGATTAGCGGTGTAGTGTAGAGTACAGTAGTGTGATGGTGAATGGAAAAAAGCTGTCCCTGAACCTGCTGGTTCTGGTGCGTATGTTCCTGTATCTCCTTCTTGATGGAAGGAGGTTAAACAGATTATGACTGGGATGTGAAGAGTCCTTGATGATGTTGTGAGCTCTGCGCAGACATCTGCTGTGGTGAAGGTGTTCAATGGCAGGTAGTTGTGTGGCAGTGATGCGTTGGACAGTTTTGACCAGCCTTTGCAGGGCTTTGTGTTCACACACAGTGGAGCCTCTGTACCGTACGGTGATGGAGTTGGTCAGGATGCTCTCAATGATGCAGCGGGAGAAACTCGTTAAAATCCCCGGGGACAGATGAGATTTCTTGAGACTGCTCAAGAAGTACAGGCGCTGCTGTGCTTTTTTAACCAGAGCTGAAGTGTTCTGCTGCCATGACAGATCCTCAGTGATGTGAACTCCTAGGAACTTAAGGCTGGAGACTCGCTCTACCTCAGTTCCATTGATGTTGACTGGTAGATGTCTCCTGCTGTTGGATTTCCGAAAGTCCACAATGAGCTCTTTGCTCTTTGTGGCATTGAGGGTCAGGTTGTTGTTGGCACGCCATGCTGTCAGATTTCAGATCTCTTCCCTGTAGGCCGATTCGTCGTTGTTGTCGATCTGGCCGACCACGGTGGTGTTATCTGCATACTTGATGAAGATGTTGGAGTTATACAGAGGAGCACAATCGTGGGTGAACAGGGAGTAGAGTAGTGGGCTCAGAGCACAGCCCTGTGGGATGCCAGTGTTCAGAATGAGGGTTGAGGTCTGTTGGTAAGAAAGTCCAGAATCCATCTGCAAGTGGAGGTGCAGATACCCAGGTCACTGAGCTTAGTGATCAGTACAGTGGGGAGGACTGTATTGAACGCAGAGCTAAAGTCAATGAACAGCATTCTGATGTAGGTGTTGCTTTTATCCAGGTGGGTGAGGGCTGAATGAAGAGCTGTGGAAACTGTATCCTTTGTTGACCTGTTCGGGTGATAGGCAAACTGGTGTGGATCCAGTGTAGGTGGTAGACTCGCAGTGAGGTGATTCAGGACCAGTTTCTCAAAGCACTTCATAGCAATGGGGGTGAGTGCAACTAGGCGAAAGTCATTCAGGCATTCGGCAGCTGAGTGCTTAGGCACAGGTATGATGGTTGTGGTCTTCAGGCATGTAGGAACCGTGACTTGGGCCAGTGACAGGTTGAAAATGTCAGTGAAGTTGTCCAGCGCATGCTCTGAGAACACGTCCCGGTATACCACAGGGCCAGCTGCCTTGTGTGCATCCACTCTGCTAAACGCTGAATAGACATCCGTTGTTGAGAGTAAAAGTGGGCTGTAAGCAGTAGAAGAGTCCGGGGTTGAGGTCAAATGCCCTGTGCTTTGATCGAAACAAGCAAAAAAACGATACCTAATATTTAAAGGTATAACTTATGTCAGTACAATGTTATATTCTGGTATATATAATGCACCCTTGTTAGGAAAGCAAAGAGCAGATAATTGTATATCAACTATGACATCAGGCATTGAAAGGAAAAGACAGCATTAAAGTGGAGGTACATGAATAAACCTTTAGAGTGTAACTATTGTTGAGGTAGAGTTAAACACTCAGTTTATTTACAGGAGAAAATACATACAATATGTATGTTTGTGTTATGTAATGTGGGACATTTTATTTATTATTTAATTTATAAAAGAATGCTCCCTTGGGCTGTGTGTGTATATATATGTGTGTGTGTCACAAACAGGCGTACTGGGGCTGAGTTTCGAGAGTGAATTGTTTTATGGTTTTAAGGGTCCCTGTGAAGTCAACCAGAGATGCCAGGGTGTTATCTGGCTTTCGGGGTCGTGTATGTTTGTGTATGTGTGTATGTGTGTGTGTACTTTGTAAGGTATAGAGACTGGCTTGTGTTATCAGTTGAATGTTGCTTGAAGTCAGCTGAAGAGGTCAGGGTTTGTCCTGCTTCGTGTCTTCCGGAATGGGGGGGTGACACTGTGGTATACAAACCCCCAATAAAAGTGTAAGCCGTGGTGCTCATCCTTTGATTAAAATGTAGAATATCAAAGGGTTAAAAGGAATGCCTGAGACATGAAGTCTACATGACACCCACCAGATGTTACAGTACTTTCTGCTTCACAGTTTTACTCACAGCTCATCTGGCCCTGCCTTTGACCACACCCACAGCCACACCCTGTAAATGCAGGTCATTTTTATGATAATGAAGCAGAGAGACGTGAGGATTGGGGGGTGAGGCTTTTATTCAACACATGATTAAAGCAGATGATTAGAACAGAGACACAAACAAAGTGGTAAAGTTTTACACCACAGGTTAAAAACTGAGATTAATGATTATTTATCATTTATTTATAATAATTAAGAATTTTACCATTAGAACAGTAAATCAGAAACAGTTCTACACATCAGGCACTTCCTATTAACTTCCTGTTTAATTTCTGTTTACTTTCTGCTTTCTCCAGTTCTCCATGTAGCTCCGTCTTTTCCACACACTCTCAAATGCAGTTACTTCACTCCTTGTCTTTTACTTTACTGTGTGTGTGTGTCTGTGTGTGTGTGTGTGTGTGTGTGTGTGTGTGTGTGTGTGTGTGTGTGTGTGTGTGTGTGTGTGTGTGTGTTTTACAGGTTCATTATTTAATCAAAAAACACTTAGTTTAATTTAAAAGATCAAATTGAGTCACAGTTGCTTGCGTCCATGTCAGTGTTCTGTTACAGTGAATTATTATATGTTCATGTTTACACAGGGTTTAAGTGTACCTGATAAACTGATATGAGCTCCAGTAATGTGTGTGTGTGTGTGTGTTTTTTTTTTCCAGGTTTATCCCATAGTGTGAAGTATTAAAGTTTTGTGTACTTCTCTGTAGGCGTTACGCAGCAGCACGTAAGGGAAACAGTTCTCCAAAATGTCCTGACTGAGGAATGGAGACTGTTCCACGATCTACCACACACACACACACACACACACACACACACACACACACACACACACACACACACACACACACACAATGTTGTAATTAGTTAATGAGATGATGGTCACATGTTTTGCGTGCTCATGTGTTTTCCATGTATAAGTATGAGCACGCTGTTAGAGTTTACTGCTCCCACACAGGAGACCCCGAGTCCAACCCTGATCAGAAACAACTGAAGGTTTAATTGAAGTCCCTGATCGATCAAATCACTATAAGGTTTCACGGATCAACTAGACATGTTTTGCGTGTTAGCTGTGTTTAAACGAAATCATGAGATGTGATCACAGCCGTGTGTGTGTGTGTGTGTTTGTGTGTGCGCTCACCATGTCCAACAGCAAATAGACAGAGTCTCTGTGTCTGATCTCCACTTTATCAATGTTCTGTCCAAGCTGCAGTAATGCTGATGATGCAATCTGTAAAAGACCAAACATCATCAATCTCTCAACTTACTGATTTTGTGTGTGTGTGTGTGTGTGTGTGTGTGTGTGTGTGTGTGTGTACCAGCAGGAATTCGCGAAGGTGCTGTTCGATGTTCTTGTTCTGGACGGTGAACATGGCAGCGGTCAGGTGGTTGATGGCGGTAGCGAGACAGTGGATGTTGTTTTGGTGACCTGCAGTGGTAACATTTACAAACCGAGTCACATGACCAGTGACCACACCTTGTGTGTGTGTGTGTGTGTGTGTGTGTGTGTGTTTTTTTTCTCACCTCCATATTCTCGTTTGTAGAATGAGTTTGGATCGATGGCGAGAATGGGCAGTGAAACTGCAGCGAACACCAGCAGGAGACATGCAAGTTTATATTCCTCCTCCACTGATGCATTGTCTAAACACATACATAAAACCAATGTTTATTTAGTGATAGTGAGTGTGTGTCTGTGACAGTGTGTGTCGGTGAGTGTGTATTGCTAAGAGTGTGTGTCGGTGAGAATGTATGTCTGTGACAGTGTGTGTCGGTGAGTGTGTATTGATGAGAGTGTGTGTCAGTGATAGTGTGTGTCTGTGACAGTGTGTGTCTGTGACAGTGTGTGTCGGTGAGTGTGTATTGCTGAGAGTGTGTGTCGGTGAGAGTGTATGTCTGTGACAGTGTGTGTCGGTGAGTGTGTATTGATGAGAGTGTGTGTCAGTGATAGTGTGTGTCTGTGACAGTGTGTGTTGGTGAGTGTGTGTTGGTGAGAATGTGTATTGGTGAGAGTGTGTGTCTGTGAGAGTGTGTGTTGGTAAGAGTGTGTGTCGGTGAGAGTGTGTGTCGGTGAGAGTGTGATGGTAATAGTGTGTGTTGGTGAGAGTGTGTTGTGAGTGTGTGTCGGTGAGTGTGTGTTGTTAGAGTGTGACAGTGAGAGTGTGATGGTGAAAGTGGGTGTTGGTGAGAGTGTGTTGTGAGTGTGTGTCGGTGAGAGTGTGTTGTGAGAGGGTGTGTTGGTGAGAGTGTGTGTCTGTGACAGTGTGTGTCGGTAAATGGTTATTGGTGAGAGTATGTTTCGGAGAGTATGTATTGATGAGAGTGTGTGTCGGTGAAAGTGTGTTGTGAGTGTGTGTCGGTGAGTGTGTGTTTTTAGAGTGTGTCGGTGAGAGTGTGATTGTGAAAGTGGGTGTTGGTGAGAGTGTGTTGAGAGTGTGTGTCAGTGAGAGTGTGTTGTGAGAGTGTGTACTGGTGAGAGTGTGTGTCTGTGAGAGTGTGATGGTAAGAGTGTGTTGTGAGTGTGTGTCAGTGAGTGTGTGTTGTTAGAGTGTGTCGGTGAGAGTGTGATTGTGAAAGTGGGTGTTGGTTAGAGTGTGTTGTGAAAGTGTGTCGGTGAGAGTGTGTTGTGAGTGTGTGTCGGTGAGAGTGTGTTGTGAGTGTGTGTCGGTGAGAGTGTGTTGTGAGAGTGTGTATTGGTGAGAGTGTGTATTGGTGAAAGTGTGTGTCTGTGACAGTGTGTGTCGGTAAATGTGTATTGGTGAGAGTTTGTTTCGGTGAGTGTGTATTGATGAGAGTGTGTGTGTCGGTGATAGTGTGTGTCTGTGACAGTGTGTTGGTGAGTGTGTGTTGGTAAGATTGTGTATTGGTGAGAGTGTGTGTCTGTGACAGTGTGTGTCGGTGTGTTTGTATTGGTGAGAGTGTGTGTCGGTAAGTGTGTGTCGGTGATAGTGTGTGTCAGTAAGAGTGTGTTGTGGAGTGTGTATTAGAGCGAGTGTGTATCGGTGAGAGTGTGTAGGTGAGAGTGTGATGGTGAGAGTGTGTGTCGGTGAGAGTGTGTTGTGAGTGTGTGTCGGTGAGAGTGTGTTGTGAGAGTGTGTATCGGTGAGAGTGTTATGGTGAGAGTGTGTTGTGAGTGTGTGTCGGTGAGTGTGTGTTGTTAGAGTGTGTCGGTGAGAGTGTGATGGTGAAAGTGGGCGTTGGTGAGAGTGTGTTGTGAAAGGGGGTATCGGTAAGAGTGTGTGTTGGTGAGAGTGTGTATCGGTGAGAGTGTGTTGTGAGTGTGTGTCGGTAAGTGTGTGTTGTTAGAGTGTGTTGGTGAAAGTGTGATGGTGAAAGTAGGTGTTGGTGAGAGTGTGTTGTGAGTGTGTGTCGGTGAGAGTGTGTTGTGAGTGTGTGTCGGTGAGAGTGTGTTGTGAGTGTGTGTCAGTGAGAGTGTGTATCGGTGAGAGTGTGTGTTGGTGAGAGTGTGTTGTAAGTGTGTGTCAGTGAGTGTGTGTTGTTAGATTGTGTCGGTGAGAGTGTGATGGTGAAAGTGGGTGTTGGTGAGAGTGTGTTGTGAGTGTGTGTCGGTGAGAGTGTGTTGTGAGTGTGTGTCAGTGAGAGTGTGTATCGGTGAGAGTGTGTGTTGGTGAGAGTGTGTTGTCAGTGAGTGTGTGTTGTTAGATTGTGTCGGTGAGAGTGTGATGGTGAAAGTGGGTGTTGGTGAGAGTGTGTTGTGAGTGTGTGTCGGTGAGAGTGTGTTGTGAGAGTGTGTGTAGGTAAGAGTGTGTTGGTGAGTGTTTGTGTCTGTGATTATGTGTGTCGGTTAAAGTATGTTGGGGAAAGTGTGTTGGTGAGAGTGAGTGTCGTGGATTTTACCTG
>JBCEWE010002372.1:252302-264802 GCA_039877035.1 Silurus lanzhouensis
TGTGTAGAGTGTGGTGATGGTGTGTGTGTGTACCAGTTTGAGTAGAGTGTGGTGATGGTGTGTGTATGTGTGTGTACCAGTTTGTGTAGCGTGTGGTGATGGTGTGTGTGTGTGTACCAGTTTGAGTAGAGTGTGGTGATGGTGTGTGTATACATATTTCAGTTTGTGTAGAGTGTAGTGATGGTGTGTGTACCAGTTCGCATAAACTGTGGTGATGATGTGTGTGTGTGTGTGTGTATATGTGTGTGTGTACCAGTTTGTGTAGAGTGTGGTGCTGCTGTGGGTGTGTGAGTGAGTGCGTACCAGTTTGTGTAGAGTGTGGTGATGGTGTGTGTGTGTCTGTGTACCAGTTTGTGTAGAGTGTGGTGATGGTGTGTGTGTGTCTGTGTACCAGTTTGTGTAGAGTGTGGTGATGGTGTGTGTGCCTTGTGCATCGAGCGGGTGTGTGTGTTGCAGCAGGACACTCCTCATAACGCGGCTGACATCGATGTTGATGAAGGAGCCCAGTGTGTGTAAGCTGGTCATGTAGGACTCAATCAGCGCCAGCAGTTCAGATGGACGACAGATCTCACGTGTGTTTGTGTTAAAGTTTACCAAACGCACGATAATCCTGTTAAACACACACACACACACACACACACACACACACACACACACACACACACACACACGCAAGCACTTTACAGCACACTAAGGACACGTGGAAAACTGGATAATGACTGGGTTCTAACAAGCTGAGATATGTCTAGCATTTGTGCATGTGTGTGTGTGTGTGTGTATAGTTACTTGCTGAGGCGCATTTCCAGCTGTGAGATGAGAAACTCTGTAGGAACGATGAGGTGATTAAACACACTGAACTCTGAACACACATTATAGGAAGAGCCGAGTTCCGTCAGAGCCACATGCAGTTTATCCATCCTGCAATCAATCATCTATTATCACCTCTGTTGTGTGTGTATATATATATATATTTTTGTGTGTGTATGTGTGTGTGAGTTTGTGCATTTATTAGTGTGTGTGTTAGTGGCAGAGTTCGTGTATGAGTGTGTGTATGAGTGTGTGTGTGTGTGTGAGTGACACTGACGTAGTAACCACAGATCTGTTCTTTCTTTGACTCTCAGCTCCTGGTTTGCTCTTCACCATCTCTCCTTTCTTCGGTGGAGGTTTTTTCAGTTTCTTGTTGCGTGCAGTACTGATCGTCTCAGCAGAGTGTTTCGGCAACAACTACACAAACACACACACGGTTTATATACTGAATTAATTACACATTGAAATATTCCATTCATGTGTGTGTGTGTGTGTGTGTGTGTGTGTGTGTGTGCATGTGCACCTGTTCATGTAGGTTACTGTGTTCAGCAGAAAGTTCCAGAAAGACTGAACACGTCTGAATAGCGATCTGTTCCAGGAATGTTACACACAGCCTGAGAGTGTGTTTCTCCATCAGGTCTGCCTAAACACACACACACACACAAACACACACACACAAACAAATAACATTTTTTTTAAAGATACTATGTGTGTGTGTGTTGTGTGTGCATGTAGTTGTGGTGTCACACACCTCTTCAGGACATTGTGTGTGTGTTGTGTATGAGCGTAGTTGCTGTGTTACACACCTCTTCAGGACACAGTATGTGTGTGTGTGTGTAGTTGTTGTGGTACACACCTCTTCAGGACACAGTGTGTGTGTTGTGTGTGAGCGTAGTTGTTGTGTTACACACTTCTTCAGGACACAGTGTGTGTGTTGTTTGTGAGCGTAGTTGTTGTGTTACGCACCTTTTCAGGACACAGTGTGTGTGTTGTGTGTGAGCGTAGTTGTTGTGTTACACACCTCTTCAGGACACAGTGTGTGCGTGCTGTCGCTGAAGTGGGAGCAGGTCATTGGGAAAGCCATCAAGAATTTGTGCATTGACGCATCCTCACTGCTCTGAGAGAACAAACGCTCACATACTCGTGGTTGAAACCTAGAACACACAAACACACACACATACACACACACACACACACACACTTACACATCTCTTCAGGACACATATGTTAATATATTTTAGGGTATTTGTGTGTGTTTGTTTGTGTGTACCCAAGTATGGATAGATCAGCTGTCTCAGTGAGAAGTTCATCCAGGTCATCCATCATTCGAGTGTGAAACTGCGTCATGTTCATGATTTTAGCGAGATCACTGTAATCCTTCAGGGCTAAAGGGGCTTTAGACACACTTGTGTATGCCTAATCGCACGCGCACGCGCACACACACACACACACACACACACACACACACACACACACACACACACACAGTGTGTTACAACAGTGTTCAGTGGTGGTGTGTGATGATGGTGTGTGGTGGTTTGTGATGGTGTGTGATGGTGGTGTGTGGTGGTGTGTAATGGTGGTGTGTGACGGTGGTGTGTGATGATTTTGTGTGATGGTAGTGTGTGGTGGTGTGTGGTGAACAGCACTAGTTAACAAGTGACTAGTCTAGAGCCAAGGCCAGGGAGCAGACAGACAGGCTAAACCGACCGTCTGCTAGCTGCACAGAGTCGTCACTCAGGATCCCTCATATTGAGACTGTGTCTGTCCCCCGAGCAAAACCAAAATATAGGAATGTTCAGAAAGTCTGTTTTAGTAACCTGATTAACATTAAATTAAATAGGACTGAACACACAGCAGCTCCTCTGATCTAAAAATAGGTTTGCTAAATATTAAAAGCGCTGACTATAAACGAAATGATTACCGACCAGGAGTTTAATATAATGTGTTTGACAGAAACGTGGATTAAATCGAATGAATATGTAGCATTAAATGAGGCGAGTCCTCCTGGGTATAGTTACATACACCAACCCCGTCTAAATGTCAGAGGAGGCGGAGTCACAGCTATTTATAATAATAACACAAAAAAAAGACTAAACACAAATGTAAAACATTTGAAGTTCTTTACACCAACATAAAATATTCAGTGTCCAAAAGCAGGTCAAGTCAGTCAATTCCACTAATTATTATTTATAGACCCCCAGGGGCCCTACTCTGATTTTCTCATAGAATTTGCAGATTTCATTACAAATTTAGCTACTTCTTTAGACTAAGCATTAATTATTGGTGACTTTAATATTCATTTTGATAATCAGGAAAACTCCTTAAGAGCAGCAGTTGTGTCCATTCTAGATTCAGTTGGAATTAATCAGAATGTTATAGGACCCACTCATAGTGGTGGACACACTCTCGATTTGTTGTTAACATTTGGATTAAAAATAAAAAATGTAGTCATAATTCCACAATCTGAAGCTATTTCAGACCATTATCTCATCTCTTTTCAAATCTGCCTCAGTCACTGCATTTCTACCTCACCACGTTACCGTGTTAAGCGTACTTTCACGTCAGCTACAGCACCGCGTTTTATTAATAATCTTCCCGAAATTACGATATTAGATAGATCTCCGTCAGACCCCGCAGAGCTCAACTGGGCCACTGAGCATCTAGAAACAACGTTACGTTACACTCTAAATGATGGAGCTCCCCTTAAGACCAAAATGATCAGGGAGAAAAAATGATCACAGTGGTATAATGATCATTCACACACCTTAAAACAGACCACTCGAAAATTAGAACGTAAATGGCGTCAAACAAAATTAACAGTATTTTAAACAGCATGGAAGGAGAATCTCCTGAGTTCTAGAAAATGTCTTAGTGCTGCTGATCAGCATATTTCTCCACCCTCATAGAAAATAACAAGCATAATCCTAGATTTTTATTCAGCACGGTAGCAAAATGAACAGGGAATAAAAGCACTGTACTCACATGCACACCATCATTAGGTAGTAATGATTTCATGAACTTTTTTAATAATAAAGTTGAAAACATCAGGCAAGAAATCCAGACGATTACAATAAATCTAAACTATTTTATAAATAACCCTGTAGACAGCAGTGTCATTATAACGGACAATCAACTACAAAGTTTTACTCCTATTCATGAGAATGACTTCATTTCATTTATTTCCTCATCAAAATCATCAACCTGCATTCTCCATCCCTCACCTACAAGTTTCCTCAAACAGATCATTCCAGAGGGAATTGAACCTGTTTTAAAATAATTAACTCTTCCATTAGCACTGGTTTTGTACCTAAATCCTTCAAACTGCAGTATCAACCCCCTAATTAAGAAACCTGACCTTCACCCTGTCAGCTGTCCAACTACAGACCAATATCAAACCTCCTCTTTATCTCCAAGATTCTAGAAAAGGTTGTAGCACAGCAGTTCTGCTGACATCTACTGAGGAAGAACATTTATGAAATGTATCACCACTGATCATCATCTCCTGCTTGCTGGACTGGAGAACGTTGTTGGAATAAAGGGAACAGCTCTCTCTTGGCTCAGGTCTTATTTGACCGATAGCTATCAGTTTGTTGATGTAAATGGTGAGTTCTCCACACTCTCTGAGGTAAAGTTTGGTGTTCCACAAGAATCTGTCTTAGGCCCACTGCTTTTCTCTTTATATCTGCTGCCTCTGTGTGAAATTATACATAAACATGGTATTCGCTTCCACTGCTATGCTGATGATACACAGCTGTATATTTCAGCAAAGCCAGATGAGAGAGATCAGCTTAACAATGTTGAGGAGTGTGTAAAGGACATTATACAGCGGATGCTTGATAACTTTCTTCTGCTCAACTCAGATAAGACGGAAGTACTTTTACTAGGACCACATGCAGCTAGAAGTAAACTTTCTGATTCTGTAACATCTCTGGATGGTGTTTCTGTCTCTGTGTGTACAGCAGTCAAAGACCTCGGTGTGATTATTGACCCGAGTCTTTCCTTTGAGTCTCACGTGAATAATATCACCAGGATCTCCTTCTTTCACCTTAGAAATATTGCTGAAATTAGAAATATGATGTCATTACAGGATGCAGAAAAACTAGTTGATGCTTTTGTAACATCTAGATTAGACTACTGTAACGCTTTACTGTCTGGGTGTTGGAGGAAGTGCAGAAATAAGCTTCAGTTAGTTCAGAATGCAGCAGCAAGAGTCCTCACTAGATCTAGAAAATATGATCACATCAGCCCTGTTTTAATCATCTACACTGCTCCCAATTACATCTCACACTGATTATAAAATACTACTACTGACGTATAAAGCACTTAACACTCTCACGCTGCAGTATCTGAGTGAACTTCTGTACCAGTATGATCCTCAACGCCTACTTAGATCAGAAGGTGCAGGCTATTTGTTGGTACCTCAAATAATGAAGACTCCAGCAGGGGGCAGATGTTTCTCTTATAAAGCCACACAGTTATGGAACAACCTTCCAATCAGTGTTCGGGACTCAGACTGGTGTGTAACGGTGGTGTGTGATGGTGGTGTGTCATGGTGGTGTGTAGTGGTGTGTGATTGTGTGTGGTGGTGTGTGACGGTGTGTAGTGGTGTGTGACGGTGGTGTGTGATGGTTTTGTGTGACGATGGTGTGTAATGGTGTATGGTGGTGTGACGGTGGTGTGTGACGGTGGTGTGTGATGGTGTGTGGGGGTGTGTGATAGTGGTGTGTGATGGTTGTGTGGGACGATGGTGTGTGGTGGTGGTGTGTGGTGGTTTGACGGTGGTGTGTCATGGTGGTGTGTGGCGGTGGTGTCTGACGGTAATGTGTCACAGTGGTGTGTGATGGTGTGTGGTGGTGTGTGACGGTGGTGTGTCATGGTGGTGTGTAATGTTGTGTGGTGGTGAGTGGTGGTGTGTAACTGAGGTGTGTGATGGTGTGTGGTAGTGTGTGACGGCGGTGTGTGATGGTGTTGTGTGTTCATGTACCTGTAATCGTAACCAGTCAAGTCTCAGAGCTTTAAAGTCCAGTTCATCTCCACACTCCACTGCAGTGAAACATTTAGAGATAACATAATAAACACTGGGTATGTGAATATTTAAATAATAAAGAATGTAAATGTAAAGGGATAAAAGTTACACTGTTTGAGTGTGAGTGCGCTCAGATCAGACACGAACGACGTCATGAGCACTGACTCCTCTTCAGGACACACAACAATGTTCTAAAAATCATAAACATTTCTTTTAACCAGGTTTACATTTCAGCTTTAATTTTTTATAATTGAGTCACAGAAAGAGTGATAAGAAAAAAACTGCCTGAAACCAGAAGTGGAGGAACCTTGAGAGGAACCAGATTCAAAAGAGAATCCATCCCCATTTGTGGTGACACTATACAGCACGGCTATAGATTCTGACCTTCTACCGGGCTCTGTTTAAGGGTTTGATGATCACCTGAACCATTCTTGACTTTCACCACAGACTCTGACTCTAGTTATGGATTTGTTTGCAAGGTTTTTAAAATTAAATTGTGAACTGCACCTGCATGAGTTCTATCTATCTGACACTAAAATCTTCAGTCTGAATCTTAGGGTCAATTAAGTTTGAAGAATCCAACTAAAGTTCTCTAAGGTGTAACAAATAAGACTGGGACAGAATCGGGTGAAACCTTCCACAGTCATCATTAATGTAAAAGTGTGCTCCATCCACAGCATCAACCAGCAACTGAAGATTCTTTATATTCTACACATTAATACCTGTATAGTGTCCTTGAGCGCGAGAGCATCGAAGCGAGAGAGATACTGCAGGTGATAACGCTGAACCACTGAGTTATAGCGCTGAAGTAGAGCACGAAGCCTCTCCATGTAGAACAGCAGCTCTGCTACATGCCTGCAGGACACACACACACACACACACACACACACACACACACACACACACACACACACACACACACACTCATTATGTTCATTAACCTTATTCTATTCTACACTGCTGTGTTCTGCATATTTTGTGAAAATATTTTAAATGTAAAATAATTCTGATTCACATTATGTAGATTAAATTGAATAAAAAAAATTATGTTTGTGTCTTTCACACATTTGTAATTAGTAATAATTAATATAAATTAATAGAGTTTAAATGGTTTGTTACTGCAGTCTCACACTCACGTGTCAGTGTAATCCTCAGGAGATTTTGTTTTGGGGACGTTTTCGTGATGACGCACCAACCAGCAGATTTCATCACGTGAAAAGGCCAAGGCCATAAACACAAACAACACCTGAAAGAAAAAAGAGGAAGAAGCCAACACTGAATTCATATAAGTAAAAGAAAAGATTTCACACTGAAAAGAAAAGAAAGTTGATGTGATCTTTCTACCTTCGGTCCAAGAAGAGCAGGCTGATCCTCCAGCACCTTGGTCAGCTCCTTCAGAGCATTTCTCAGGTAATGTCTTTTCTCCCGATGAATCGCTCCACTGTACAGTGTAACACACAACCCACTATTTATTATATTCACCCATCAGGACATCAACACATCCGTCTGTTACTTACCAGTTTACCGTTGCGTTTTCTTTAGACTCTTTAATATCAGCAACTCGTTTACTGTAACTACAGACAGAAAAACACATCACACTGTTTACTGATCACAACATAAAAACACTTTACTGATGCTGAGAGGTCATGTGTGTGTAAGAGCCCCGATGTGTGTAAGAGCCCCGGTGTGTGTGTAGGAGCCCCGGTGTGTGTAAGAGCCCCGGTGTGTGTAAGAGCCCCGGTGTGTGTGTAGGAGCCCCGGTGTGTGTGTAGGAGCACCGGTGTGTGTGTGTGTAGGAGCCCCGGTGTGTGTAAGAGCCCCGGTGTGTGTAGGAGCCCCGGTGTGTGTAAGAGCCCCGGTGTGTGTAAGAGCCCCGATGTGTGTGTAGGAGCCCCGGTGTGTGTAGGAGCCCCGGTGTGTGTGTAGGAGCCCCGGTGTGTGTAGGAGCCCCGGTGTGTGTGTAAGAGCCCCGGTGTGTGTAAGAGCCCCGGTGTGTGTGTAGGAGCCCCGGTGTGTGTAAGAGCCCCGGTGTGTGTAGGAGCCCCGGTGTGTGTGTAAGAGCCCCGGTGTGTGTAAGAGCCCTTATGAGAGCACATGTGAGAGTCCGTGTGAGAACCTAAGTTGGAGGTCCTGGGACTCAGCCTGCCGCTGTGTCAGTGGATCTCTAACTTCCTGACAGACAGACCACAAGCAATACGGGTGGGAAAACACACCTCATCCACCCTCACCCTCAGCACTGGAGCTCCCCAGGGTTGTGTTCTGAGCCCCCTGCTGTACTCACTGTACACATACGACTGTGTGGCCACTTCCAACTTCACCACCATCATCAAGTTTGCTGATGACACTGATGTGGTGGGCCTGATCGCCAACAACAACGAGATGGCCTACCTACAGGAGGTTAAAAACCTGGAGAGATGCTGCCAGGAGAACAACCTTCTCCTGAACATCAGCAAGACTAAGGGTAGTCTAAGGGTAGCAAGACTAAGGGTAGTCTAAGGGTAGCAAGACTAAGGGTGATAGTGGACTTCAGCATGAAGCAGGAGCGGTCATACCAACCGCTAAACATCAACGGGACCCGTGTGAGAGGCCGTGTGAGAGGCCGTGTGAGAGGCCGTGTGAGAGGCCGAGTGAGAGGCCGAGTGAGAGGCCGTGTGAGAGGCCGTGTGAGAGCATGTGTGAGAGGCCGTGTGAGAGGCCGTGTGAGAGGCCGAGTGAGAGGCCGTGTGAGAGGCCGTGTGAGAGGCCGTGTGAGAGCATGTGTGAGAGGCCGTGTGAAAGGCCGTGTGAGAGGCCGTGTGAGAGGCCGTGTGAGAGGCCGAGTGAGAGGCCGTGTGAGAGGCCGTGTGAGAGGCCGAGTGAGAGGCCGGGTGAGAGGCCGAGTGAGAGGCCGGGTGAGAGGCCGTGTGAGAGGCCGTGTGAGAGGCCGGGTGAGAGGCCGTGTGAGAGGCCGGGTGAGAGGCCGTGTGAGAGGCCGGGTGAGAGGCCGTGTGAGAGGCCGTGTGAGAGGCCGGGTGAGAGGCCGTGTGAGAGGCCGTGTGAGAGGCCGTGTGAGAGGCCGGGTGAGAGGCCGTGTGAGAGGCCGGGTGAGAGGCCGGGTGAGAGGCCGTGTGAGAGGCCGAGTGAGAGGCCGTGTGAGAGGCCGTGTGAGAGGCCGGGTGAGAGGCCGGGTGAGAGGCCGAGTGAGAGGCCGGGTGAGAGGCCGTGTGAGAGGCCGTGTGAGAGGCCGGGTGAGAGGCCGTGTGAGAGGCCGGGTGAGAGGCCGTGTGAGAGGCCGGGTGAGAGGCCGTGTGAGAGGCCGTGTGAGAGGCCGGGTGAGAGGCCGTGTGAGAGGCCGTGTGAGAGGCCGTGTGAGAGGCCGGGTGAGAGGCCGTGTGAGAGGCCGGGTGAGAGGCCGTGTGAGAGGCCGTGTGAGAGGCCGGGTGAGAGGCCGTGTGAGAGGCCGTGTGAGAGGCTGTGTGAGAGCATGTGTAAGCACCAGCCATCATTTGTGTTTATTCTTTGCTGATTATCAAATAGCAGAAAACTATAAAAAAAAGCCAGACATGAACCAGATCTCCTAAAACATTCAGCTAAATTTTCTCACCCTTTAATGGAGTCGAAGTGTTCCTCAGACACTTTATGGATGTTGATGACTTCGTCTCGGATGAGTGTGATGTAAAAACCGCTGCGTAAAGCCATTTTCCACAAATCCAGAGACACAGCATTCGCAGCCAGACTGCTGTGGCACAACAGAAATCCCACTGAAAGACACAAACACACAGAAACACACAGAAACACACACATTATCACTGATCACAGTTCACCCCATGCACCGTCATTTACACAGAAGGTCAACTTTAAAAATAAAATTATATCACACACACTCACACACATGCCCGCATGCACACACCCATGCACACACACTCACATACACACACATACATATAAACACACACACATACACACACACTCATTCACACACAATCAAGCACGCACATGCACCCACAAACACATACACTCACACACAAACACACACAGACACACTCACATACACACATACACTCACACATACACATTCACATTCACCACTCACTGACTCACATATTATAAAAAAAAACACTCACAAATGATCCAGCGCTCCATCACTTCCACAGACAAATACTCACATGCCATCTGTAACACACACACACACACACACACGTGAGAATGGGATGGAGAAGGAGAATGAGATCGAGATAAAGATAAAGATAAAGAAGGAGATGAAGATGGATATGAAGAAGGAGAATGAGAGCGAGAATTAGATAAAGATGCACCGTTTCACTGATCTGGGGATTGATGATGGTTGCTGGAGTGTGGATGATGCTCAGAAGCTGTGCGCTGCGCCACTGCTCCACCTGCAAGTTCCTCCTAGGATACACAAACTGCAGCGACACCAGAGCCTCTGTCACTGACTACACACACACACACACACACACACACACACACACACACACACACACACACACACATACACAGAGATACATTAAAATGAAGAGCAGTGAAATGATAAACCTCCAGCTCTCTGAAAGTGCTCTGTTTAGAGAGAGAGAGTGTGTGTGTGTGTGTGTGTGTGTGTGTGTGTGTGTGTGTGTGTGTGTGTGTGTGTGTGTGTGTGTGTGTGTGTGTGTATACCTTGGTATGTGGTCCAAACTCCTCAGTGAGTTTTTTCAAAGGATTTTCATACTCAATAATCATTTGTCCAAGTCGAGGGAATGATGGATCACTGCACAAAAGCATCCCAAATACATATCAAACACTCTCTCTCTCCCTCACTCACACACACACACACACACACACACACACACAGGCTCACGACAAATTGTATATTTATTGTAGATGTACTGTATATATATATATATATATATGTTTGTGTGTCTTTGTGTGTGTATGAAAGTGTGTGTGTGTGTGTATGTGTGTGCATTTGTCTGTATGTGAGTGTGTATATGTGTGTATTTGTATATATGTAAGTGTGTATTTGTATGTATGTGAGTGTGTGTGTGAAATCGTCTGTATGTGAGCGTATGTATGTGTATTTGTCTGTATTTATGTGCGTTTGTGTGTTTGTGTGTGTTTTTGTCTGTATGTATGTATGTGTGTGTGTATTTGTCTGTATGTGTGTATTTGTCTGTATGGGAGTGTGTGTTTTAGTGTGTGTGAGATGGATGAACCTGCTGCCGTTAGAGAGTTCGTAAGCGCTGTTGTACATGCCGATCAGAACTTTTCTATCATCGATGCGAGACAGCATGAGGATGAGGGAGGTGTAGGTGATGATCAGGTCCAGGTAATTCTTAGTGAAGTCAAAGTTAACTGCCTGAAACAGTTCATATGTGTGAGTGTGTGTTATGATTCAATATCAGTGTTAAAAATAATTAATACATGAAGACTGAGTGAGAAGCTCGTCTCCTTCACTCACGATGTTGAAGAAACACTGGCAGGCGTCGATGGTGTTCAGAACCTCATAGACATGATCCTAAACAAACACACATACTTCAAACTGAGCTTCCTGTGCTGAGACACCTTCATTTGTACTTTGTCCAATCATCATTCCTATTCTTCTTATTCACAAAACCAAATCATTTTTCAGTAGCATACAATACACACACACACACACACACACACACACACACACACACACACACACACACACACACACACACACAAAACATTCCAGCCTGCCTTGTTGTCACCACATGACTCGTATGAACTAAAATTATTATTATTAGTTATTCGTTGTAGTGTTATTAAGGTTGTTGAAATTTGTGATTGTTTTTGTGTGTTTGATGAATGATCTCACCCTGAACTCCATTACATCAATAAACGAGTCATAAAAGCTGCTGAGAGCCTCCAGGACAGCTGACTTCTGTTTCTGAATGCTGCTGAGTTGCTGCTGTAGTTTCACACAAACACAATACACTTAATATCATATACTACATACATATCAAATATGAAATTCACTTCAATACACTTAAATTCATCAAAATAAAAAGCAAAACAGTGCAACACTATACAAAACATTAAACATAACCTAAAACCCTGCAACACAACTCAAAACAATGGAACACAACTCAAAATAGTGCACAACTATGAAAAAAATTACATTGGGTTAAAAATGTGTGTTTGTGTGAAAACATTACAGTTCCTCCTCTGAAGTCAATGTTAGGAAATTTCCTGTTGATGAATTTGATTGCAGGTTCCATTGCTTTATCAGAGAGAAATGGAGGTCGTCGCTTCGGATCAGCACATGTCTTCAAGGAACAGAAAACATTTTCAGGTTAACACACTGCTATTAACTCAACATTGTACCCACTCCTGTCCTCTCACACCACACTCTTAGCATCACACAGTGGATTGTGAGGTGTTAAGTGTGAGGTGTTGTGTGTAAGGTGTTGTGTGTTGTGTTTGAGTTGTTGAGTATGAGGTGTTGAATGTGAGTTGTTGAGTGTGATGTGTTGTGTGTGAGGAGTTAAGTGTGAGTTTTTGAGTGTGTTGTGTGTGAGGTGTTGTGTGTGAGGTGTTGAGTGTGTGTTGTTGAGTGTGATGTGTTGTGTGTGAGGTGTTGAATGTGAGGTGTTGAGTGTGATGTGTGTGAGGAGTTAAGTGTGAGTTTTTGAGTGTGTTGTGTGTGAGGTGTTGTGTGTGAGGTGTT
>JBCEWE010002372.1:269802-272302 GCA_039877035.1 Silurus lanzhouensis
TCCGCACAGACTACCGCCAGTCTCCTACAGCTAGGGCAGGGCTAGCTAGGGTAAGTTCTGTGGTAGTTAGAGTCAGTTAGGGTTAGAGTTAGTTATGGGTAGTTAGTGTTAGTCAGGGTATGGTTTGGGTTGGTTATGGTTTATTTTGTTAGTTTGAGTTATTTAGGGTTAGTTGGACTTAGTTTGGGGTAGTTAGAGTTAGTGACACTTCGTTTGGGGTAGTTTTACTTAATTTGTGGGAGTTGGTTAGTTTGGGATAGAGTTAGGAGTAATTAGGGTTTGTGGTAGTTCGAGTTAGGGGTAGTTAGGGTTAGTTTGGGATAGTGAGAGTTAGTTAGACTTAGTTTGGGGTAGTTAGTTAGTTTGGGGTAGTGAGAGTTAGACTTAGTTTGGGGTAGCTACAGTTAGGTAGGGGTAGTTAGTGTGGGGTGGTTAAAGTTAGCTAGACTTTGTTCGGGGTAGTTAGGGTTAATCTGGGCTTGTTAGCCTTTGTTTGGCGTGGTTTGACTTACATTGCGGTATATAGTTAGTATGGGGTAGCTACAGTTAGGTAGGGGTAGTTAGTTAGTGTGGGGTAGCTAGACTTAGTTTGAGGTCATATACTTAGTTTAGAGTAGTTAGAGTTAAATTTGGGTAGTTAGTGTTCTGGGTAGATAGAGATTTTGGGATAGTTAGAGTTAGCTAGACTTAGTTTGGGGTAGTTGGAGTTAAATTTGGGTAATTTGCGGTAGTTAGTTAGTTACCCTGCTGTATATATGAAAAGTGTCATTGTTTTGTTTCTTTGATAGTTTTTGAGATATTTAGTCTCTCGGGACTTGAAGCTCTGGTGGTTTACATAATGTTCATTTAATTAATGAAAAACTGTTGATTATATAATTAAATGTAAGACGATGATGATGATGATGATGATGATGATAAAGAGATCAGATCTTCTGATTAAAGTCTTCATTTCACTTTATTCTGTACTCAGATCAGCAGAGTGGCATCACCACCATGGTGGAAAAGGATGGAGCATCTCAAAAGAAAGCCAACAGTTCAGGACAGGTAAATATGTATGTATGTATGTGTGTGTGTGTGTGTGTGTGTGTGTGTGTGTGTGTGTGTGTGTGTCAGTCAGGTCATTTCTCTTCCTCGGATGATTTACCCAGAATCCTTTTCTCCTCCACAGGAAGCCCAGCAGCCGTCTCCTCTGGCTCTTCTGGCTGCCACATGCAGTCGCATTGATGAAAATGACACACAGCAGGAAGCAGCTCAGATGGACTTGAACTCTGCTCAGATGTCTCAGAACGCTAACGGCTGGCAGATCATCCCTCAGATCATTCCTCAGATAAACAGTGGAGGTGATAGAGGCATGTCCCAGAAGCAGGGTGGAGGTGAGATGGAGCAGCAGCAGCTGCAGCAGCAGTTTGTTTTGTCTCCTGCAGCGTTTCAGGGTCAGCAGGTCCTCACTGCTCTGTCTGGAGTTTTACCCAACATTCAGTATCAGGTCATTCCTCAGTTTCACACCGTGGATGGACAGCAGCTCCAGTTTGCTCAGACATCCCATGATGCTTCAGGAACAGGAACAGGACAGATACAACTTGTTTCATCAGCCAGTGGGAGCCAGCCTCTCATCTCTGCAGCAGCCAATCAGACTGCAGGAAGTGGAAACATCCTCACCGTTCCTGGAGTGATTCCTCTTCATAACCTGACGTTGGGAAACTCGGTCCTGACCAATCAGACGCCGTTTATTAACATGCCGTTAGCGCTTAATAACATCACTCTACTTCCTGTTAGCACAGGAGCTAACACCACAAAAAGCCATGAAACCAATCAGCAGCTTGTCCAAAACCAACAGACAACGATAGCAGCAGTGTCCACACCAGAGTGCGTCAGCAGCACACACACTCTAAGCACACACACTCCCAGTTCCTACGCAAACGCCATGTCGGCTCAGGTGACCACCGGCGGCTTCCAGAACGTCACTGCAGGAATCTCGGTCCAGTCGGATGGCAGAGATGGACAGCAGATCCTCATTCAGCCTCAGCAGCTCCTTCAGGGAACATCCACTTTACCAACTGTCCAATCAGGAGCCGTTTCCACAGGTCAGGTGATCACAGCGCATGCTCTTCCTCAGGACGGCTTGCAGAACCTGCAGATCCCATCGCTCAATAACGGGCCGATCCTGCTGAGGACAGTGGGGCCGAATGGACAGGTCAGCTGGCAGACGCTTCAGCTTCAGAATCCTGCTGGAGCTCAGATCACCGTGGCATCACTTCCTTCTGTGACATCACTTCCTGCGCTCACTCAGCCTGGCACAATCAACCTAAACAGTGCTGGATTTCACATGCATCAATTACAGGATGTTCCGATCACCATCAACACTGCAGGTCAGCATCATCATCCTAATCATCATCATCATTTATTAGTGCTGCTTTCATTTTCTCATGACACAAACGTCAGTAACTGTGTGTGAGAGACGTCAGTAACTGTGTGTGAGACGTCAGTAACTGTGTGTGTG
>JBCEWE010002372.1:274802-279802 GCA_039877035.1 Silurus lanzhouensis
TGTGTGTGTGTGTGTGTGTGTGTGTGTGTGTGTGTGTGTGTGTGTGAGAGAAGTCAGTAACCGTGTGTGTGTGTGTGTGTGTGTGTGTGTGTGTGTGTGTGTGTGTGTGTGTGAGAGAGAAGTCAGTAACTGTGTGTGTGTGTGTGTGTGTGTGTGTGTGTGTGTGTGTGAGAGAAGTCAGTAACCGTGTGTGTGTGAGAGAGAAGTCAGTAACCGTGTGTGTGTGTGTGAGAGAAGTCAGTAACAGTGTGTGTGTGTGTGTGTGTGTGTGTGTGTGTGTGTGTGTGAGAGAGAGAAGTCAGTAACCGTGTGTGTGTGTGTGTGTGTGTGTGTGTGTGTGTGTGTGAGAGAAGTCAGTAACTGTGTGTGTGTGTGTGTGTGTGTGTGTGTGTGTGTGTGAGAGAAGTCAGTAACCGTGTGTGTGTGAGAGAGAAGTCAGTAACCGTGTGTGTGTGTGTGAGAGAAGTCAGTAACCGTGTGTGTGTGTGTGTGTGTGTGTGTGTGAGAGAGAAGTCAGTAACCGTGTGTGTGTGTGTGTGTGTGCGAGAGAGAGAAGTCAGTAACTAACAGTATTGGATTTAGTTGGGTTCTTAATCATTTTCACATGTAGGTGTGTGTCAGATGTTTGCTGGTTCAGGGGTTACAGGATCTGTCTAGATGATCCAGATCACATGACTCACAGAACTCAACATCTAGTTGAAGACTTTGTTTATATCTACACCAGGAGTGTCCAACCCGCGGCTCGTGAGCAGCATGCGGCTCTTTGGCTGGTTTCATGCGGCTCTTACGTTCATATCGAAGTTTGAGTTTGTGGTTTTTTTTATGTGCGTGTTCGCTTCGTTTGAGTTCAATACGGTATTTTTAAGAAATGATTTTGCCCCTACTGCGAAACTTTGCGGTATATTTATCTCACGCACATGCGCATTTGACGAAGAGACCGTATTGAACTCAAGCGAAGTGAACACGCACATTAAAAAAAAAAACACACAAACAAAGTCCTTGTTTTCTACCCTGAAACACGTGAAATCAAAGCATCGATCTGTTCTGACTGACACACACGTGAAAGAATTGAACAACGGAATACGAGGCAGATTTGAAGGGGATTGTTTAAGGCAAGGATGCCAAAAGTCCCACTAAGTAACATGCAGAGTAAAAGAACAACGCTATTGTAAATTATTATATTTTTGTTTGTGGACTTGGTTAAACTAAGTGTGTGTGTGTGTGTGTGTGTGTGTGTGAGACAGTGCAGTGTTTATTGTTGAAAATTACTGTTCTGTGGTCTTACAACTGTAGGAGTCAATTTCTGTCATTATGTTAGTTTGTGACATTTACAATAAATCTGGCTGAGCAGAGGTGTGTGTGTGTGTGTGTGTGTGTGTGTGTGTGTGTGTGTGTGTGTGTGTGTGTGTGTGTGTGTGTGTGTGTGTGTGTGTGTGTGTGTGTGTGTGTGTGTGTGTGTGAGAGGAAGGGATGGGTGATGTTCATGTGTGCCCATGTGTATGATGTGACTCTTTGTGGTAACGCAGTAAAAAATGTGGCTCTCGGTCTCTGACTGGTTGGCCACCCTGCTCTACACAAATGTGTGACGCGTGATAGAAATTAACTAAGACTTGTATATGGGGTGTGTGTGTGTAGGTGACCAGGCAGCTGCAGATGTCCTAGACGACTCCGTGTTGGACCAGAGTTTAGACACGACGCCACCGAGTCGCCGGTCCCGCAGAGAAGCGTGCACATGTCCATACTGCAAGGATGGAGATGGGCGGTAACACACACACACACACACACACACACACACACACACACACACACACACACCACATATCCTGCCCTTAGTTTAATTTTTCATAGTATTGTCACATAGTGTGTGTGTGTGTGTGTGTGTTTGTGTGTGTAAATATGTATGTGTGTGTACATGTAGCACTGACCCCAGTAAGAAGAAGCAGCACATCTGCCACATCACAGGCTGTGGGAAGGTTTATGGGAAGACGTCTCACCTGCGTGCACACCTGCGCTGGCACTCAGGCGAGCGTCCGTTCGTCTGCACATGGGCTCACTGCGGAAAACGCTTCACTCGCTCGGACGAGCTGCAGAGACACCGGCGAACGCACACTGGTACACACGCTGCTATACACACATACACACACACACACACACACACACGTGCTGAACTAATTTGTTTTCTCTGTACAGGGGAAAAGAAGTTTTCATGTCCAGAATGTCCGAAGCGTTTTATGCGCAGTGATCATCTGTCCAAACACATCCGCACTCACACAAAGAAGAAGCCGAACGCCGAGAGCGGCTCTGACCAGACGTTCATTGCCATGGAGACGCTGTCAGCTGACAGCATGGCACGGTTAGCAAGCAGTGGCATCAACGTGGTGCAAGTAGGAGACATCAATCCCATCAGCCTCAACACTAACGGCTTCTAACCGCAATCAACCAGGTGAGACCCTCACCCAGAGGTTACTGTTACTGTAGTTATTAACTCTCAGCTAACCTGTTTTTACCCCCTCCTCATTACACTCTCTCCTACTTATTACTCCTCCCCCATCTCATTACCCCTCTCCCACATCCCCATCCCCTCCTCATTACTCCCCATTACCCCCTTCTCCTTCTCATTATCCACTCATTCCCCTCTCCTCTTTTCCTCCATCTGCAGGTTCGGCTGGCTGGGGTACAGGGTGGATGTGTTTTTTCTATATTAAATCCCACCTGGGAGTGAGTGAGTTAGTAATCCTTCCTTCCTCGTCACGTTAGTAATCCTTCCTTCCTTCCTTCCTCGTCACGTCCTCCAGCGTTCTGACGTCCCATGTGTATCAGAGTGAATAATTTAAACACTTATTGCTTTCTTTTTGTATATAAATTATATTTTTCTAAACTCTGTGCCTTTGCATTGTGTATGATTTATGCACAATCTTAATGTTTTATATAAAATGAAGTCGCATGAGAGCTTACTGCGTGCCTGTGTGATCTCACCTGTGATCTCTCACGTGCACACACCCACTGTATCATGCTTATTCTCAATAAATCATCTTTCTGCAATAAAAGTACAGTGAATCAGTTACTGTCCATTTTATCGAGTCTGTGAGTCTGTACACACACACACACACACACAAACACACACACACACACACACATGCGCACACTTACTGATATTCAGATCACATTTAAAGTAAAGTCAATAAATAATGGTAAAAGTGAAGTGAAAAGAGGAATTTGATGAACACAGGATCTCCACAATCTCCAAGACCAGGCGAGTATGGACGCTGGGAGGAACACGTGTATTTCCTAGAATCAGGGAACAGAGTGAGACAGTGGAGCATGAACTCCTTCACTGGACAGCCTGAGGAACAAAGATCTGAATGAAAAAGACCTACAGGATAACGGAGAGGAGCTTCTGCGCTACCTCGGAGTTCCACGCTCCTGACCAGCTGGTGGCGGTAGAGCACCTGAAATCCGACAAGAAAAAGCCAAGCGGAAGCGCAGCTGTTGTGTGGCGTTTTCCGGTTTGTTCACGTTTATACCCAAATATTTCTAGAACGTGATCTGCACCTCTTTGTGTTCATTCGCCATTTAGCTGAACTTCCAACCGCTGCTGCTTGGAAGTGGTGAGTTTATCTAATTTTGTGTGTGTGTGTGTGTGTGTGTGTGTGTGTGTGTGTGTGTGTGTGTGTGTGTGTGTGTGTGTGTGTGTGTGTGTGTGTGTGTGTGTGTGTGTGTTTTTTGACGCATTTATTTGTATAATTTTCAACGTTGTACATTAATACTGAATTTTCCAAACTATAAAAGAACACCTGGAATTTTGTGGTAAATAAAACCGTATTAATCCCCCAGAATGTTTTATATTTGTTTTATTTTGAGCAAAGTCCATATTAGTGCTGCTTCATCTACTGTACAAATCCAGATTATTGCAGGAAACACTCAGTTAAAGAAAGAGAAAAGATCCATCATTACTTTAAGAAATGAAGCTCCGTCAATCCCAAACATCAACAACTTTAAATGTGGCCCCAAATGCTGTCTCCAAAACAATCAAACGCTATGAGGAAACAGGTTCTAATGAGGACCGTCTTAGGAAAGGAAGTGTAAGAGCTACCTCTGCTGCACAGGATAAGTTTATTACAATTACCAACCTCAGAAACCACTGATTTACATTTAACTGCGAGATGTTTGGTTCTGAGCACAATGTCTTTGTTAGATGTAAAGATGGTTCTTGAATGTGTGGTTCCCACTGTGAAGCATAAAGGAGGAGGTGTGATGGTGTGGAGATGTTTTGCTGGTGACACTGGTGGTGATTTAGTCTAAATCGAGGACAAACTTAACCAGCATGGTGACCACAGCATTCTGCAGGACCACGCAGCCATCCATCTGGTTTACACTTAGTGGGAGCATCATTTGTTCTCCAGCAGGACAACGACCTCAAACACACCTCTAGGTTTTGTATTTGTTCATGAAGAAGAGTGATTGAGAGCTGCATCAGATCACCTGACTTTACAATCACCACATCTAAATCCAGGTAAAATGTTTTGGGATTAGTTGGACCAGAGAGGGAAGAAAAAGCAGCCAACAAGAACTCAACACCTCTGGGAGGTCCTCAAAATTTCGGAAACCCATTGCAGAAGACGAGCTCAAGAGGCTGAATGATAGAATGTCATGAATGTGTGAAGCATTATAGAAGCTTAATGGAGCTACTTTGGTCAATCAAAAATATATAACATTCTAAGTTCTTACAAAATTCCAGACGTTTTCTTTCATAGTTTCATATTTTGTGTGTGTGTGTGTGCGTGTGCGTGTGCGTGTGTGTGTGTGTGTGTGTGTGTGTGTGTGTGTGTATTTTGAAGTGGAGGTGAGACTCTGTGTGAGGATGAGTTTAGCAAACAGCAGGGAGCAGAGGAGCACGGCAGGGAACCGTCTGACCAAACTCCTGGAGGCAGAGGAAGAGGACGAGTTTTACAAAACCACATATGGAGGATTTAATGATGTACGTTTACATTTCTTTCTCT
>JBCEWE010002372.1:282302-294802 GCA_039877035.1 Silurus lanzhouensis
TGAGACACACACACACACACAGACCATCCTCACCAAAGCATACAGAGTGAGACACACACACACACACACACAGACCATCCTCACCAAAGCATACAGAGTGACACACACACACACACACACACACACACACACAGACCATCCTCACCAAAGCATACAGAGTGAGACACACACAGACCACCCTCACTAAAGCAATCAGTGAGTGACACACACACACACACACAGACCACACTCACTAAAGCATACAGAGTGAGCGACACACACACACACACAGACCACACTCACTAAAGCATACAGAGTGAGACACACACAGACCACCCTCACTAAAGCAATCAGAGTGAGTGACACACACACACACACACACACACACAGACCACACTCACTAAAGCATACAGAGTGAGCGACACACACACACACACACATACACACACACTTTTTTTTACTAATATTTAGTTTGATGATCTGAAGCATTAGAGTGACAAACATGCAAAAAAAAAAAGAAATATGAAATCAGGACACTTTTTCACACCACTGTACGTGAATTGTGTATTGAGTGCGTGTGTCTGTGTGTGAGAGTGAATCAGGTGCATAGAGTAGCTGTAAATGTTACTAGTTACTTTTACAGTCGCTTAATTTATGGCCGGTTTACAAGTCGCTTTATATTATATTGCACTGGAAATTGTGTGTGTGTGTGTGTGTGTGTGTGTGTGTGTGTGTGTGTGTGTGTGTGTGTGTGTGTGTGTGTGTGTGTGTGTTAGGAGCCCATAAAGGTAATGAAGCCCAGAGTCAAACAACCCTCTGAGGAGTTGAAGCCTGAAAAACCAAAAGCAGAAAAACGTTCAACTCACGAGCTGCAGGAGCTTGGAGAAAGTGTGTATTTTACACACACACACACTCTTAATATTCCATTCACAAATACCTTACACTTAACACACAAGTTGAATGCTAACATTAACGGTTTAATCAATCCACCCACTCTCTCTATAGTGCGTAAGTCAGTGAGAAAGTCAACTAGTGAACACACTCGGAAGACATTTGAGCGTCTGCAGGAGCGACAGCAGGAGGCGCCGAGACGCCGCAAAGTTCACAGAGACAAACCACTGAGTCAGGAGGAGTTACTGCGAGAAGCTGAACACACTGCACAGAGCAACCTGGAGTCACTGGGTACACACACACACACACTGCACAGAGCAACCTGGAGTCACTGGGTACACACACACTGAACAGAGCAACCTGGAGTCACTGGGTACACACACACACACACACTGCACAGAGCAACCTGGAGTCACTGGGTACACACACACACACACACACACACACACTGAACAGAGCAACCTGGAGTCACTGGGTACACACACACACACACACACACACACACACACACACACACACACAGAACAGAGCAACCTGGAGTTACTGGGTACACACACATGCACACACACTGAACAGAGCAACCTGGAGTCACTGGGTATACACACACACACACACACACACACACACACACACACACACACACACACACACACACACACTGAACAGAGCAACTTGGAATTACTGGGTACACACACACACACACACATGCACACACACTGAACAGAGCAACCTGGAGTCACTGGGTACACACATACATACACACACACACACACACACACACACACACTGCACAGAGCAACCTGGAGTCACTGGGTACACACACACACACACACACACACACACTCTGCACACACACACTGCACAGAGCAACCTGGAGTCACTGGGTACACACCCACCCACACACACTAAGTAATGGATGCAGCATGACATATTTATTTGGGGTCTGTGTGTGTGTGTGTGTGTGTGTGTGTGTGTGTGTGTGTGTGTGTGTGTGTGTGTGTGTGTGTGTGTAGAGAATTATGAGCGTCTTGAGGCTGATAAGAAGAAGCACGTGCAGAAGAAGAGGAGGTTTGAAGGCCCAACAATCCGTTATCACTCAGTACTGATGATGTCTGAGCCGCCACTTAAAGATGAGAACGTGGATGTCGAAGGGTATATATACACACACACACACACACACACACACACCCCTACACACAACCACTTACACATGTACCGTAATTTCCGGACTATTAAGCGCACCTAAATATAAGCCGCACCCACCGATTTTTTGTTTTTTTTTAACATAAATAAGCCGCACCTGTCTATAAGCCGCATGTCTACATTGAAACTAATGAACTTTACACAGGCTTTAGTGAAAGACAGTGTCTGTTACATGACTTGTACCTAAACAGTAGCCTACCAAGAAATTAATTGTTCACTGTCTTTCTCCTTTCTTTCACAACAATTTCTTTCGGGAGTTTATCTTTTGACATTTAAAATTCGAATTTTCTGTAGACAGTGCGAGTGAGAGGCAGATAAAACGTCAGAGGAACCTCATCCATATTTATGATGTGGTGCGGCCCGATTCAGTGGAAGTGCATATGATTTAATATAAAGAGTTTTAGCGGTTCACCTGAACCCTTTCGGCTAATTCATTGGTCCAATAAAGCTTGTGAACCCGAGAAAAATCCATAAATTAGCCGCTTCATTGTTTAAGCCACGAGGTTCAAAGCGTGGGGAAAAGAGGAGCGACTTATAGTCCGGAAAATACGGTATGTGTTTGTGAGTGGGTGTGTGTGTGTGGGGGGGTGGTCTGTTTGTGATGTTTGCTGTGCTCCCTCAGGCTGGATCAGGACACGCCCCTCTCAGCATCGGTGACCTGTATGTCAGGGGCGGGGACGCTCTGCTCGCGAACTTTCATCACGTTCAGTGACGAGGAAGCGTTCGAATCAGCTTTCCCTCAATGGGCTCGTGTCAGCCCTGACCTACCTGTCCAGGAAGTATGTCCTGTTACCCACAATCCCGCTCTTTACCGAGACCCGGTTACTGACATCCCGTACGCTGACGCACGAGCTTTTCGCATCATTCGCGAAGCTTACCGTAAATACGTAGCTGTACACGGCTTCCCTAATGAGGCGACTCACACACCTTCACACACACACTCTGAGTCCACAGGGGGCACCAAAAGCCTTCGTTTGAAGGGACCTACAGTGTAAACATATATATACACACACACACACACACACACACACAGTTTTTTAAACAGATTAAAGATGGTCATAGACACACCCTTACAATGGTCAAGTTTCATTTTTGCCCATCATGTTTCTCAGCAGCTGCTTGATTTTTTTTACAAATGTCTTTGTGCCTTTTATTGTTTTATTTAGTAAATTATTGGATTCATTAATTTCTAACTTTTGGTCATGAGGTTTGCTACTCTGGGTGAGAGATTTTTATTTTTGTGCCTTTCCCATTATTCTTCAGTTTCTCCAGGGAATTTTTTGAGTTCTCTATTAATTTCTTATTAGAGCTAGTCTTTCTCCAGATTATGGCTCTATTAAATTTGTTCATGTTAAGCTCCTTTACTTTAGACAGAAAGATCCTCATAACCTCTTCCTGTATTGATGGATTTGAAAAAGCTTTTTTACCATCAGGTAAGATTGGTTACAAAACTTGCATCTATTATCAAGATGGGGAAAAAGTACTAGATGTTACAACCCTTAAGTTAAAAAAAATGTTTCTTACTTAATTGACTCTAAAATAAAATATAAATTGAATATTAATTGAATATAAAATAAAATATATATAATAAAATATATTAGATAATGATAAAGCATATATTTAAATGAGCAAAAGGGAAGAACAAATTTTATTAAATGTAACGAGATACAACAATTCTTCTTTTGGGTTCTTCCATTAGGGGGCGCCACAGCGGATCATCCGACTCCATCCCCCCCTGTCCTCTACATCTGCCTCTTTCACAACAACTACCTGCATGTCTTCTTTCACCACATCCATAAACCTCCTCCTTGGTCTTCCTCTTTTCCTCCTTCCTGGTGGCTCCATCCTCAGCATTCTCCTACTGATATAACCCATGTCCCTCATCTGCACATGTCCAAACCATCTCAATCTCACCTCCCTCACCTTGTCTCCAAAACGTCCTACATGCGCTGTCCCTCTAATAAACTCATTTCTAATCCTGTCCATCGTCATCACTCCCAACGAACATCTCAACATCTTCAGCTCTGCTACCTCCAGCTCCACCTCCTGTCTTTTACTCAATGCCACTGTCTCTAATCCATACAACATCTCAGGTCTCACCACAGTCCTATAAACTTTCCCTTTCACTCTCACAGATACTCTTCTATCACAAATCACTCCTGCTATCACTCTTCTCCACCCACTCCACCCTGCCTGCACTCTTTTCTTCACTTCTCTAACACACTCTCCATTACTTTACACTTGACCCCAGGTACCTGAACTCCTCCACCTTCTCCACCTCTTCTCCCTGCAACCGCACCCCTCCACTGCCTCCACTCTTACTCTTACTGACTTTCATTCCCCTTCTCTCCAGCGTGTGTCTGTGGTGCTCTTCCTTGGCATAAAACCATACTGCTGCTCACAGATGGTCACCTCTTCTCTCAGCCCTACTTCCACTACTCTTTCCCATAACTTCATGGTGTGACTGATCAACTTTATTCCCCTGTAGTTACTGCAGGTCTGCACATCTCCCGTATTCTTAAAGATCGGAACCAGCACACTCCTCCTCCACTCTCACCTTCCAAAACCCTTTTAAACAATCTTGTTAAAAATTCCACTGCATCTCTCCTAAACATCTCCATGCTTCTACCGGTATGTCATCCGGTCACCCGATTTTCCACTCTTCAATTCAATTCATTTTTATTTGTATAGCGCTTTTAACAATGAACATCGTCTCAAAGCAGCTTTACACAGATAATGTGGTGATTAAAAGTGTATGTTCTTTATAAGTAAATTTGTCCCTGATGAGCAAGCCAGTGGCGACTGTGGCAAGGAAAAACTCTCCGAGATGGCATAAGGAAGAAACCTTGAGAGGAACCAGACTCAAGAGGGAACCCATCCTTATCTATGTTGCACCGAATGTCCATTTGTAGCAGATATAGGATGTTGCGGGGTGCAGTGATGATGATCAGAAGCGAAAAGTAGTCCTGAGTCGATGTAGCAGACTGTTGACATTAACTGCAGTCCAATCCATCCTCAAAGCGCCCGTTCTTACTCCGGAATTTTATGGAACTACCCAGGTGTTGATGAGAAACCGTCCCAAGCTGCACAGAGTCGCCTCCAATCGAAGAGAACACTATCCAGAGGCAGGCCTGGACGAAGTGGGAAGATCCACGGAGGGGAGAGGAGCAGGAACTGAGGTCACTGGAGCCTCAGGAGCATGTTTAACTCAACAAAGAGAGAGTGAGAGAGAGAGAGAGAGAGAAAAGAGGGTGACAGGAAGAGAGGGATATGTATTATTAAGTGTCTTATTGGTGTATGAAAGTTATTATCACTGTGCAGTTTGGACTCCGGCAAGACTCGCTATGGCAGCATAACTAAAAGGAAGAACCAGAAACTAACACCCACATGAGGGATCTCTGGGATAAGAGACAACCCACCACACCACCGTCAGTAAACCCGAGTGAACATGAGAGAGTGAGGGGACGACAGCATACAAATATCCCAGTTCACCAAACACTCTGTCCATGCTCCCTCCAGATCTGCTCCTTTACCTAAGACATAATCTACTGATAAAAGGCTTGACTAAATAAATGTTTTTAACCTCGACTTGAACACTGATTGGAAGGTTGTTCCATAACTGTGGGGTTTATAAGAGAAACATCTGCCCCCTGCTGTAGTTTTCATTATTTGAGGAACCAACAAATAGCCTGCACCTTTTGATTTAAGTAGGCGTGGAGGATCATCCTGGTACAGAAGTTCACTCAGATACTGCGGCGTGAGAGCGTTAAGTGCTTTATACGTCAGTAGTAGTACTTTATAGGGTAAGTGTAGATTAAAACAGGAGTGATGTGGTCATATTTTCTAGATCTAGTGAGGACTCTTGCTGCTGCATTCTGAACTAACTGAAGCTTATTTCTGCACTTCCTCCAACACCCAGACAGTAAAGCGTTACAGTAGTCTAATCTAGAAGTAACAAAAGCATCAACTAGTTTTTCTGCATCCTGTAACGACATCATATTTCTAATTTTAGCAATATTTCTGAGGTGAAAGAAGGAGATCCTGGTAATAATATTCACATGAGACTCAAAGGAAAGACTCGAGTCAATAATCACACCAAGGTCTTTGACAGCCGTACACACTGAGACAGAAACACCATCCAGAGATGCTACGTAATCGGAAAGTTTACTTCTAGCTGCATGTGGTCCTAGTAAAAGTACTTCTGTCTTATCTGAGTTGAGCAGAAGAAAGTTATCAAGCATCCACTGTCTAATGTCCTTTACACACTCCTCAACATTTTTAAGCTGATCTCTCTCATGTGGCTTTGCTGAAATATACAGCTGTGTGTCATCAGCATAGCAATGGAAGCGAATCCCATGTTTATGTATAATTTCACCCAGAGGCAGCAGATATAAAGAGAAAAGCAGTGGGCCTAAGACAGATCCTTGCGGAACACCAAACTTTACCTCATAGAGTGTGGAGAACTCACCATTTACATCCACAAACTGATAGCGATCAGTCAAATAAGACCTGAGCCAAGAGAGAGCTGTTCCCTTTATTCCTACAACGTTCTCCAGTCCAGCAAGCAGGAGATGATGATCAATGGTGTCAAAAGCTGCACTGAGGTCGAGCAAAACAAGTAAAGAGACAAAACCCTGATCAGAGGCCAATAACAGTCATTTACCACCTTAACTAGCGCCGTCTCTGTGCTATGATGAGGCTGAAATCCTGACTGATACATTTCATAAATGTTGTTCCTCAGTAGATGTGAGCAGAACTGCTGTGCTACAACCTTTTCTAGAATCTTGGAGATAAAGGGGAGGTTTGATATTGGACTGTAGTTGGACAGCTGACAGGGTGAAGGTCAGGTTTCTTAATTAGGGGGTTGATACTGCAGTTTGAAGGATTTAGGTACAAAACCAGTGCTAATGGAAGAGTTTATTATTTTAAACAGGTTCAATTCCCTCTGGAATGATCTGTTTGAGGAAACTTGTAGGTGAGGGATGGAAAATGCAGGTTGATGATTTTGATGAGGAAATAAATGAAATGAAGTCATTCTCATGAATAGGTGATAAGTTTTATAATTGATGGTCTGTTATAATGACACTGCTGTCTACAGGGTTATTTATAAAATAGTTTAGATTTATTGTAATCGTCTGGATTTCTTGCCTGATGTTTTCAACTTTATTATAAAAAAAGTTCATGAAATCATTACTACCTAATGATGGTGTGCGTGTGAGTACAGTGCTTTTATTCCCTGTTAATTTTGCTACCGTGCTGAATAAAAATCTAGGATTATGCTTGTTATTTTCTATGAGGGTGGAGAAATATGCTGATCTAGCAGCACTAAGAGATTTTCTAGAACTCAGGAGATTCTCCTTCCATGCTGTTTAAAATACTGTTAATTTTGTTTGACGCCATTTACGTTCTAATTTTCGAGTGTTCTGTTTTAAGGTGTGTGAATGATCATTATACCACTGTGATCATTTTTTCTCCCTGATCATTTTGGTCTTAAGGGGAGCTCCATCATTTAGAGTGTAACGTAACGTTGTTTCTAGATGTTCAGTGGCCCAGTCGAGCTCTGCGGGGTAACCCTAACCCTAAACCTAATATCAAAATTTCTGGAAGATTATTAATAAAACGCGGTGCTGTAGCTGACGTGAAAGTACGCTTAACACGGTAACGTGGTGAGGTAGAAATGCAATGACTTAGGCAAATTTTAAACGAGATTAGATAATGGTCTGAAATAGCTTCAGACTGTGGAATTATGACTAAGTTTTTTATTTTTAATCCAAATGTTAACAACAAATCGAGAGTGTGTCACCACTATGAGTGGGTCCTATAACATTCTGATTAATTCCAACTGAATCTAGAATGGACACAACTGCTGCTCTTAAGGAGTCTTCCTGATTATCAAAATGAATATTAAAGTCTCCAACAATTAATGCTTTGTGTAAAGAAGGAGCTAAATTTGTAATGAAATCTGCAAATTCTATCAGAAAATCAGAGTAGGGCCCCTGGGGGTCTATAAATAATAATTAGTGGAATTAACTAACTGGACCTGCTTTCGGACACTGAATATTTTATGTTGGTGTAAAGAATTTCAAATGTTTTACATTTGTATTTAGTCTTTTGTGTGACGTTTAGATTATTATTATAAATAGCTGTGACTCCGCCTCCTCTGCCATTTAGACGGGGTTGGTGTAATCAGGTTCCTTAAAACAGACTTCATCCTCTTAATCGCTGCTCTCACTTCCTCCTTACTAATCCTATCCACTTCCTGTTTAACCATCTCCACACCATCCAACCTTCTCTCTCTCTCTCTCTCTCTCTCTCTCTCTCTCTCTCTCTCTCTCTCTCTCTCTCTCTCTCTCTTTCTCTCTCATTTTCCTTGGTCATTAGCTGCTCAAAATACTCCCTCCATCTTCTCAACACACTCACCTCACTAGTCAACACATTTCCATCTCCATCCTTAATTGCTCTAACTTGCAGCACATCCTTCCCAGCTCGGTTCCTCTGCCTGGCCAATCGCTACAAATCCTTTTCTCCTTCCTCAGTGTCCAACTTCTCCTACAGCTCCTCATATGCCTTTTCCTTGGCTTTCACCACATCCCTTTTCACCTGCTGCTGCGTCTCCTTGTTCTCCTGCCTACTTTTCTCATCACTCTTTCGATCCCAGTTCTGTTTCTCCAACCTCTTTCTCCTTCTGCTCTCCTGCACTTCCTCGTTCCACCACCACGTCTCTTTGTCTTCCTTTCTATTTCCAGATGTTACACAAAGAACCTTTCTATCTGTCTCCCTTATCACTTCTGCAGTAGTTCCACAATTATCCAGCACCTCTTCCCCATCACCGAGCTCCTGTCTGACCTCCTCCCTGAACTTCACACTACAGTCTTCCTCCTTCAGTTTCCACCATCTTATTCTTCTCTCAGTCCTCACTCTCCTCCTCTTCTTCTTCACCTCCAAAACCATCCTACAGACCACATCCGATGCTGTCTAGCTACACTGTCCCCCGCCAACACCTTACAGTCTCCAATCTCCTTCAGGTTGCATCTCCTACATAGAACATAGTCCACCTGTCCACACCTTCCTCCACTCTTATACGTCACTCTATGATTCTCCTTCTTCTTAAAATAATTTTTACCACTGCTATTTCCATACTTTTAGCAAAATCTACCACTATCTGCCCTTCCACATTCCATCACCTCCTCATCACCTCTGTTCCCTTCACCTACATGCCCATTTAAATCCACCCCAATCACCAATCTTTCATTCCTAGGCTCATCTTCTACCACTTCATATAATTCACTCCAGAATCTTTCCTTCTCCTACATCTCACAACCCACTTGTGGAGCATAAACACTGATGACATTTATCATCACGCCTTCAACTTCCAGCTTCACGTTCATCACCCTATCAGAAACTCTCTGGGAGGGTTGGTGGTGCATGGGGGCGTGGTTCGTCTAAAACATGTGACGATAAAACAATAATAAAACGGAGCAGGCCGTATTTCAGTGCTTTGGATCATGTGTTCTGGGGGAAATAAAAACGCGTTTCAGTGCGCTTTGCTGCTCTTGATCCAGAAAGTAAGACGTTTTAAATGTTGTTTAATGAGTTTATTATGAAGCCTATGATGGATTTAACAAATTGCACCATCGTGGAAACAGAATGCGTCGTTGCAAAGCAAGATGTCTCCAGAATTAAGACGGAGGAAAGTTAACAGAAGATGACTGTTATGAGAGTTCTCTCTGAACAACACAAAGTTCTGGAAGCTATGCGCAGTGTTTTTTCTGCGCTCCACCGCCATGTGTGAGAACTTCTTCTCCGCGCTAAAGAACGTTCTCAACTCGTGCATCTCAACTCGTGCATCTTGCATTTCAGCAGAACCTCACGAAAAAATTCACAACGAATGGAAGGAGTTTGTTCTTCAGAAGTGTAATTTCTTCTCCTCTCGTCGTCTGCAGCTCTTCTAAAGGTGAGATGCGCTTCTGCTTTAGTAGCTATATTTGGTTATTATGCTGGTGGTTAATTTGCGTGTTTTCGTGAGTCTTGCACTTTAGATTTATGATAAATGATGGTTTACAGTGAGTGACACGTTTAATATTTTATGTTTATTGAAGTATAATAATAAAAATAATGTATGTAGATATAACCCCCCCCCCCCGCCGCCCCCCCCGTTTAACATGAGGCCCCTCATTCGGGACGGTGCGGCGCAGACACTGCAGCGCTCTGCTCCCAATCAGAAGAAAAATAACTAATAAAACATGCAGAATTTTGCTTTATTGTAATACCAAGGGATTTTTCTTTAATTTAAGATATTGTATTAGTTTTATTTTAAGCATATGCTATTTTTTTAAATTTGAACCATTGACAACAAGACATTCTTTTGCGCATGCGTGGAAGAAATCGCGTGGGGTACAGGCCAGATGGCAGACAAAAAAAATGCACATTATATGGGAGAAATAAAAAAAAAAAAAAAAAAAAAAAAAATTAATTCAAGAAACAACAAACAAACAAAAATCATGGATGATTTTGTGGATACTGCTGTGGTTTTCTTCTTCTTGTTAAAAAAAACTGATGTAACAATCACTTTGCAGCCTATTTGCCTTCCTTTATCTGCAATGTGTAAGTTTTCTGCTTTTATGCAAATTTTTGATGAGGTTTTCTATTGTACTGTTATTGAAATAAGCTAATATTCATTTTGCTTAGATTATATGTTCATATATGTTTAATTGAATTGGTATACTTATTCATGTTAGGTCCCCTGGTGGTCTAGTGGTTAGGCTGCGGCCCGGGTTTGATCCCTGGTCAGGGAACCAACCCCAGCCACTCTTAGTTTGCGTTAGGAAGGGCATGAAGCGTAAAAACATTTGCCAAATCAAACATGCTGATGATCCGCTGTCTTCTTCTTCTTCTTCTTCTTTGTTTGACTGCTTCCATTAGGGGGCGCCACAGCAGATCATCCGTCTCCATACCACCCTGTCCTCTACATCTGCCTCTTTCACACCAACTACCTGCATGTCTTCCCTCACCACATCCATGAGCCTCCTTCTTGGCCTTCCTCTTTTCCTCCTACCCGGTGGCTCCATCCTCAGCATTCTTCTACCAATATAATTCATGTCCCTCCTCTGCACATGTCCAAACCATCTCAATCTCACCTCCCTCACCTTGTCACCAAAACATCCTACATGCGCTGTCCCTTTAATAAACTCATTTCTAATCTTGTCCATCCTCGTCACTCCCAACGAACATCTCAACATCTTCAGCTCTGCTAGCTCCAGCTCCACCTCCTGTCTTTTACTCAATGCCACTGTCTCTAATCCATACAACATCGCAGGTCTCACCACAGTCCTATAAACTTTCCCTTTTAATTTTGCAGATACCCTACTATCACAAATCGCTCTTGTCACTCTTCTCCACCCACTTCACCCTGCCTGCACTCTTTTCTTTACTTCTCTAACACACTCTCCATTACTTTGCACTGTTGACCCCAGGTACCTGAACTCCTCCACCTTCTCCACCTCTTCTCCCTGCAACCGCATCACTCCACTGCTCTCCCTCTCATTCACACACGTACTCTGTCTTACTCCTACTGACTTTCATTCCCCTTCTCTCCAGTGCATATCTCCACCTCTTCAGGCTCTTCTCAACCTGCTCCCTACTCTCACCACAAATCAAAATATCATCTGCAAACATCATAGGCCAGGGAGACTCCTGTCTGACCTCGTCCATCAACCTGTCCATCACCACTGCAAACAGGAAAGGGTTCAGGGCCGATCCTTGATGCAGTCCAACCTTTACCCTGAACCAGTCTGTCGTACCTACTGCACACTTCACTGCCGTCACACTGTCCTCATACATGTCCTGCACCACCCTCACATACTTCTGACACACCTGACTTCCTCATACAATATCATAACTCCTCTCTCCACCCTGTTGTACGCTTTCTCTAAATCCACAAACACACAATGCAGCTCCTTCTGACCTTCTCTATACTTCTCCATCAACATCCTCAAAGCAAATAAGGCATCGGTGGTGCTCTTCCTCGGCTTGAAACCATACTGTTGCTCACAGATGGTCACCTCTTCTCTCAGCCTGACCACTACTCTTTCCCATAACTTCATGGTGTGACTGATCAACTTAATTCCCCGGTAGTTACTGCAAGATCTGCTGTGGCAACCCCTAATGGGAGAAGCTGAAATAATTTAGGTTATATATACTTTAGAGCTGACTGTGTTACATAGGCCTTGAGAGCAGGATGTGTTGAGCTCATACATGGAAAACATTTGCTACATTGTATTATCTTAGATTCTATTATCTGCACACAATTCTCAGTTCTTGTAATGCTGACTTCCACTAACTTCCATTTCATTGATTGCTCTTATTCAGCTTCTTCTCGCAGACATTCTGTGACAGCTCTTAGGAGCATCCTCTGCGGACAGTTTGCC
>JBCEWE010002372.1:304802-305861 GCA_039877035.1 Silurus lanzhouensis
GGGTTAGGGTTAGGGTTAGGGTTAGGGTTAGGGTTAGGGTTAGGGTTAGGGTTAGGGTTAGGTTAGGGTTAGGGTTAGGGTTAGGGTTAGGGTTAGGTTAGGGTTAGGGTTAGGGTTAGGGTTAGGGTTAGGGTTAGGGTTAGGGTTAGGGTTAGGGTTAGGGTTAGGGTTAGGGTTAGGGTTAGGGTTAGGGTTAGGGTTAGGGTTAGGGTTAGGGTTAGGGTTAGGGTTAGGGTTAGGGTTAGGGTTAGGTTAGGGTTAGGGTTAGGGTTAGGGTTAGGGTTAGGGTTAGGGTTAGGGTTAGGGTTAGGGTTAGGGTTAGGGTTAGGGTTAGGGTTAGGGTTAGGGTTAGGGTTAGGGTTAGGGTTAGGGTTAGGGTTAGGGTTAGGGTTAGGGTTAGGGTTAGGTTAGGGTTAGGGTTAGGGTTAGGGTTAGGGTTAGGGTTAGGGTTAGGGTTAGGGTTAGGGTTAGGGTTAGGGTTAGGGTTAGGGTTAGGGTTAGGGTTAGGGTTAGGGTTAGGGTTAGGGTTAGGGTTAGGGTTAGGGTTAGGGTTAGGGTTAGGGTTAGGGTTAGGGTTAGGGTTAGGGTTAGGGTTAGGGTTAGGGTTAGGGTTAGGTTAGGGTTAGGGTTAGGGTTAGGGTTAGGGTTAGGGTTAGGGTTAGGGTTAGGGTTAGGGTTAGGGTTAGGGTTAGGGTTAGGGTTAGGGTTAGGGTTAGGGTTAGGGTTAGGGTTAGGGTTAGGGTTAGGGTTAGGGTTAGGGTTAGGGTTAGGGTTAGGTTAGGGTTAGGGTTAGGGTTAGGGTTAGGGTTAGGGTTAGGGTTAGGGTTAGGGTTAGGGTTAGGGTTAGGGTTAGGGTTAGGGTTAGGGTTAGGGTTAGGGTTAGGGTTAGGGTTAGGGTTAGGGTTAGGGTTAGGGTTAGGGTTAGGGTTAGGGTTAGGGTTAGGGTTAGGGTTAGGGTTAGGGTTAGGGTTAGGGTTAGGGTTAGGGTTAGGGTTAGGGTTAGGGTTAGGGTTAGGGTTAGGGTTAGGGTTAGGGTTAGGGTTAGGGTTAGGGTTAGGT
>JBCEWE010000358.1:0-148300 GCA_039877035.1 Silurus lanzhouensis
AATTTCATATTTTCATAATAATCATCATATTTGTATGAAAAAGTCATATTTTTGACAAAACATGAATTCTGTTGTTATATTACATTTCAAAACGTAAAAAAAATCTTTTAAAGTGCATGCTTTGTATGTGTAAATCCACATTGTTTGAAAAACCGTTTTCCTTTTGCTCTACGAGGCTGAGACTTGCGGAATCGCATTATCAGCGCATAAGAAGTTTATTTTTACAGCACATAGACGGTCTTGCCAAAATGAGGTTTGATGCAATTTTGATAAAAATATGACTATCCACACCAGATTTATCACTTTTTACAGTTTTTTACAGTTTTTCTCAAAATTATGATTATGAATTTGAAATTTCATATTTTCATAATATTCATCATATTTTTGACAAAACATGAATTCTGTTGTTATATTACATTTAAAAACGTAAAAGAAATCTTTGTCAAGTGCATGCTGTATGTGTAAATCCACATTGTTTCAAAACCGTTTTCCTTTTGCTCTACGAGGCTGAGACTTGCGGAATCGCATTATCAGCGCATAAGAAGCTAATTTTTTACAGACGATAGTCGGTGTTGCCAAAAATGAGCTGATGATGCGTTTTGATGAATTACGATTTTCCACACCTGATTTATCACTTTTACAGTTTTTAACAGTTTTCTCGAAATTATGATTATGAATATGAAATTTCATATTTTCATAATATTCATCATATTTGTATGAAAAAAGTCATATTTTTGACAAAACATGATTTATTATTATCATAAACATTGAAAATAATCTTTGTCAAGTGCATGCTTTGTATGTGTAAATCCACATTGTTTGAAAAACCGTTTTCCTTTTGCTCTACGAGGCTGAGACTTACGGAATGGCATTATCAGCGCATACGAAGCTTATTCGTTACAGCGCTTAGACGGTGTTGCCAACATGAGTTGTTGATGCGATTTTGATGAAATATGACTATCTACACCTAATTTATTACTTTTTACAGTTTTTAAAAGGTTTTCTCGAAATTATGATTATGAATATGAAATTTCATTTTTCATAATATTCATCATATTGTGTGAAAAGTCATATTACTGTCAAACATGATTTATTTCATTATAAACATGTAAACAAATCTTTTAAAGTGCATGCTGTATGTGTAAATCCACATTGTTTTAAAAACCGTTTTCCTTTTGCTCTACGAGGCTGAGACTTGCGGAATCGCATTATCAGCGCATAAGAAGCTTATTTTTTACAGCACATAGACGGTCTTGCCATAAATGAGTTGTTGATGCGATTTTGATGAAATATGACTATCCACACCAGATTTATCGTTTTTTACAGTATTTCTCAAAATTATGATTATGAATAAGAAATTTCATATTTTCATAATATCCAACATTCTTTCGGCTTCTCCCGTTAGGGGTCGCCACAGCGGATCCTCCGCACGTTTGATTTGGCACATGTTTTACGCTGGATGCCCTTCCTAACGCAAACCTCCCCAATTTATCCGGGCTTGGGACCGGCACGGAGAGAGGCTGGGGATGGTTCCCTGACCGGGAATCGAACCCGGGTCGCAGCGGTGAGAGCGCTGCGTCTTAACCACTAGACCACCAGGGGACCTCATAATATCATAATATCCAACATAATTGTATAAAAAAAGTCATTTTTCTGTTAAAACGATTTATTACATCATAAACATTGAATTGTCAAGTGCATGCTGTATGTGTTAATCCACATTGTTTGAAAAACCGTTTTCCTTTTGCTCTACGAGGCTGAGACTTGCGGAATCGCATTATCAGCGCATAAGAAGCTTATTTTTACAGACTATAGTCGTTGTTGCCAAAAATGAGGTGATGTTGCGTTTTGATGAATTACGACTTTCCACACGAGATTTATCACTTTTACAGTTTTTAACAGTTTTTCTCAAAATTGATTTATAAATATGAAATTTCATATTTTCATAATATCCAACATATTTGTATGAAAAAAAGTCATATTACTGTCTAACATGATTTATTTCATCATAAACATGTAAAAAAATCTTTTAAAGCGCATGCTGTATGTGTTAATCTACATTGTTTGAAAAACCGTTTTCCTTTTGCTCTACGAGGCTGAGACTTGCGGAATCGCATTATCAGCGCATACGAAGCTTATTCGTTACAGCACATAGACGGTGTTGCCAAACATTTGTTGATGCGAAATCTGACTATCCACAACTGATTTATCACTTTTTACAGTTTTTCTGGAAATTATGATTATGAATATAAATTTCATATTTTCATAATAATCATCATATTTGTATGAAAAAGTCATATTTTTGACAAAACATGAATTCTGTTGTTATATTACATTTCAAAACGTAAATAAATCTTTTAAAGTGCATGCTGTATGTGTAAATCCACATTGTTTGAAAAACCGTTTTCCTTTTGCTCTACGAGGCTGAGACTTGCGGAATCGCATTATCAGCGCATAAGAAGCTTATTTTTACAGCACATAGACGGTCTTGCCAAACATGAGGTGTTGATGCGATTTTGATGAAATATGACTATCCACACCAGATTTATCACTTTTTACATTTTTTCTCGAAATTATGATTATGAATTTGAAATTTCATATTTTCATAATATTATCATATTTTTGACAAAACATGATTCTGTTGTTATATTACATTTAAAAACGTAAAAGAATCTTTGTCAAGTGCATCTGTATGTGTAAATCCACATTGTTTCAAAACCGTTTTCCTTTTGCTCTACGAGGCTGAGACTTGCGGAATCGCATTATCTGGCATAAGAAGCTTATTTTTTACAGGCTTACGGTGTTGCCAAAAATGGTTGTTATGCGATTTTGATGAAATTGATATCACACCTAATTATTACTTTTTACAGTTTTAAAGGTTTTCTCGAAATTATGATTATGAATATGAAATTTCATATTTCATAATATCCCATATTTGTATGAAAAAAGTCATATTTTTTCAAAACATGATTTATTTCATCATAAACATGTAAAAATCATTTTAAAGTGCATGCTGTATGTGTAAATCAATTGTTTGGAAAAACGTTTTCTTTTGACTCTACGAGGCTGAGACTTTGCGGTAATGGATTATCAGCGCATAGAAGCTTATTTTTCAGCGCTATAGACCGGTGTTTGCCAAAATGGAGTGTTGATGCGATTTTGATGAATATGACTATCCACACCAATTATTACTTTTTACAGTTTTTCTCAAATTATTGATTATGAATATAAATTTCATATTTCATAATATTCCACATATTGTATAAAAAAAGTCATTTTTATTGTAAAAACTATTATTACATCATAAACATTGAATAAATCTGTTTAAAGTGCATGCTGTATGTGTAAATCCACATTTTTTCAAAAAACGTTTTCCTTTGCTCTACGAGCTGAGACTTGCGGAATCGCATTATCAGCGCATAAGAAGCTTATTTTTACAGCACATAGACGGTCTTGCCAAACATGAGGTGTTGATGCGATTTTGATAAAATATGACTATTCACACCAGATTTATCACTTTTTACATTTTTTACAGTTTTCTCAAAATTATGATTATGAATTTGAAATTTCATATTTTCATAATATTCATCATATTTTGACAAAACATGAATTCTGTTGTTATATTACATTTAAAAACGTAAAAGAAATCTTTGTCAAGTGCATGCTGTATGTGTAAATCCACATTGTTTCAAAAACCGTTTTCCTTTTGCTCTACGAGGCTGAGACTTGCGGAATCGCATTATCCGCGCATAAGAAGCTAATTTTTACAGACGATAGTCGGTGTTGCCAAAAATGAGCTGATGATGCGTTTTTGATGAATTACGATTTTCCACACTGATTTATCACTTTTACAGTTTTTAACAGTTTTCTCGAATTATGATTATGAATATGAAATTTCATATTTTCATAATATTCATCATATTTGTATGAAAAAGTCATATTTTTGACAAACATGATTTATTACATCATAAACATTGAAAAAATCTTTGTCAAGTGCATGCTTGTATGTGTAAATCCACATTGTTTGAAAAACCGTTTTCCTTTTGCTCTACGAGGCTGAGACTTGCGGAATCGCATTATCAGCGCATACGAAGCTTATTCGTTACAGCGCTTAGACGGTGTTGCCAACATGAGTTGTTGATGCGATTTTGATGAAATATGACTATCTACACCTAATTTATTACTTTTTACAGTTTTTAAAAGGTTTTCTCGAAATTATGATTATGAATATGAAATTTATTTTTTCATAATATTCATCATATTTGTATGAAAAAGTAATTTTTTTGAAAAACATGATTTCTGTTGTTATATTACATCGAAAACATGTTAAAAATCTTGTCAAGTGCATGCTGTATGTAAAAATCCACATTGTTTCAAAAACCGTTTTCCTTTTGCTCTACGAGGCTGAGACTTGCGGAATCGCATTATCAGCGATACGAAGCTTATTCGTTACAGCGCTTAGACGGTGTTGCCAAACATGAGTTGTTGATGCGATTTTGATGAAATATGACTATCTACACCAGATTTATTACTTTTACAGTTTTTTACAGTTTTCTCAAATTATGATTATGAATATGAAATTTCATATTTTCATAATATCCAACATATTTGTGTGAAAAAAAAGTCATATTACTGTCAAAACATGATTTATTTCATCATAAACATGTAAACAAATCTTTTAAAGGGCATGCTGTATGTGTAAATCCACATTGTTTCAAAAACCGTTTTCCTTTTGCTCTACGAGGCTGAGACTTGCGGAATCGCATTATCAGCGCATAAGAAGCTTATTTTTACAGCACATAGACGGTCTTGCCAAAAATAAGGTGTTAATGCGATTTTGATGAAATACTACTATCCACACCAGATTTATCACTTTTTAAATTTTTTCTCGAAATTATGATTATGAATTTGAAATTTCATATTTTCATAATATTCATCATATTTTTGACAAAACATGAATTCTGTTGTTATATTACATTTAAAAACGTAAAAGAAATCTTTGTCAAGTGCATGCTGTATGTGTAAATCCACATTGTTTCAAAAACCGTTTTCCTTTTGCTCTACGAGGCTGAGACTTGCGGAATCGCATTATCAGCGCATACGAAGCTTATTCGTTACAGCGCTTAGACGGTGTTGCCAAACATGAGTTGTTGATGCGATTTTGATGAAATATGACTATCCACACCAGATTTATTACTTTTTACAGTTTTTTACAGTTTTTCTCAAAATTATGATTATGAATATGAAATTTCATATTTTCATAATATCCAACATTCTTTCGGCTTCTCCGTTAGGGTCGCACAGGATCCTCCGCACGATTGATTTGGCACATGTTTTACGCTGGATGCCCTTCCTAACGCAAACCTCCCAATTTATCCGGGCTTGGGACCGGCACGGAGAGAGGCTGGGGATGGTTCCCTGACGGGAATCGAACCCGGGTCGCAGCGGTGAGAGCGCTGCGTCTTAATTACTAGACCACAGGGGACCTCATATATCATAATATCCAACATAATTGTATAAAAAAAGTCATTTTTCTGTAAAAACGATTTATTACATCATAAACATTGAATAAAATCTATGTCAAGTGCATGCTGTATGTGTTAATCCACATTGTTTGAAAAACCGTTTTCCTTTTGCTCTACGAGGCTGAGACTTGCGGAATCGCATTATCAGCGCATAAGAAGCTTATTTTACAGACTATAGTCGTTGTTGCCAAAATGAGGTGATGTTGCGTTTTGATGAATTACGACTTTCCACACGAGATTTATCACTTTTTACAGTTTTTAACAGTTTTTCTCAAAATTATGATTATAAATATGAAATTTCATATTTTCATAATATCCAAATATTTGTATGAAAAAAGTCATATTACTGTCTAAACATGATTTATTTCATCATAAACATGTAAAAAATCTTTTAAAGCGCATGCTGTATGTGTTAATCTACATTGTTTGAAAAACCGTTTTCCTTTTGCTCTACGAGGCTGAGACTTGCGGAATCGCATTATCAGCGCATACGAAGCTTATTCGTTACAGCGCTTAGACGGTGTTGCCAAACATGAGTTGTTAAAGCGATTTTGATGAAATATGACTATTTACACCTAATTTATCACTTTTTACAGTTTTTAACAGGTTTTCTCGAAATTATGATTATGAATATGAAATTTCATATTTTCATAATATTCATCATATTTGTATGAAAAAAGTCATATTTTTGACAAAACATGATTTCTGTTGTTATATTACATCGAAAAACAAGTTACAAAATCTTTGTCAAGTGCATGCTGTATGTAAAAATCCACATTGTTTCAAAAACCGTTTTCCTTTTGCTCTACGAGGCTGAGACTTGCGGAATCGCATTATCAGCGCATACGAAGCTTATTCGTTACAGCGCTTAGACGGTGTTGCCAAACATGAGTTGTTGATGCGATTTGATGAAATATGACTATCCACACCAGATTTATTACTTTTTACAGTTTTTTACAGTTTTTCTCAAAATTATGATAATGAATATGAAATTTCATATTTTCATAATATCCAACATATTTGTATGAATAAAAGTCATATTACTGTCAAAACATGATTTATTCCATCATAAACATGTAAACAATCTTTTAAAAGGCATGCTGTATGTGTAAATCCACATTGTTTGAAAACCGTTTTCCTTTTGCTCTACGAGGCTGAGACTTGCGGAATCGCATTATCAGCGCATAAGAAGCTTATTTTTACAGCACATAGACGGTCTTGCCAAAAATGAGATGTTGATGCGATTTTGATGAAATATGACTATCCACACCAGATCCATCACTTTTTACAGTTTTTTTTACAGTTTTTCTCAAAATTATGATTATGAATATGAAATTTCATATTTTTATAATATCCAACATAATTGTATAAAAAAAAGTCATATTTATGTAAAAACATGATTTATTACATCATAAACATTAAATAAAATCTTTGTCAAGTGCATGCTGTATGTGTAAATCCACATTGTTTGAAAAACCGTTTTCCTTTTGCTCTACGAGGCTGAGACTTGCGGAATCGCATTATCAGCGCATACGAAGATTATTCGTTACAGCACATAGACGGTGTTGCCAACATGAGTTGTTGATGCGATTTTAATGAAATATGACTATCCACAACTGATTTATCACTTTTTACAGTTTTTCTCGAAATTATGATTATGAATATGAAATTTCATATTTTCATAATAATCATCATATTTGTATGAAAAAGTCATATTTTTGACAAAACATGAATTCTGTTGTTATATTACATTTCAAAACGTAAAAAAATCTTTTAAAGTGCATGCTTTGTATGTGTAAATCCACATTGTTTGAAAACCGTTTTCCTTTTGCTCTACGAGGCTGAGACTTGCGGAATCGCATTATCAGCGCATAAGAAGTTATTTTACAGCACATAGACGGTCTTGCCAAACATGAGTGTTGATGCAATTTTGATAAAATATGACTATCCACACCAGATTTATCACTTTTTACAGTTTTTTACAGTTTTTCTCAAAATTATGATTATGAATTTGAAATTTCATATTTTCATAATATTCATCATATTTTTGACAAAACATGAATTCTGTTGTTATATTACATTTAAAAACGTAAAAGAAATCTTTGTCAAGTGCATGCTGTATGTGTAAATCCACATTGTTTCAAAAACCGTTTTCCTTTTGCTCTACGAGGCTGAGACTTGCGGAATCGCATTATCAGCGCATAAGAAGCTAATTTTTACAGACGATAGTCGGTGTTGCCAAAAATGAGCTGATGATGCGTTTTTGATGAATTACGATTTCCACACCTGATTTATCACTTTTTACAGTTTTTAACAGTTTTCTCGAAATTATGATTATGAATATGAAATTTCATATTTTCATAATATTCATCATATTTGTATGAAAAAAGTCATATTTTGACAAAACATGATTTATTACATCATAAACATTGAAAAAATCTTTGTCAAGTGCATGCTTTGTATGTGTAAATCCACATTGTTTGAAAAACCGTTTTCCTTTTGCTCTACGAGGCTGAGACTTACGGAATGCATTATCAGCGCATACGAAGCTTATTCGTTACAGCGCTTAGACGGTGTTGCCAACATGAGTTGTTGATGCGATTTTGATGAAATATGACTATCTACACCTAATTTATTACTTTTTACAGTTTTTAAAAGGTTTTCTCAAATTATGATTATGAATATGAAATTTCATTTTTCATAATATTCATCATATTTGTGTGAAAAAAGTCATATTACTGTCAAAACATGATTTATTTCATTATAAACATGTAAACAAATCTTTTAAGTGCATGCTGTATGTGTAAATCCACATTGTTTAAAAACCGTTTTCCTTTTGCTCTACGAGGCTGAGACTTGCGGAATCGCATTATCAGCGCATAAGAAGCTTATTTTTACAGCACATAGACGGTCTTGCCATAAATGAGTGTTGATGCGATTTTGATGAAATATGACTATCCACACCAGATTTATCGTTTTTACAGTATTTCTCAAAATTATGATTATGAATAAGAAATTTCATATTTTCATAATATCCAACATTCTTTCGGCTTCTCCGTTAGGTCGCACAGCGATCCTCGCACGTTTGATTTGGCACATGTTTACGCTGGATGCCCTTCCTAACGCAAACCTCCCATTTATCCGGGCTTGGACCGGCACGGAGAAGGCTGGGATGTTCCTGACGGAATCGAACCCGGTCGCACGTGAGAGCGCTGCGTCTTAACATAGACCACCAGGACTCATAATATCATAATATCCAACATAATTGTATAAAAAAAGTCATTTTCTGTTAAAACGATTTATTACATCATAAACATTGAATAAAATCTTTGTCAAGTGCATGCTGTATGTGTTAATCCACATTGTTTGAAAAACCGTTTCCTTTTGCTCTACGAGGCTGAGACTTGCGGAATCGCATTATCAGCGCATAAGAAGCTTATTTTTACAGACTATAGTCGTTGTTGCCAAAAATGAGGTGATGTTGCGTTTTTGATGAATTACGACTTTCCACACGAGATTTATCACTTTTACAGTTTTTAACAGTTTTCTCAAAATTATGATTATAAATATGAAATTTCATATTTTCATAATATCCACATATTTGTATGAAAAAAGTCATATTACTGTCTAACATGATTTATTTCATCATAAACATGTAAAAAAATCTTTTAAAGCGCATGCTGTATGTGTTAATCTACATTGTTTGAAAAACCGTTTTCCTTTTGCTCTACGAGGCTGAGACTTGCGGAATCGCATTATCAGCGCATACGAAGCTTATTCGTTACAGCACATAGACGGTGTTGCCAAACATTTGTTGATGCGAAATTGACTATCCACAACTGATTTATCACTTTTACAGTTTTTCTGGAAATTATGATTATGAATATAAAATTTCATATTTCATAATATCATCATATTTGTATGAAAAAGTCATATTTTGACAAACATGAATTCTTTTTATATTACATTTCAAAACGTAAAAAATCTTTTAAAGTGCATGCTGTATGTGTAAATCCACATTGTTTGAAAAACCGTTTTCCTTTTGCTCTACGAGGCTGAGACTTGCGGAATCGCATTATCAGCGCATAAGAAGCTTATTTTTACAGCACATAGACGGTCTTGCCAAACATGAGTGTTGATGCGATTTTGATGAAATATGACTATCCACACCAGATTTATCACTTTTTACATTTTTTCTCGAAATTATGATTATGAATTTGAAATTTCATATTTTCATAATATTATCATATTTTTGACAAAACATGAATTCTGTTGTTATATTACATTTAAAAACGTAAAAGAAATCTTTGTCAAGTGCATCCTGTATGTGTAAATCCACATTGTTTCGAAAACCGTTTTCCTTTTGCTCTACGAGGCTGAGACTTGCGGAATCGCATTATCAGCGCATAAGAAGCTAATTTTTACAGACGATAGTCGTGTTGCCAAAAATGAGCTGATGATGCGTTTTGATGAATTACATTTTCCACACCTGATTTATCACTTTTTACAGTTTTTAACAGTTTTTCTCGAAATTATGATTATGAATATGAAATTTCATATTTTCATAATATTCATATTTGTATGAAAAAAGTCATATTTTTGACAAAACATGATTTATTACATCATAAACATTGAAAATAATCTTTGTCAAGTGCATGCTGTATGTGTAAATCCACATTGTTTGAAAAACCGTTTTCCTTTTGCTCTACGAGGCTGAGACTTACGGAATGCATTATCAGCGCATACGAAGCTTATTCGTTACAGCGCTTAGACGGTGTTGCCAAACATGAGTTGTTGCAATTTTGATGAAATATGACTATCTACACCTAATTTATACTTTTTACAGTTTTTAAAGTTTTCTCGAAATTATGATTATGAATATGAAATTTCATTTTTCATAATATTCATCATATTTGTGTGAAAAAAAGTCATATTATGTCAAAACATGATTTATTTCATCATAAACATGTAAAAAATCTTTTAAAGGCATGCTGTATGTGTAAATCCACATTGTTTCAAAAACCGTTTTCCCTTTGCTCTACGAGGCTGAGACTTGCGGAATCGCATTATCAGCACATAAGAAGCTTTTTTACAGCACATAGACGGTCTTGCCAAAAATGAGGTGTTGATGCGATTTTGATGAAATATACTATCCACACCAGATTTATCACTTTTTACATTTTTTTCTCAAATTATGATTATGAATTTGAAATTTCATATTTTCATAATATTCATCATATTTTTGACAAAACATGATTCTGTTGTTATATTACATTTAAAAACGTAAAAGAAATCTTTGTCAAGTGCATGCTGTATGTGTAAATCCACATTGTTTCAAAAACCGTTTTCCTTTTGCTCTACGAGGCTGAGACTTGCGGAATCGCATTATCAGCGCATAAGAAGCTAATTTTTACAGACGATAGTCGGTGTTGCCAAAATGAGCTGATGATGCGTTTTGATGAATTACGATTTTCCACACCTGATTTATCACTTTTTACAGTTTTTAACAGTTTTTCTCGAAATTATGATTATGAATATGAAATTTCATATTTTCATAATATTCATCATATTTGTATGAAAAAAGTCATATTTTTGACAAAACATGATTTATTACATCATAAACATTGAAAAAAATCTTTGTCAAGTGCATGCTTTGTATGTGTAAATCCACATTGTTTGAAAAACCGTTTTCCTTTTGCTCTACGAGGCTGAGACTTGCGGAATCGCATTATCAGCGCATACGAAGCTTATTCGTTACAGCGCTTAGACGGTGTTGCCAAACATGAGTTGTTGATGCGATTTTGATGAAATATGACTATCTACACCTAATTTATTACTTTTTACAGTTTTTAAAGGTTTTCTCGAAATTATGATTATGAATATGAAATTTCATTTTTCATAATATTCATCATATTGTATGAAAAAAGTAATTTTTTGAAAAAACATGATTCTGTTGTTATATTACATCGAAAAACATGTTAAAAAATCTTTGTCAAGTGCATGCTGTATGTAAAATCCACATTGTTTCAAAAACCGTTTTCCTTTTGCTCTACGAGGCTGAGACTTGCGGAATCGCATTATCAGCGCATACGAAGCTTATTCGTTACAGCGCTTAGACGGTGTTGCCAAACATGAGTTGTTGATGCGATTTTGATGAAATATGACTATCTACACCAGATTTATTACTTTTTACAGTTTTTACAGTTTTTCTCAAAATTATGATTATGAATATGAAATTTCATATTTTCATAATATCCAACATATTTGTGTGAAAAAAAGTCATATTACTGTCAAAACATGATTTATTTCATCATAAACATGTAAACAAATCTTTTAAAGGCATGCTGTATGTGTAAATCCACATTGTTTCAAAAACCGTTTTCCTTTTGCTCTACGAGGCTGAGACTTGCGGAATCGCATTATCAGCGCATAAGAAGCTTATTTTACAGCACATAGACGGTCTTGCCAAAAATAAGTGTTAATGCGATTTTGATGAAATATACTATCCACACCAGATTTATCACTTTTTAAATTTTTTCTCGAAATTATGATTATGAATTGAAATTTCATATTTTCATAATATTCATCATATTTTTGACAAAACATGAATTCTGTTGTTATATTACATTAAAAACGTAAAAAAATCTTTGTCAAGTGCATGCTGTATGTGTAAATCCACATTGTTTCAAAAACCGTTTTCCTTTTGCTCTACGAGGCTGAGACTTGCGGAATCGCATTATCAGCGCATACGAAGCTTATTCGTTACAGCGCTTAGACGGTGTTGCCAAACATGAGTTGTTGATGCGATTTTGATGAAATATGACTATCCACACCAGATTTATTACTTTTTACAGTTTTTTACAGTTTTTCTCAAAATTATGATTATGAATATGAAATTTCATATTTTCATAATATCCAACATTCTTTCGGCTTCTCCGTTAGGGTCGCCACAGCGATCCTCCGCACGATTGATTTGGCACATGTTTTACGCTGGATGCCTTCTAACGCAAACCTCCCAATTTATCCGGCTTGGACCGGCACGGAGAGAGGCTGGGATGTTCCTGACCGGAATCGAACCGGGTCGCAGCGGTGAGAGCTGCGTCTTAATTACTAGACCACCAGGGACCTCATAATATCATAATATCCAACATAATTGTATAAAAAAAGTCATTTTTCTGTAAAAACGATTTATTACATCATAAACATTGAATAAAATCTTGTCAAGTGCATGCTGTATGTGTTAATCCACATTGTTTGAAAAACCGTTTTCCTTTTGCTCTACGAGGCTGAGACTTGCGGAATCGCATTATCAGCGCATAAGAAGCTTATTTTTACAGACTATAGTCGTTGTTGCCAAAATGAGGTGATGTTGCGTTTTTGATGAATTACGACTTTCCACACGAGATTTATCACTTTTTACAGTTTTTAACAGTTTTTCTCAAAATTATGATTATAAATATGAAATTTCATATTTTCATAATATCCAACATATTTGTATGAAAAAAGTCATATTACTGTCTAAACATGATTTATTTCATCATAAACATGTAAAAAATCTTTTAAAGCGCATGCTGTATGTGTTAATCTACATTGTTTGAAAAACCGTTTTCCTTTTGCTCTACGAGGCTGAGACTTGCGGAATCGCATTATCAGCGCATACGAAGCTTATTCGTTACAGCGCTTAGACGGTGTTGCCAAACATGAGTTGTTAAAGCGATTTTGATGAAATATGACTATTACACCTAATTTATCACTTTTTACAGTTTTTAACAGGTTTTCTCGAAATTATGATTATGAATATGAAATTTCATATTTTCATAATATTCATCATATTTGTATGAAAAAAGTCATATTTTTGACAAAACATGATTCTGTTGTTATATTACATCGAAAAACAAGTTACAAAATCTTTGTCAAGTGCATGCTGTATGTAAAATCCACATTGTTTCAAAAACCGTTTTCCTTTTGCTCTACGAGGCTGAGACTTGCGGAATCGCATTATCAGCGCATACGAAGCTTATTCGTTACAGCGCTTAGACGGTGTTGCCAAACATGAGTTGTTGATGCGATTTTGATGAAATATGACTATCCACACCAGATTTATTACTTTTTACAGTTTTTTACAGTTTTTCTCAAAATTATGATAATGAATATGAAATTTCATATTTTCATAATATCCAACATATTTGTATGAATAAAAGTCATATTACTGTCAAAACATGATTTATTTCATCATAAACATGTAAACAAATCTTTTAAAAGGCATGCTGTATGTGTAAATCCACATTGTTTGAAAAACCGTTTTCCTTTTGCTCTACGAGGCTGAGACTTGCGGAATCGCATTATCAGCGCATAAGAAGCTTATTTTTACAGCACATAGACGGTCTTGCCAAAAATGAGATGTTGATGCGATTTTGATGAAATATGACTATCCACACCAGATCCATCACTTTTTACAGTTTTTTTTACAGTTTTTCTCAAAATTATGATTATGAATATGAAATTTCATATTTTTATAATATCCAACATAATTGTATAAAAAAAGTCATATTTATGTAAAACATGATTTATTACATCATAAACATTAAATAAAATCTTTGTCAAGTGCATGCTGTATGTGTAAATCCACATTGTTTGAAAAACCGTTTTCCTTTTGCTCTACGAGGCTGAGACTTGCGGAATCGCATTATCAGCGCATACGAAGATTATTCGTTACAGCACATAGACGGTGTTGCCAAACATGAGTTGTTGATGCGATTTTAATGAAATATGACTATCCACAACTGATTTATCACTTTTTACAGTTTTTCTCGAAATTATGATTATGAATATGAAATTTCATATTTTCATAATAATCATCATATTTGTATGAAAAAGTCATATTTTTGACAAAACATGAATTCTGTTGTTATATTACATTTCAAAACGTAAAAAAATCTTTTAAAGTGCATGCTTTGTATGTGTAAATCCACATTGTTTGAAAAACCGTTTTCCTTTTGCTCTACGAGGCTGAGACTTGCGGAATCGCATTATCAGCGCATAAGAAGTTATTTTTACAGCACATAGACGGTCTTGCCAAACATGAGGTGTTGATGCAATTTTGATAAAAATATGACTATCCACACCAGATTTATCACTTTTTACAGTTTTTTACAGTTTTTCTCAAATTATGATTATGAATTTGAAATTTCATATTTTCATAATATTCATCATATTTTTGACAAAACATGAATTCTGTTGTTATATTACATTTAAAAACGTAAAAGAAATCTTTGTCAAGTGCATGCTGTATGTGTAAATCCACATTGTTTCAAAAACCGTTTTCCTTTTGCTCTACGAGGCTGAGACTTGCGGAATCGCATTATCAGCGCATAAGAAGCTAATTTTTTACAGACGATAGTCGGTGTTGCCAAAAATGAGTGATGATGCGTTTTGATGAATTACGATTTCCACACCTGATTTATCACTTTTTACAGTTTTTAACAGTTTTTCTCGAAATTATGATTATGAATATGAAATTTCATATTTTCATAATATTCATCATATTTGTATGAAAAAAGTCATATTTTTGACAAAACATGATTTATTACATCATAAACATTGAAAAAATCTTTTCAAGTGCATGCTTGTATGTGTAAATCCACATTGTTTGAAAAACCGTTTTCCTTTTGCTCTACGAGGCTGAGACTTCGGAATGCATTATCAGCGCATACGAAGCTTATTCGTTACAGCGCTAGACGGTGTTGCCAAACATGAGTTGTTGATGCGATTTTGATGAAATATGACTATCTACACCTAATTTATTACTTTTTACAGTTTTTAAAGTTTTCTCGAAATTATGATTATGAATATGAAATTTCATTTTTTCATAATATTCATCATATTTGTGTGAAAAAAGTCATATTACTGTCAAAACATGATTTATTTCATTATAAACATGTAAACAAATCTTTTAAAGTGCATGCTGTATGTGTAAATCCACATTGTTTTAAAAACCGTTTTCCTTTTGCTCTACGAGGCTGAGACTTGCGGAATCGCATTATCAGCGCATAAGAAGCTTATTTTTACAGCACATAGACGGTCTTGCCAAAATGAGTTGTTGATGCGATTTTGATGAAATATGACTATCCACACCAGATTTATCGTTTTTACAGTATTTCTCAAAATTATGATTATGAATAGAAATTTCATATTTTCATAATATCCAACATTTTTCGCTTCTCCTTAGTCCACAGATCTCCACTTGATTGCACATGTTTACGCTGATGCCTTCTAACGCAAACTCCAATTTATCGGCTTGACCACGAGAAGCTGATGTTCCTGACGAATCAGGTGAAGCTGCTTTAACCACTAGACACAGATATAATTATAATATCAAATAATGTATAAAAAAGTCATTTTTTAAAACATTTATTACATCATAAACATGAATAAAATCTTTGTCAAGTGCATGCTGTATGTGTAATCCACATTGTTTGAAAAACCGTTTTCCTTTTGCTCTACGAGGCTGAGACTTGCGGAATCGCATTATCAGCGCATAAGAAGCTTATTTTTACAGACTATAGACGTGTTGCCAAAAATGAGTGATGTTGCGTTTTGATGAAATACGACTTCCACACAGATTTATCACTTTTTACAGTTTTTACAGTTTTTCTCAAAATTATGATTATAAATATGAAATTTCATATTTTCATAATATCCAACATATTTGTATGAAAAAAAGTCATATTACTGTCTAAACATGATTTATTTCATCATAAACATGTAAAAAATCTTTTAAAGCGCATGCTGTATGTGTTAATCTACATTGTTTGAAAAACCGTTTTCCTTTTGCTCTACGAGGCTGAGACTTGCGGAATCGCATTATCAGCGCATACGAAGCTTATTCGTTACAGCACATAGACGGTGTTGCCAAACATGAGTTGTTGATGCGAAATCTGACTATCCACAACTGATTTATCACTTTTTACAGTTTTTCTGGAAATTATGATTATGAATATAAAATTTCATATTTTCATAATAATCATCATATTTGTATGAAAAAGTCATATTTTTGACAAAACATGAATTCTGTTGTTATATTACATTTCAAAACGTAAATAAAATCTTTTAAAGTGCATGCTGTATGTGTAAATCCACATTGTTTGAAAAACCGTTTTCCTTTTGCTCTACGAGGCTGAGACTTGCGGAATCGCATTATCAGCGCATAAGAAGCTTATTTTTACAGCACATAGACGGTCTTGCCAAACATGAGGTGTTGATGCGATTTTGATGAAATATGACTATCCACACCAGATTTATCACTTTTTACATTTTTTCTCGAAATTATGATTATGAATTTGAAATTTCATATTTTCATAATATTTATCATATTTTTGACAAAACATGAATTCTGTTGTTATATTACATTTAAAAACGTAAAAGAAATCTTTGTCAAGTGCATGCTGTATGTGTAAATCCACATTGTTTCGAAAACCGTTTTCCTTTTGCTCTACGAGGCTGAGACTTGCGGAATCGCATTATCTGCGCATAAGAAGCTTATTTTTACAGACGATAGTCGGTGTTGCCAAAAATGAGTGATGATGCGTTTTTGATGAATTACGATTTCCACACCTGATTTATCACTTTTTACAGTTTTTAACAGTTTTCTCGAAATTATGATTATGAATATGAAATTTCATATTTTCATAATATTCATATTTGTATGAAAAAAGTCATATTTTTGACAAAACATGATTTATTACATCATAAACATTGAAAAAATCTTTGTCAAGTGCATGCTGTATGTGTAAATCCACATTGTTTGAAAAACCGTTTTCCTTTTGCTCTACGAGGCTGAGACTTACGGAATGCATTATCAGCGCATACGAAGCTTATTCGTTACAGCGCTTAGACGGTGTTGCCAAACATGAGTTGTTGCAATTTTGATGAAATATGACTATCTACACCTAATTTATTACTTTTTACAGTTTTTAAAGTTTTCTCGAAATTATGATTATGAATATGAAATTTCATTTTTCATAATATTCATCATATTTGTATGAAAAAAAGTCATATTACTGTCAAAACATGATTTATTTCATCATAAACATGTAAACAAATCTTTTAAAGGCATGCTGTATGTGTAAATCCACATTGTTTCAAAAACCGTTTTCCTTTGCTCTACGAGGCTGAGACTTGCGGAATCGCATTATCAGCACATAAGAAGCTTCTTTTTACAGCACATAGACGGTCTTGCCAAAAATGAGGTGTTGATGCGATTTTGATGAAATATACTATCCACACCAGATTTATCACTTTTTACATTTTTCTCGAAATTATGATTATGAATTTGAAATTTCATATTTTCATAATATTCATCATATTTTTGACAAAACATGAATTCTGTTGTTATATTACATTTAAAAACGTAAAAAAATCTTTTCAAGTGCATGCTGTATGTGTAAATCCACATTGTTTCAAAAACCGTTTTCCTTTTGCTCTACGAGGCTGAGACTTGCGGAATCGCATTATCAGCGCATAAGAAGCTATTTTTTACAGACATAGTCGGTGTTGCCAAAAATGAGCTGATGATGCGTTTTGATGAATTACGATTTCCACACCTGATTTATCACTTTTACAGTTTTTAACAGTTTTTCTCGAAATTATGATTATGAATATGAAATTTCATATTTTCATAATATCCACATATTGTATGAAAAAAAGTCATATTCTGTCTAAACATGATTTATTACATCATAAACATGTAAAAAATCTTTTAAAGGCATGCTGTATGTGTTAATCCACATTGTTTGAAAAACCGTTTTCCTTTTGCTCTACGAGGCTGAGACTTGCGGAATGCATTATCAGCGCATACGAAGCTTATTCTTACAGCCTTAGACGGTTTGCCAAACATGAGTTGTTGATGCGATTTTGATGAAATATGACTATCACACCAATTTATCACTTTTTACAGTTTTTACAGTTTTCTCAAATTATGATTATGAATATGAAATTTCATATTTTCATAATATTCATCATATTGTATGAAAAATCATATTTTGACAAAACATGATTCTGTTTTATATTACATCAAAAACAGTTAAAAATCTTTGTCAAGTGCATGCTGTATGTAAATCCACATTGTTTGAAAAACCGTTTTCCTTTTGCTCTACGAGGCTGAGACTTGCGGAATCGCATTATCAGCGCATAAGAAGCTTATTTTTACAGCACATAGAAGGTCTTGCCAAACATGAGGTGTTGATGCGATTTTTATGAAATATGACTATCCACACCAGATCTATCACTTTTTACAGTTTTTTACAGTTTTTCTCAAAATTATGATTATGAATATGAAATTTCATATTTTTATAATATCCAACATAATTGTATAAAAAAAAGTCATATTTATGTAAAAACATGATTTTTTACATCATAAACATTAAATAAAATCTTTGTCAAGTGCATGCTGTATGTGTAAATCCACATTGTTTCAAAAACCGTTTTCCTTTTGCTCTATGAGGCTGAGACTTGCGGAATCGCATTATCAGCGCATAAGAAGCTTATTTTTACAGCACATAGACGGTCTTGCCAAAAATGTGTTGTTGATGCGATTTTGATGAAATATGACTATCCACACCAGATTTATCGTTTTTTACAGTATTTCTCATAATTATGATTATGAATATGAAATTTCATATTTTCATAATATCCAACATAATTGAATAAAAAAAGTCATTTTTGTGTAAAAACATGATTTATTACATCATAAACATTGAATTAAATCTTTGTCAAGTGCATGCTGTATGTGTTAATCCACATTGTTTAAAAAACCGTTTTCCTTTTGCTCTACGAGGCTGAGACTTGCGGAATCGCATTATCAGCGCATACGAAGCTTATTCGTTACAGCACATAGACGGTGTTGCCAAACATGAGTTGTTGATGCGATTTTAATGAAATATGACTATCCACAACTGATTTATCACTTTTTACAGTTTTTCTCGAAATTATGATTATGAATATGAAATTTCATATTTTCATAATAATCATCATATTTGTATGAAAAAGTCATATTTTTGACAAAACATGAATTCTGTTGTTATATTACATTTCAAAACGTAAAAAAAATCTTTTAAAGTGCATGCTGTATGTGTAAATCCACATTGTTTGAAAAACCGTTTTCCTTTTGCTCTACGAGGCTGAGACTTGCGGAATCGCATTATCAGCGCATAAGAAGCTTATTTTTACAGACTATAGTCGGTGTTGCCAAAAATGAGGTGATGTTGCGTTTTTGATGAATTACGACTTTCCACACCTCATTTATCACTTTTTACAGTTTTTAACAGTTTTTCTCGAAATTATGATTATGAATATGAAATTTCATATTTTCATAATATTCATCATATTTGTATGAAAAAAGTCATATTACTGTCAAAACATGATTTATTCCATCATAAACATGTAAACAAATCTTTTAAAAGGCGTGCTGTATGTAAAAATCCACATTGTTTCAAAAACCGTTTTCCTTTTGCTCTACGAGGCTGAGACTTGCGGAATCGCATTATCAGCGCATACGAAGCTTATTCGTTACAGCGCTTAGACGGTGTTGCCAAACATGAGTTGTTGATGCGATTTTGATGAAATATGACTATCCACACCAGATTTATTACTTTTTATAGTTTTTTACAGTTTTTCTCAAAATTATGATTATGAATATGAAATTTCATATTTTCATAATATCCAACATATTTGTATGAAAAAAGTCATATTACTGTCAAAACATGATTTATTCCATCATAAACATGTAAACAAATCTTTTAAAAGGCATGCTGTATGTGTAAATCCACATTGTTTGAAAAACCGTTTTCCTTTTGCTCTACGAGGCTGAGACTTGCGGAATCGCATTATCAGCGCATAAGAAGCTTATTTTTTTACAGACTATAGTCGTTGTTGCCAAAAATGAGGTGATGTTGCGTTTTTGATGAATTACGACTTTCCACACCAGATTTATCACTTTTTACAGTTTTTAACAGTTTTTCTTAAAATTATGATTATAAATATGAAATTTCATATTTTCACAGTATCCAACATAATTGAATGAAAAAAAGTCATATTACTGTTAAAACATACTGTTATTACATCATAAACATTAAAAAAATCTTTGTCAAGTGCAATAAATAATCGAAAATAAAAATGGTGACATGACAAATCATGTTTTGACAAATAATATGGCTGTTTTCATAAGAAACATCAATAGTAATTAAAATATGTGAATATTTCAAGATTATTAAAAAAATAATAATAAACAAATATAAATAAACAATTATCATATAATATATAATTGTTAAAATAAATAATTGAGGAAAGACAATGGTGGCATGACTAAGTTTAGACGAAAATGGGTTTTTTATATGATATTATAAAATAAATATTTTACAATTCATAATCTTAATTTCATTAAATAATGTTAACAAGTGCAATACGTAAACGAAAAACAAAAAATGACGGTACACAAAAATATGAATTTTCATATTTAAAATCAATTTTATGCATTATTTCATGAAAATTGCAATAAATGAACGATAAAACAAAGTGACATGAAAAATCATGTCACTTTGTATTACAATATTAATACAATTGACTTTAGTATTACAATATTACTTATTTGTATAATAGTTCATATGAAAATATACATTTTTATATTCATAAACAATTTTATGAAAAACTTAAAATGTTCAATACAGGAATGAAAAGGTAACAAATTATGTTTTGACAAGAAATATGCTTATTTTCATATAAAAATATCATAGTTATTATGAAAATATAAATTTTTTTATTTATAAATAATAAAAAAAAACATCAAAATGTACAAGACAAAAAAGACATGACAAGATGACTCATGTTTTAGAACGACACAAATAGTTTTTTATTAAAAAAATGATATTGTTAAATTGTGAATTTTCATAGTTTGCCATTTCAAGAACTGTAAAAAAGAGCAAAAAGTGAATGACATGACAATGACAAGGTGACATGACAAATCGTAATAGTGAAAATATGAATATTCATAATCCTGATCAGCTTTTTATATAAAAAAAACGTAAAAGATGCGATCGAAATCAAAAAGTAACAACATTTTTGGAATGAAATTTTTATTTGTCTATTTATATTTTTATATATATATTTTATAAAGAGAAAAGCAGTAGGCTTAAGACAGATTGCAGAACACCAAACTTTTCCTACCCCTTGAACTCACCATTTGCATCAACAAACTGAAAGCGTTCAGTCAAATAAGACCCAAGCCAGGGGAGAGCTGTTCCCTTTATTCCAACAACGTTCTCAGGTCTAGCAAAAAGTATTGTATGATCAATGGTGTCAAAAGCTGCATTAAGGTTGAGCAAAACAAGAAAAGAGACAAGACCCGGATCAAAAACAAATACATTTTTTTAAATAGTATGCCCTTTTCATAAGAAACATTAATAGTTATTATTGTTATGTTCATTAGAATCCAGTCATAAGGGAGGCACAAGCCCGTGCACTCTTAGTGCCGGTCCCAAGCCCGGATAAATGCGTTTAGGAAGGGCATCCAGCGTAAAACATGTGCCAAATCAAATAATTTCAAAAAAAGAATTTCATACCGGATTGGTCATGGCCCGGGTTATCGTTACCCGACAGCGTACCGGTGGAAATTGGGCTACTGTTGGCCGAAGGAGGAAAAGGAGAGGAGGAAGACATCTACAGAGACAGCAAGAAAAGGAAAAGTGTAGGAGAGTGGAGGTTTGGGATGGTACTTTAAATGTTGGTACTATGACTGGTAAAGGGAGCGAGGTAGCTAATATGATGGAGAGGAGAAAGGTAGATATGTTGTGTGTTCAGGAGACCAAGTGGAAAGGGAGTAAGGCCAGGAACATTGGAGGTGGGTTTAAACTGTTCTCTGATGGTGTGGATGGAAAGAGAAATGGTGTAGGGGTGATGCTAAAGGAAGATACAGTAAAAGTGTAGTGCAGGTGAAGAGAGTTTCTGATAGGGTGATGAACGTGAAGCTGGAAGTTGAATGGGATGATGATAAATGTCATCAGTGCCTATGCTCCACAAGTCGGCGGTGAGATGGAGGAGAAGGAAAGATTCTGGAGTGAATTAGATGAAGTGGTAGATGGTGTACCTAGGAAAGAATGAATGGTGATTGGGGTAGACTTTAATGGACATGTAGGTGAAGGGAACAGAGGTGATGAGGAAGTGATGGGTTGGTATGGCCTTAAGGAGAGGAATGTGGAAGGGCAGATGGTGGTGTATTTTGCTAAAAGGATGTAAATGGCAGAGGTGAATACGTATTTTAGGAAGAAGGATGATCATAGGGTGACAAATAAGAGTGGAGGAAGGTGCACACAGGTGGACTATGTTCTATGCAGGAGATGTAACCTGAAGGAAATTGGAGACTGTAAGTTGTTGGCAGGCGACAGTGTAGCTGGACAGCATCGGATGGTGGTCTGTAGGATGGTTTTGGAGGCGAAGAAGAAGAGGAGGAGCGTGAGGACTGAAAGAAGAATAAGATGGGGGAAGCTGAAGGAGGAAGAGTGTAGTGTGAGGTTCAGGGAAGAGGTCAGACAAGGGCTCGGTGGTGGTGAAGAGGTGTTGGATGCAACTACTGCAGGAGTGATGGGGGAGGCAGCGAGAAAAGTTCCTGGTGTGAAACCAGGAAATAAAAAGGAAGACAAAGAGATGAGGAAGTGCAGGAGAGCATAAAGAGAAAGAGGTTGGCAAAACTGAAGTGGGATCGCCAGAGTAATGAGAAAAGTAGGCAGGAGTACAAGGAGATGCAGCAGCAGGTAAAGAGGGATGTGGCAAAAGCCAAGAAAAAGGCATATGAGGAGTTGTATGTGAGGTTGGACACTAAGGGAGGAGAAAATGATTTGTACTGTTTGGCCAGACAGAGGGACGGAGCTGGGAGATGGAAATGTGTTGACTATTGAGGAGAGTGTGTTGAGAAGGCGGAGGGAGTATTTTGAGCAGCTGATGAATGAGGAAAATCAGAGAGAGAGAAGGTTGGATGATGTGGAGTTAGTGAAGCAGGAAGTGGATAGGATTAGTAAGGAGGAAGTGAGAGCAGCGATTAAGAAATTGCATCGTGTATTTGTGGATTTAGAGAAAGCGTACGACAGAGTGCCAAAAGAGGAGTTGTGGTATTGTATGAGGATGTTTGGTGTGTCAGAAAAGTATGTGACGGTGGTGCAGGACATGTATGAGGACAGTGCGACAGCAGTGAAGTGTGCAGTAGAAACGACAGACTGGATCAGGGTGAAGGTTGGACTGCTGGAGGTAGCAGAGCTGAAGATGCTGAAGTTTTCATTGGGAGTGACAAGGATGGACAAGATTCGAAATGAGTTTATTAGAGGGACAGCCCATGTAGGATGTTTTGGTGACAAGGTGAGGGAGGCGAGATTGAGATGGTTTAAACATGTGCAGAGGAGGGTCATGAGCTATATTGGTAGACGAATGCTGAGGATGGAGCCACCAGGTAGAAGGAAAAGAAGAAGGCCAAGGAGGAGGTTCATGGATGTCGTGAGGGAAGACAATGCAGGTAGTTGGTGTGAAAGAAGCAAATGTAGAGGACAGGGTGGTATGGAGACGGATGATCCGCTGTGGCAACCCCTAATGCGAGCAGCCGAAAGAAGAAGAAGAAGAATTTTTTTTTTTACATTATTTGTCATACATTTCAATTCCAATTTTTATAATAACTGTTAATTTTTATTTGAAAAAAGTCATATTTTATAATATGCTGTCATGGCACTCATTTTTCGTTCACTTAATGCATTTTTAAACGGTTTTATATACAATTCTTCTTAAGAACATGAAAAAACATTTCTTATAAAAAACATAATTTAGAAACAAAAGTTATACTTTTGTTAAAACATGATTTGTCATGTCACGTTTTTGAGTTTTCTATCGCTTATTACACCTTTTAATGTTTTTGAATACAATTATGCTAATTCATATAAAAAAAAATATTTTTATAATATATTGTTTACAAAAGAAAATCATATTTTAGGCTAAACATATGTCATTGCGTGTTTTGGATATTCCTTTACTTATTGCACCTTTTAAGGTTTTTTTTTTTTTTTTTATTAAATTTGCCAATAAATATAAAAATTCATATTTGAGAATAACTATCAGCATTTTATGAAAAGTATGATTGCAATATTAATTAATATTTTCATAATAACTTTTTTTATTTTTATTTTTTTTTAAATTCTTATTTTAGATACAATATGATTTGCCATGGCATCTTTTTGCTTTTTGTTTACATGACTTTCCACACAAAAGATTATCTCGAAATTATGATTATGAAATTTCATATTTTTATATTATCCATCATATTTGTAAGAAAAAAGTTGTATTTTTGTTATAAAAAGATTTGTTTTGTTATAACACATCATAAAAGAATCTTTGTCAAGTGCATGCTGTATGTGTAAAATTGACTGTTTGAAAAACCGTTGTGACATGCAGTTTACTTTGTTTGTTACAGTATAGCAACTTATTGATCATCAACATCTGTACAGTGAGTTCTAAACCTAAATAATACATTTAAAAACAAAAATCAAGAGAATGTGAGTAGTGCCTGCCTGTGCAAAGGTCCACACCCAGAGACGTGACCGTACTCAAAGAGACGAGCTTTTTGATACCTCGCACACCTGTTTTTGGCAATTTAATTCGAGGGGGTGGGGCCAGTGACATGTGACGTCATCACACAACCCGGCATCCCACTCTTCTCACTGTGCCGAGTGATTAGATGTGTCACACTCCCGTGTCGCTGGGGTTTTGCCATTAAATTTCTTTTTCCACGTTCCCACCCACAGGTGTCAGGTGGCAAAACGTGGTGTCAAAACGGCACTCCGCCGGAGATTCCCCGGACCGTGCCGAGCAGTTCGATGTGCCAGATGTGGTAAGCTAATATGTTTGGGTGGTTGGCATGGTCTATGACGTCATGTGACGGGAAAAATTCATACAGGGTTCAACTGCCCCCACTGTGCCAAGTGTTTTGACATATCCCACGCCCTGTGATTGTTTTTTTAGTCTATTTGGGCTAATGGTGTGGGCGTGGCTTGAGGTGACGTCACGTGACGTCACAATATCACCCACAGTGCAACTCTCTATGCTGGGCTAAGTCCTTTGATACGTCACACGTCCCCTTCCTGTATTTTCCTGTATCCTTCATGTATTGTACCCCCCCTCCCTTACTTGTTCCTTGACGCGGAATTCCTGGAATTCCAAAACTCTGGGACAAACGGTACGCATTAATTGCCGAAATCCTAGGAACAGTAATAATAATAGTAAGTATCAGAGATTGTAATAGCCGCACACACACTACTAATTATGTGGAAGAGATGTAAATGTTTTATTTCTCAAATAATAAAGATAAAAATATAAATAAATAGACATTGTTGTATTGTTTTAAATCATTGTTTGAAATAAAAAAACATGTCTTGTCCATAATTTGGAATGCTTTTATTTTATCTGAGGATCTTAATGGGGACATATACTAGCAGGAACTGCCACAGCATGTAAGGATCATCACAAAAGGTGGCTCCAGAAACATCCCCTTAGTGACTGTGATAGTGCTGAAAGGTACCGAGGTCTTGACAGGGTTATCAGGTCTTTTGAGAGAGGGTGCTCTCCGTGCGCCCTCTCTCAAAGGCCTGTGTTTTGCTACTAGGCCTAATATATGCAATTAATCTGTTACCGAAAAAAAACGCTACACGTTGGGATTTTCCCAGAAGATTCTACTGGAGCTAAACAGTAGAAAACGTTCTTCAAAAATGATTTCTCTGAAGAACAAGCTGCATCATTTACATGGTTAAAAGATGTTGCTATTTTACATTCTGTTCGACAGAAATAAAAGACACATCTTTGTTCTATGTTGTTAGTTTGTACTAAATGGTGGTTGCCAAATGTGGCAAGTGCAATGGTGTCACACTAGATTATTGGAGTTACGATTGATGAGTGGTATTAAGGTGTGGGTTTTCTTTATTTATTTTAAAATTTGTATTGGCGATTACATGAGTGATGCACGGTCACATGGTCACAGGTAGATCCATCGTTTGGTTTGCTGATTGCTGACTGCCGGGAAGCTGCGAGAGTGACTGTCTTAAATGCCGGAGCCATGCTGATTACATCGTTGATCTGCATTTCAGGAGCGATTTGGCATTGACTAGCTTGGATTGATTTCAAATCAAATCAAATCAAATAAAATCAAATAAAATCAAATCAAATCAAATCAAATCAAATTTTTATTTGTCACATACACATACATACAGGGTACGACATGCAGTGAAATGCTTTTGACGACGGTCCGGCATGAGGGAATAAAATAGGGTAAAAATGAGAATAAAAATATAAATATAATAACAAAATTTTAAGAAAAATATAATAAGAAAAGAAGGCAGATAAATAAAGATATAAAGATATATACATATATGTATATATACATACATATACATATATACACATACACTGAGAATGTACACAGAAAAATGTACACAGAAAATGTTTATGGCAGTGTGCAGTTAACCAGTAAACAACAGTAAACAAGTTAGGCATGGTTTTGATTGTCCATGAGTGTCCGTGTGCAGTAGGTGTGGTGTAAAGTGACCTTGTGCGGAATGGTGTGGTATAAAAAAAGAGAATATAAAAAAAATATGAAATAAATATGAAAAAGAAAATATGAAAATGAAATGGAATGTAAAGTGCACTGTGCTGTGCAAGTCCAGTGTATAATGTGCCGTAGCACGAAAAGTGTGATTGTGCAGGGGAAAAAAAGGGTGGTGATGGAGAGAGTGGGCCAGTTTTTAGATTCTGGGTGTTTCCTGGTTTAAACTCCGAATGGCCTGCGGGAAGAAGCTCCTCCTCATTCTCTCTGTGTTCGCCTTCAGGGAGCGGAAGCGTTTCCCCGAACGCAACAGAGAAAAGAGTCCATTGTTGGGATGGCTGAGGTCCTTCACAATTTTCCTGGCTCTGGTCCTGCACCGTGTGCTGTGGATGTCCTGCAGGTCAGGGAGCTCGGTGTGGATGGTACGTTCAGCTGAACGCACCACCCTCTGGAGGGCTCGTCTGTCCTGCATGGTGCTGTTCCCGAACAAGGAAGTGATGCTACCCGTCAGAACACTCTCGATGGTGCAGGTGTAGAAAGTCTTTAGCACCTGAGAGGGAAGTTTAAAGTCCCTTAAGCGTCTCAGATGGTACAGACGCTGCCGGGCCTTCTTCACCAGGGTGTTAATGTGACAGGACCAAGACAGGTCCTGTGTGATGTGAACACCCAAGTACCGGAAACTGTCCACTCTTTCCACTGGAGTCCCGCAGATGTTAAGCGGTTGGTATGACCGCTCCTGCTTCGTGCTGAAGTCCACGATCAACTCCTTAGTCTTGCTGACGTTCAGGAGAAGGTTGTTCTCCTGGCACCATCTCTCCAGGTTTTTAACTTCCTGTAGGTAGGCCGTCTCGTCGTTGTTGGAGATCAGGCCCACCACAACGGTGTCGTCAGCAAACTTGATGATGGTTGTGGAGTTGGAAGTGGCCACACAGTCATGTGTGTACAGTGAGTACAGCAGGGGGCTCAGAACACAACCCTGGGGAGCTCCAGTGCTGAGGATGAGGGTGGATGAGGTGTGTTTTCCCACCCGTACAGCTTGTGGTCTGTCCGTCAGAAAGTTTGAGATCCATTGACACAGCGGCAGGCTGAGTCCCAGGACCTTCAACTTAGAGGTGAGTGTGGAGGGAATTATGGTGTTGAACGCTGAACTGTAGTCCACGAACAACATCTTTGTGTAATTCCCGTTTCTTTGGTCCAGGTGGCTGATTGTAGTGTGGAGAAGATGTGCAATTGCGTCCTCAGTCGAACGGTTCTGACGGTACGCAAACTGTAGTGGGTCCAGTGTGACCGGTAGTGAGGCAGTGATGAAGTCTCTGACCAGTCTCTCAAAGCACTTCATCACTACTGAGGTCAGAGCTACAGGGCGGTAGTCATTGAGGCAGGCGGGCTGGGTTTCTTCGGGACAGGGACAATAGTGGACTGTTTGAAGCATGAGGGGACAACAGACTGTTCCAGAGAGATGTTGAATATCTCAGTGAACACCGGTGCTAGCTGGTCAGCGCAGGCTTTCAGAACCCGACCTGTGATTCCATCTGGTCCTGCTGCCTTCCTGGTATTCACTCTCTTGAATGCCCTCCTCACGTCATGCTCCGAGATGGTGAATGTGTTTAGCTCTCCGGCTCTCTCGGCGTGCACGCTGGTTGTGCCGCTAGCGCCGCTAGCGTGGTTAGCTGCAGCCTCGAAACGAGCGTAGAAGGTGTTTAGCTCATCTGCCAGAGAAGCGTCCGCATTCACCATTCTGGAAGATGGTGTTTTATAGTCCGTTATTGTCCTTAGTCCCTGCCACAGGCTTCTAGAGCCACCTTGTTGGAACTGTGACTCTAGTTTCCTCCCGTAGCGCCGCTTTGCATCCTTTACCGCTCTGCGAACACTGTAAGATGCAGCCTTGTATTCATCCATGTCTCCGGTGGCGAGCCCCGTGTTGTGGGCAGCGGAGCGGGATCTCAGAGCGTCGCGGATGGTTTTATCCACCCACGGCTTCTGGTTGGGAAACGTTCTGATAGTGGTTTTTTGCACCGTATCATCCTTTAGTTTCCCGATGAATCCCACAACCGCTTCCGTAAACATGTTGACGTCATCAGAGCTGCGCCGAAACATGTCCCAGTCTGCGTCATCCAAAGCGTCCTGCAGAGCGGCCACCGATTGGTCAGTCCAGCGCACGACCTCCCTCTGAACCGGAGCTTCCTGTTTCAGCCTTTATCTCATTTATCTTTTGAGGAGACAATTTTCTTTGGAAAAGAGTTGCAGACATTTGACAGTAAGCTCAGGTTGAGTTCTTAATTTCTTTTTTTTGTGTGTGTATTAAGCAGATTTCAGGATTTGGTATGACTGATGACAAAGAGGTATTATTATTATTATTATTATTAGAGATATTATTCGGTTACAGCAAAACGATGGCTGGTAGGGGAAGGGGTGCACTACTTGCCACACCTGATAGAGGTTTTCAGTTTAGGGGTCAGGAGTATGTAAGCACTGGGAGAGGTGTAAGACTTAGATCGTCAGTTGAAGATAGACCCGACATAAACTGTAGTCCAATAACAAAACCATACATGCATAACAAACTTGAATCGGGACTTTCAAGTGATACGAGTGACCTTGTCAGGCAAATTGGATTTGAAATTGGTGAAGCAATCAGGGATAGTCTGCTTCAAACTAGACATTCAAGTTTGCCATCTAGTAGTTGCTCTGGAGAAAACATTAACGGTTCTGATGCTAAGATGTCGAACGCAACCATTATTGATGCTTCCAAGTTGAATTTGATTCTGAAGTCTGAGAAAACTGAGAAATAAGACGGTACTGATAAGTGTTCTGTGATGGAATGGGAATGAGAAGATGGATATGGAAAGAACTGATGCGGGTATACCTTAATAAAAAAGAAGTGGTAGGCTTGGAAAGGGTTGAAGAAGTAGTGAACAGATTAATGGGGAGGGCTAGGGACATCATAAGGGTCTGGTTGAGCAACAGAACGGTTACTCCGACCGCGGATTCTGTTTTCACTGTTTTGAGACATCACGTTAGTGATTCCAGTAGCTTAGGTATGCCTTTTGCAAATTTCTACTCGGTGAAACCTTTCTCCAATGAAGGCCCCCTTGGATTATTGGATAAGGTTGAACAAGGCTGCTGAGGTAGCTGAGCAGGGCCTTAGGGAGGAGGGCAGGACTTTAGAAAATTGAAGTAGAGAACTGGCTGTAATGTGTATTCGACACTGTCCTGAAAGGTAAATGTCTCTTGTGTTCAAAAGCAAACCAGTACAGCCTTAGACAGCTTCTGAGGTTCAGGAGAGATTGGATGAGATGCTAAGGGAACAGAAAGTGACAAGCGGGTTACAAGTCAACATACAGCCAAAGTTCTTGAGCCTATTAATGAGTAAACATCTCTGTCTCCTTATTGATCTGACACAACTACAACAGAACAGATAGCAGTGCTCTAGACAAAGTTTTGACAATGTTGGAGAAGACTCTTGTTTGCAATGCACAGTCAGTGCGCGGTGGTTGGTCCAAGAATTCTAATAGACAAAATGTAAGATCTCCTTGGACATTGATGTTGAGTCGGTTATTCATCTTGTTGTGAGAGTGTAAGCAAAGACAAGACTGTGATTTTCAGAATAATAATCAGTCATTGCCGAATGACAGTCTGTTTTATACAAATGTTTTGGTGCAGGACAGAGTTCGGTTGAGGGCAATGCTGGACAGTGGCTCCATGGCAACTACTTTGAGTGCTGATGCAGTTCCTCAGCTAAATCGAAGCTGGAGTCCTGACTCAGAAGTCGTTTCCCTGGTCAGATATTGTCCTAGTTGGGTGCCGGTGGAAAGCAGACTAGTCCTGTAGGTAAGTGTGATCTGAAAAATGAGGTTTATGGGTTCTGTTTTAGTGTCCCAGTCCTTGTTGTGAATGGACAGGTGGACCTGCTTTATCATTGGTACCAGTGTGCTGAGCCTTTGATCAATGAAATGAAATCAAATAAGGGGTTGAGTCCTGGATAAACCAGATCAATCAAATCTGAGTGAAGATTGTCAGTTTCTACGTATGCTTTCAAGTATCGAGAGGTGAAAGGGCAGTATCCCTGACAAAGTTGGTACTTTAAAGTCAAAATCTGCTGTGGTTTTGCAACCAATGAGTGAGCACCTTGTCTGGGGTCGGCTACCACCGGGACTGAAACTGTCAGTGGGCAGCACGGTTGTGATTGAGCCTAGTTTTTAGTGTTGTCTAATGTTAGAATGATAAACCCATAAACAAAACTAAAAGATTTTGCTTGCGCAGAAAAGGAAAACTTGCTGATGTTTGTCCATGCATTGCCTTGGAAGATTTTGAACAGGTACCAGAACAGAAAATGTTTCAGAATGTGGCCATGAGTGGCAAGAGTTCTTGTGGTAGCTTGTCAGCAAGGAGCTCAGTGTCTGGTGTTGAGCACTTTAGTGACACTCATTTGGATGAGCTTGGCCTCAAGGACTTAAATGTAAGTGACTGTGAGGTGTTGCCGTTCTGGAGAAGCAGGCTCATTGATCTGATAAAGGAATATGGGTGTGTTTTCTCTAGGCGGTCATTGGATTGAGGTGAGGCAAAGGGATTCTGTGATTGCATTCGCTTGACAGATGAGAGACCGTTTCACTTACCTTATCGGAGACTATCACCTGCTAATTACCACCAGCTGAAGCAGACTTTAGATGAAATGGAACAAAGAGAGATCATCAGAAAGTCAAACAGCAAATTTGCATCACCGTTGGTATTGGTTTGGAAACGAATGGAGACTTGCGGCTGTGCACTGACTTTCGAGAAAAGGAAAACTTGCTGATGTTGTCCATGCATTTCCTTGGAAGATTTTGAACAGGTACCAGAACAGAAAATGTTTCAGAATGTGGCCATGAGTGGCAAGAGTTCTTGTAGTAGCTTGTCAGCAAGGAGCTCAGTGTCTGGTGTTGAGCACTTTAGTGACACTCATTTGGATGAGCTTGGCCTCAAGGACTTAAATGTAAGTGACTGTGAGGTGTTGCCGTTCTGGAGAAGCAGGCTCATTGATTCAGATCAATGAGCCTGCTTCTCCAGAACGGCAACACCTCACAGTCACTTACATTTAAGTCCTTGAGGCCAAGCTCATCCAAATGAGTGTCACTAAAGTACCTCACAGTCACTTACATTTAAGTCCTTAAAGGAATATGGGTGTGTTTTCTCTAGGCGGTCATTGATTGAGGTTAGGCAAAGGGATTCTGTGATTGCATTCGCTTGACAGATGAGAGACCGTTCACTTACCTTATCGGAGACTATCACCTGCTAATTACCACCAGCTGAAGCAGACTTTAGATGAAATGGAACAAAGAGAGATCATCAGAAAGTCAAACAGCAAATTTGCATCACCGTGGTATTGGTTTGGAAAACGAATGGAGACTTGCGGCTGTGCACTGACTTTCGGTGGCTGAACGCTCGTACGGTGAGGACGCACATCCCCTACCTCACCAGGCAGATGTGCTAGCAGCACTGGGGGGAATGCCTTGTTTAGTACCATGGATTTAACATCAGGGTACTACAACATCCCTTTACATGAAGAGGACAAAACATTTACCGCTGTCAGTTCTCCCTTGGTTTTGCATGAGTACAACCGCTTTCCACAGGGTCTTTGCAATAGTACCGCAACATTCATGAGAATGATGCTAATTATTTTTGGTGATCAAAATTTCATGAGCTTGCTCTGTTATCTTGATGACCTGTTGGTTTTCGGTAAAAATGAGGAAGAAAGTTTGCAGAGACTTGAGATGGTGTTTCGACGTCTCAGGGATCATAATTTAAAGCTGTCACCCTCGAAGTGTAGATTTTTACGGAGATCTGTGTAATTTTTAGGTCACATCGTTTCACAGGAGGGCATGGCTAGTGATCCGAAGAAGGTGGAGGCTTTTGTGGTATGTCTGAGGAACACTTAACGGAGGCTGATGGTGTCACTGGTAAAATTAGATCCTTTATGGGATGGTTATATGTTATCAACACTTTATGAGAATTATTCAATGATTGCAAAGGCTCTTTTCAGTTGACAATGGGCCACAGAAACCTTGGAAGGTGAGGGGCATAGAAAAGAGGTCCGGGGCCGTCCGGAAACTCACCCCTGGTGATTGGACAGATGAATGTAGAGGGGTGTTTAAGACTTTGAAGATGATGCTGGTGAAGCAAGTTTTACTTGCTCATCCTGACTTCTCGAAGCCATTTATTCTATCTGTCAATGTTTCAATTAGTGGTTTAGGAGGTCATGCTGCCGCAAGACCAATCGTTTTTGCTTCAAAGTCCCTTAACCATGCCCAGTCCAGGTATCCTGCTCATAGGCTTGAATTTCTGCCATGAAGTGGGCATTTTTGCGATAAATTCAGTTATTGGCTTCGTGGGCACAGATTTACGGTTTGGACGGATAACAACTCGCTCAAGTTTATTTTGACCCAAGCCGAAGCTTGATGCCTGCGAGCAGAGATGGGTCGCAAAGTACATACCGGGGCCGAAGAATGTGGTAGCCAATGCGTTGAGTCGGGAGCCTTTTGCTACTTCTAAGATTTTGCACAGACTTACGAGAAACCCATACGATATTCTGAGGCATGAAGCGAGATGCTTGGGGTTGGGCGAGTTGGGCTATCCACCTTTCTTTTTGATGTTTGGCTGTACACCAAGGTTGCCAGTGGATGTTTTGTATGAGATTATGATTTTGGCTGGTGAAATGTTGACGTGAGTAAATATGTCCAGTCCATGGGAAGGGATTTGAGGTAGGCAATGTCACTTGCACAACAAAATGCACACCAACAGCAGAACAAACAGGCTGATTATTACAATCGAAAGTGCAAGGGTCATTTGTTGGAGTTGGGTGATAGAGTCCTCATAGCGAACAAAGGGGAAAGGGAAAAAGAAATTAGCTGACCATTGGGAGAGCGCAGTGTATGTTGTAGTGGGTAAAAACTGTTCTTTGAATACATACAAGATTCGTCATCCTGTTACAGGAGGTGTCAAAGTTGTTCATCGGAATTTGTTAATGCCTGTGAACTTTTTACCATTGTCTGCTTGGGATGGCTCAGTGGATTTAGAGCAGTGGTTCTTAACCTGGGTTCGATCAGACCCCAGGGGTTCGGCGGAGGTCAAGACACACCCGATTCATATGATTCGTGATGACACGCCCCGCTTGGCCATCATTGGAAGGGTTCGGTGGATGCACATATGAAACTGGTGGGGGTCAGTACCGCCAACAAGGTTAAGAACCACTGATTTAGAGTGTGAATTAAGTTCAAACTGTGATTTGTCACAATCAGACTGTCAGAAAAGTGATACTGAAGACAGGACTTCTCAATGGATTGCTTACTTGAATGAGGTTGAGGGAATGGGTTCAGGTGAAACGAAGGATGTGATCGACAGTGTTGAACATGAGATTGGGATTCGTGAGGCGGGTGCTGCCCCCTGCTATATAGTCTTCATTATTTGAAGTACCAACAAAAATCCTGCAACTTTTGATCTAAGTAGGCGTGGATGATCATATTGGTACAGAAGTTTACTCAGACACTGCAGCGCGAGACCCTTAAGTGTTTTATGTCAGTAGTATTTTATAATCAATGCGAGTTTTATTTGGAGCCAGTGTAGACTGATTAAAACAGGGGTTATGTGGTCATATTTTCTAAATCTAGTGCAGACTCTTGCTGCTGCATTCTGAACTAGCTTATTTGTGCACCTACTTGAACATCCAGACAGTAAATCATTACAGTAGTTTAATCTAGATGTAACAAAAGCATGAACTAGTTTTTCTGCATCCTGTAACTACATCATATTTCTAATTTTAACAATATTTCTAAGGTGAAAGAAGACGATCCTGAGAATATTATTCATGTGAGCCTCAAAGGAAAGGCTAGAGTCAATAATCACACCAAGGTTTTTGACTGCTGTACACACTGAGATAGAAACACCATCCAGAGATGCTACGTAATCGGAAAGTTTACTTCTAGCTGCATGTGGTCCTAGATAAAGTACTTCCGTCTTATCTGAGTCGAGCAGAAAATAGTTATCAAGCATCCACTGTCTAATGTCCTTTACACATCTTCAACATTGTTAAGCTGATCTCTCTCATCGGGCCTTGCTGAAATATACAGCTGTGTTAACAAGTTCCATACGGTAATAAAGACGTGACATGACAAATCATGCTGCGACAACAAATATGCCTTTTCATAAACCATTGATAGCTATTATGTTATGTTATTATGTTATATTTCATAATCATTATCAGAATTTGATAAATAAAAAGAAATGTTGCAATAAATGCATTGAAAAACAAAAATTGTGACATATGTTTTGACAAATAATATGCCTTTATATTAAGAAACATTAAAAGTTATTATGAAAATATACATTTTCATGTTCTTTAACAGAATTTTATGAAAAAAAATTTAAGGTGCTATCATTAATTGTAAAACGACAATGGTGTCGTGACAAATAGGGGTTTGACAAAAATTTGATTTTTTTAAATAAAAAAAATTATGAAAAAATTTATTTCCCTATTGATTATCTTAATTTCAAGAAATTACGATAAAAAGTGCAATACGTAAATGAAATAGGTGATTCCGCAAGTCTGCAAGCCTCGTAGGATAAAAGAAAATAGTGGTATTGAACCTAGGTGTATTTGCACATACAGCATGCGCTTGATCAGTATATTTTTACGTTTATGATCTGATATATTGTTACTCCCGACTGCAGTGAGGATGACTTTGATCTGGGCGGTAGACAACCTTGCCCACAACCTGGCCGAATCCCACACCACGACCAGAAAAGTGATTCTCTGTACTGAAGAAAGTACACTCTTCTCGGCGTTCAGTCTGAACCCCAGTTCCTACATGCAGGCGAGAGCGACATCTCGATGCTGAACTGCCTGGGGCTCTGAATGAGCCAGTTGATATAATTAAAAATGCGGATGCCCTGGAGCTGCAGCGGGGTCAGTGCTGCGTTTATGCACTTTGTGAAGGTACGGGGTGAGAGTGCTAGGCCGAACGGGAGGACCGATATTGGTAAGCCGAAAGCAACCTCAGGGACCTCCTGTGTGCGGGAAGGATGGCCATGTGGAGCATGCGTCCTTTAGATCAAACGTGACAAACCAGTCCTTGGACTTGAGCTGAGACACGACCTCTTTGTGAGTATCTGAACCGAGCCTCATAAGTGAGGCGGTTCAAGGAGTGAAAGTTAGAAGGTATGCAACCCGCCATCCTTCTTCGGACAACGAAGTATGGGCAGTAATAACCTGACTCTCTGACCGAGGGGTCAAACCCCTCGAAGCCGGGCCTCTGACCACTCAACGCGGCTGAAGCGATGCTCTGCAGCCGACGACACTTCTCGTTTTTCGTGATCGTTGCAACTTTTAACGTTTTTTAATGAACAACATTTAATTAAAATTTTCATAATAAAATATCATTTGTTTTTACAAAAAAGTCATGTTTTAGTCGAAACATTATTTGTCTCGGCACCTTTTTCGTTTTCTTTGTTATTGCACTTTTTTTTTTTATGAATTTTGAATTAGATATAAGATGATAAGATTAATATTATAATATATATTATATATATATATTATATATATTTATATATATATATATATATAATATATATATATATATAGTTATCATAATTTTGTGAAAAGTAAACGTAAATTGAAAATTTAATATAGTTTCAGATAAACTTATGGAAAAATATTGAAAAAAAATTATATTTTTGTCAAACATTGTCATGCCACTTTTAGTTTTTCGTTCACTTATTGCTACTTTTAAAGGTTATTTATGAATTATGCAGAGGGATGTAAAATTGTATAGTGTTATTATACTATTACATATTTATGAAAAAAAGTAATATAATCGACATAATTTGATTTGCCTTGTCATCTTTTTCGCTCTCCTAATTTTTAATGAATTTTAATGAAAAAAAATTCCCGGTCAGGGATCAAACCTAGCATTAGGGTTGCAAAAGCCATGCACTCTTAGTGTCGGTCCCCAGCCGGATAAATGTTGAGTAAGGGGTAAAAGGGCTTCCAGCGTAAAAAAAAAAACTAAATCGTTGTACTCGTTGCACTTTGTAACGTTTTTTTTCATGAATTATGCTTAAGAAATTGATTTCATGAATTCATACATTTTTTAAAGAAAAAAACCCCAAAAATTGTCATCTGATTTTTTTTATTTCCTATTTTTACAATTATTTTTAACTATTACTATTATAAACTATTTTCATTTAATTGAAGAAAAAAGTAATATTTTAGACACAACAAATGCTCTGAAACGGCAAACTTCTCGTTTTCGGAATCGTTATACTTTACAGCGCTTAGACGGTGTTCCCAAACATGAGGTGTTGATGCGATTTTGATGAATTATGATTATGCACACTGATTTATTACTTTATACAGTTTTTCCTCGAAATTATGATTATGAATATGAAATTTCATATTTTCATAATATTCATCATATTTGTATGAAAAAGTCATATTTTTGACAAAACATGATTTCTTTTGTTATATACATCGACAAACATGTAAAAAAATCTTTGTCAAGTGCATGCTTTGTATGTGAAAATCCACATTGTTTGAAAACCGTTTTCCTTTTGCTCTACGAGGCTGAGACTTGTGGAATCGATTATCAGCGCATAGGAAAGCTTATTTTTACAGCACATAGACGGTCTTGCCAAAATGAGGTGTTGATGCGATTTGATGAAATATTGACTATCCACACCAGATTATCACTTTTTACAGTTTTTAACAGGTTTTCTCGAAATTATGATTATGAATATGAAATTATATATTTTCATAATATTCATCATATTTGTATGAAAAAAGTCATATTTTTGACAAAACATGATTTCTGTTGTTATATTACATCGAAAAACATGTTAAAAAATCTTTGTCAAGTGCATGCTGTATGTAAAAATCCACATTGTTTCAAAGACCGTTTCCCTTTTGCTCTACGAGGCTTAGACTTGCGGAATCGTATTATCCGCGCAAAACAAGCTTTTTTTTACAGACTATAGTCGGTGTTGCCAAAAATTAGGTGATGTTGCATTTTTGATGAATTACGACTTTCCACACCATATTTATCACTTTTTAAGTTTTTAACAGTTTTTCTCAAAATATGATAATGAATATGAAATTTCATATTTTCACAGTATCCAACATAATTGAATGAAAAAAGTCATATTACTGTTAAAACATACTGTTATTACATCATAAACATTAAAAAAAATCTTTGTCAAGTGCAATAATAATCGAAATAAAAATGGTGACATGACAAATCATATAATCAAATAATATGGCTGTTTTGATAAGAAACATCAATAGTTATTAAATATGTGAATATTTCAAGATTATTAAAAAAATAATATTAAACAAATATAAATAAATAATTGTCATATAATCTATAATTGTTGAAATAAATAATTGAGGAAAGACAATGGTGGCATGACTGAGTTTTAGACGAAAATGTGTTTTTTTATATGATATTATAAATAAATATTTTACAATTCATAATCTTAATTTCATTAAATAATGTTAACAGTGCAATACGTAAACGAAAAACAAAAAAAATGACGGTACACAAAAATAAGAATTTTCATATTTAATATCAATTTTATGCATTATTTCATGAAAATTGCAATAAATGAACGATAAACAAAGTGACATGAAAAATCATGTTTTGACTTTAGTATTACAATATTACTTATTTGTATATAGTTCATATGAAAATATACATTTTTATATTCATAAACAATTTTATGAAAAACTTAAAAATGTTCAACACAGGAATAAAAGGTAACAAATTATGTTTTGACAAGAAAAATGCCTATTTTCATATAAAAAATATCATAGTTATTATGAAAATATACATTTTTTTATTCATAAATAATTAAATAAAAACCTCAACCCAGCATTAAGGAGGCACAAGCCAGTGCACTCTTAGTGCCGGTCCCAAGCCGGGTAAATGGGGAGGGTTGCGTGAGGGTTATCATCAGTGCCTATGCTCCACAAGTTGGCTGTGAGATGGAGGAGAAGGAAAGATTCTGGAGTGAATTAGATGAAGTGGTAGATGGTGTACCTAGGAAAGAATGGTTGGTGATTGGGGCGGACTTTAATGGGCATGTAGGTGAAGGGAACAGAGGTGACGAGGAGGTGATGGGTAGGTATTGTTTTTAAGGAGAGGAATGTGGAAGGGCAGATGGTGGTAGATTTTGCTAAAAGGATGGAAATGGCGGTGGTGAACACTTATTTTAAGAGAAGGAGGATCATAGGGTGACGTATAAGAGTGGAGGAAGGTGCACACAGGTGGACTATGTGCTGTGCAGGAGATGCAACCTGAAGGAGATTGGAGACTGTAAGGTGTTGGCAGGGGACAGTGTAGCTAGACAGCATAGGATGGTGGTCTGTGGGATGGTTTTGGAGGCGAAGAAGAAGAGGAGGAGAGTGAGGACTGAAAGAAGAATAAGATGGTGGAAACTGAAGGAGGAAGAGTGTAGTGTGAGGTTCAGGGAAGAGGTCAGAGAGAGGCTCAGTGGTGTTAAGGAGGTGTTGGATGATTGGGCAACTACTGCAGGAGTGATGAGGGAGGCAGCTAGAAAAGTACTTGGTGTGACATCTGGAATAGAAAGGAAGACAAGGAGACGTGGTGGTGGAATGAGGCAGTGCAGGAGAGCATAAGGAGAAAGAGGTTGGCAAAACAGAAGTGGGATAGACAGAGTGATGAGAAAAGTAGGCAGGAGTACAAGGAGATGCGGCAGCAGGTTAAGAGGGATCTGGCGAAAGCCAAGGAAAAGGCATATGAGGAGCTGTATGAGAGGTTGGACACTAAGGAAGGAGAAAAGGATTTGTACCGATTGTCCAGGCAGAGGGACCGAGCTGGAAAGGATGTACTGCAAGTTAGAGCAGTAAAGGATGGAGAGGGAAATGTGTTGACTAGTGAGGAGAGTGTGTTGAGAAGGTGGAGGGAGTATTTTGAGCAGCTGATGAATGAGGAAAATCAGAGAGAGAGAAGGTTGGATGATGTGGAGTTGGTGAAGCAGGATGTAGATAGGATTAGTAAGGAGGAAGTGAGCGCAGCGATTAAGAGGATGAAGAGTGGAAAGTCGGTTGGACCAGATGACATACCGGTAGAAGCGTGGAGATGTTTAGGAGAGATGGCAGTGGAGTTTTTGACCAGATTGTTTAACAGGATTTTGGAAGGTGAGAAGATGCTGAGGAATGGAGAAGAAGTGTGCTGGTACCGATCTTTAGGCATAAAGGAGATGTGCAGACCTGCAGTAACTATGATGTTTGCGGATGATATTGTGATTTATTGTGAGAGTAGGGAGCAGGTTGAGAAGAGCCTGGAGAGGTGGAGATATGCGCTGGAGAGAAGGGGAATGAAACTCAGTAGGAGTAAGACAGAATACATGTGTGTGAATGAGAGGGAGGGCAGTGGAGTGGTGCGGTTGCAGGGAGAAGAGCTTCAGAAGGTGGAGGAATTCAGGTACCTGGGGTCAACAGTGCAAAGTAATGGAGAGTGTGTTAGAGAAGTGAAGAAAAGAGTGCAGGCAGGGTGGAGTGGGTGGAGAAGAGTGACAGGAGTGATTTGTGATAGTAGGGTATCTGCAAAATTGAAAGGAAAAGTTTATAGGACTGTGGTGAGACCTGTGATGTTGTATGGTTTAGATACAGTGGCATTGAGTAAAAGACAGGAGGTGGAGCTGGAGGTAGCAGAGCTGAGGTTTTCGTTGGGAGTGACGAGGATGGATAAGATTAGAAATGAGTTTATTAGAGAGACAGCGCATGTAGGATGTAGGATGACAAGGTGAGGGAGGCGAGATTGAGATGGTTTGGACATGTGCAGAGGAGGGACATGAATTATATTGGTAGAAGAATGCTGAGGATGGAGCCACCAGGTAGGAGGAAAAGAGGAAGGCAAGAAGGAGGTTCATGGATGTGGTGAGGGAAGACATGCAGGTAGTTGGTGTAAAAGAGGCAGATGTAGAGGACAGGGTGGTATGGAGACGGATGATCCGCTGTGGCAACCCCTAATGGGAGCAGCCGAAAGAAGAAGAAGAAGAAGAAGTAGAAGAAGAATTAAATAAAAACCTCAAAAGTACAAGACAAAAAAGACATGACAAGATGAATCATGTTTTAGAACGACACAAATATGATTGTTTTTTATTTAAAAAATTATATTGTTAAATTGTGAATTTTCATAGTTTGCCATTTCAAGAACTGTAAAAAAGAGCAAAAAGTGAATGACATGACAATGACAAGATGACATGACAAATCGTAATAGTGAAATATGAATATTCATAATCCTGATCAGCTTTTTATATTAAAAAAAACGTAAAAGATGCGATCGAAATCAAAAGTAACAACATTTTTGGAATGAAATTTTTATTTGTCTATTTATATTTTTATATATATATTTTATAAAGAGAAAGCAGTGGGCTTAAGACAGATTGCAGAACACCAAACTTTTCCTACCCCTTTAACTTTAGAATGTGGAGAACTCACCATTTGCATCAACAAACTGAAGCGATCAGTCAAATAAGACCCAAGCCAGGAGAGAGCTGTTCCCCCCTTATTCCAACAACGTTCTCAAGTCTAGCAAAAAGTATTGTATGATCAATGGTGTCAAAAGCTGCATTAAGGTTGAGCAAAACAAGTAAAGAGACAAAACCCTGATCAAAAACAAATACATTTTTTAAAATAGTATGCCCTTTTCATAAGAAACATTAATAGTTATTATTGTTATGATAATTAGAATCCAGTCATTAGGGAGGCACAAGCCCGAGCACTCTTAGTGCCGGTCCCGAACCCGGATAAATGCGTTTAGGAAGGGCATCCAGCGTAAAACATGTGCCAAATCAAATATGCGGATCACAAATAAGAATTTCATACCGGATTGGTCGAGGCCCGGGTTAACAACGACCGCCACAGGTATCGTTACCCGACAGGGTACCGGTGGAAATTGGGCTACTGTTGGCCGAAGGAGGAAAAGGAGAGGAGGAAGACATCTACAGAGACAGCAGGAAAAGGAGCAGTGTAGGAGAGTGGAGGTTTGGGGTGGTACTTTAAATGTTGGTACTATGACTGGTAAAGGGAGCGAGGTAGCTAATATGATGGAGAGGAGAAAGGTAGATATGTTGTGTGTTCAGGAGACCAAGTGGAAAGGGAGTAAGGCCAGAAACATTGGAGGTGGGTTTAAACTGTTATCTGATGGTGTGCATGGAAAGAGAAATGGTGTAGGGGTGATGCTAAAGGAAGAGTACAGTAAAAGTGTAGTGCAGGTGAAGAGAGTTTCTGATAGGGTGATGAACGTGAAGCTGGAAGTTGAATGGGATGATGATAAATGTCATCAGTGCCTATGCTCCACAAGTCGGCGGTGAGATGGAGGAGAAGGAAAGATTCTGGAGTGAATTAGATGAAGTGGTAGATGGTGTACCTAGGAAAGAATGAATGGTGATTGGGGCAGACTTTAATGGACATGTAGGTGAAGGGAACAGAGGTGATGAGGAGGTGATGGGTAGGTATGGCCTTAAGGAGAGGAATGTGGAAGGGCAGATGGTGGTGGATTTTGCTAAAAGGATGTAAATGGCAGAGGTGAAATCCGATTTTAGGAAGAAGGATGATCATAGGGTGACAAATAAGAGTGGAGGAAGGTGCACACAGGTGGACTATGTTCTATGCAGGAGATGTATCCTGAAGGAAATTGGAGACTGTAAGTTGTTGGCGGGCGACAGTGTAGCTAGACAGCATCGGATGGTGGTCTGTAGGATGGTTTTGGAGGCGAAGAAGAAGAGGAGGAGCGTGAGGACTGAAAGAAGAATAAGATGGTGGAAGCTGAAGGAGGAAGAGTGTATTGTGAGGTTCAGGGAAGAGGTCAGACAAGGGCTCGGTGGTGGTGAAGAGGTGTTGGATGCAACTACTGCAGGAGTGATGAGGGAGGCAGCTAGAAAAGTTCTTGGTGTGAAATCTGGAAATAAAAAGGAAGACAAAGAGATGATGAAGTGCAGGAGAGCATAAAGAGAAAAAGGTTGGCAAAACAGAAGTGGGATCACCAGAGTAATGAGAAAAATAGGCAGGAGTACAAGGAGATGCAGCAGCAGGTAAAGAGGGATGTGGCAAAGCCAAGAAAAAGGCATATGAGGAGTTGTATGTGAGGTTGGACACTAAGGGAGGAGAAAATGATCTGTACTGTTTGGCCAGACAGAGGGACGGAGCTGGGAGATGGAAATGTGTTGACTATTGAGGAGAGTGTGTTGAGAAGGCGGAGGGAGTATTTTGAGCAGCTGATGAATGAGGAAAATCAGAGAGAGAGAAGGTTGGATGATGTGGAGTTAGTGAAGCAGGAAGTGGATAGGATTAGTAAGGAGGAAGTGAGAGCAGCGATTAAGAAATTGCATCGTGTATTTGTGGATTTAGAGAAAGCGTACGACAGAGTGCCAAAAGAGGAGTTGTGGTATTGTATGAGGATGTTTGGTGTGTCAGAAAAGTATGTGAGGGTGGTGCAGGACATGTATGAGGACAGTGCGACAGCAGTGAAGTGTGCAGTAGAAACGACAGACTGGATCAGGGTGAAGGTTGGACTGCTGGAGGTAGCAGAGCTGAAGATGCTGAAGTTTTCATTGAGAGTGACAAGGATGGACAAGATTCAAAATGAGTTTATTAGAGGGACAGCCCATGTAGGATGTTTTGGTGACAAGGTGAGGATGGAGCCACCAGGTAGAAGGAAAAGAAGAAGGCCAAGGAGGAGGTTCATGGATGTGGTGAGGGAAGACAATGCAGGTAGTTGGTGTGAAAGAAGCAAATGTAGAGGACAGGGTGGTATGGAGACGGATGATCCGCTGTGGCGACCCTAATGGGAGCAGCCGAAAGAAGAAGAAGAAAATTTTTTTTTACATTATTTGTCATACATTTTAATTCCAATTTTTATAATAACTGTTTATTTTTATTTGAAAAAAGTCATATTTTATAATATGCTGTCATGGCACTCATTTTTCGTTCACTTAATGCATTTTTAAACGGTTTTATATACAATTCTTCTTAAGAACATGTAATACAATTATGCTAATTCATATAAAAGTAATATTTTTATAATATATTGTTTACAAAAGAAAATCATATTTTAGGCAAAACATATGTCATTGCGCGTTTTGGATTTTCCTTTACTTATTGCACCTTTTAAGGTTTTTATTTTTTTTATTAAATTTGCCAATAAATATAAAAATTCATATTTTGAGAATAACTATCAGTATTTTATGAAAAGTATGATTGCAATATTAATTAATATTTTCATAATAACTTTTTTTATTTTAGTTACAATATGATTTGCCATGGCATCTTTTTGCTTTTTGTTCACATGACTTTCCACACAAAAGTTTTTTCACTTTTACAGTTTTTAACAGATTATCTTGAAATAGTGATTATGAAATTTCATATTTTCATATTATCCATCATATTTGTATGAAAAAGTTGTATTTTTGTTATAAAAAGATTAGTTTTGTTATAACACATCATAAAAGAATCTTTGTCAAGTGCATGCTGTATGTGTAAAATTGACTGTTTGAAAAACCGTTGTGACATGCAGTTTACTTGTTTGTTACAGTATAGCAACTTATTGATCATCAACATCTGTACAGTGAGTTCGAAACCTAAATAATACATTTAAAAACAAAAATCAAGAGAATGTGAGTAGTGCCTGCCTGTGCAAAGGTCCACACCCCGAGACGTGACCGTACTCGAAGAGACGAGCTTTTTGATACAGCGCACACCTGTTTTTGGCATTTTAATTCGAGGGGGTGGGGCCAGTGACATGTGACGTCATCACACAACCCGGCATCCCACTCTCCTCACTGTGCCGAGTGATTAGATGTGTCACACTCCCGTGTCGCTGGGGTTTTGCCATTACATTTTTTTTCCACGTTCCACCCACGTGGCGTCAGGTGGCAAAACGTGGTGTCAAAAAACGGCACTCCGCCGGAGATTCCCCGGATCGTGCCAAGCAGTTCGATGTGCCAGACGTGGTAAGCTAATATGTTTGGGTGGTTGGCATGGTCTATGACGTCACGTGACGGCAAAAATTCATCCAGGGTTCAACTGCCCCACTGTGCCAAGTGTTTTGACATATCGCATGCCCTGTGATCGTTTTTTAGTCTATTTGGGCTAATGGTGTGGGCGTGGCTTGAGGTGACGTCACGTGACGTCACAATATCACCCACAGTGCAACTCTCTATGCTGGGCTAAGTCCATTGATACGTCACACGTCCCCTTCCTGTATTTTCCTGTATCCTTCATGTATTTTCCTGTACCCCCCTCCCTTACTTGTTCCTTGACGCGGAATTCCTGGAATTCCAAAACTCTGGGACAAACAGTACGCATTAATTGACCGAAATCCTAGGAACAGTAATAATAATAGTAAGTATCAGAGATTGTAATAGCCGCACACACTACTAATTATGTGGAAGAGATGTAAATGTTTTATTTCTCAAATAAAAAAGATAAAAATATAAATGAATAGACATTGTTGTATTGTTGTTTTAAATCATTGTTTGAAATAAATAAAAATGTCTTGTCCATAATTTGGAATGCTTTTATTTTATCTAAGGATCCTAATGGGGACATATACTAGCAGGAACTGCCACAGCATGTAAGGATCATCACAAAAGGTGGCTCCAGAAACATCCCCTTAGTGACTGTGATAGTGCTGGAAGGTACCGAGGTCTTGACAGGGTTATCAGGTCTTTTGAGAGAGGGTGCTCTCCGGCGCCCTCTCTCAAAGGCCTGTGTTTTGCTACTAGGCCTAATATATGCAATGAATCTGTTACCGAAAGAAACGCTACACGTTGGGATTTTCCCAGAAGATTCTACTGGAGCTAGACAGTAGCAAACGTTCTTCAAAAATGATTTCTCTGAAGAACAAGCTGCATCATTTACATGGTTAAAAGATATTGCTATTTTACATTCTGTTCGACAGAAACGAAAGACACACATCTTTGTTCTATGTTGTTAGTTTGTACTAAATGGTGGTTGCCAAATGTGGCAAGTGTAATGGTGTCACACTAGATTATTGGAGTTACGATTGATGAATGGTATTAAGGTGTGGGTTTTCTTTATTTATTTTAAAATTTGTATTGGCGATTACATGAGTGATGCACGGTCACATGGTCACAGGTAGATCCATCGTTTGGTTTGCTGATTGCTGACTGCCGGGAAGCTGCGAGAGTGACTGTCTTAAATGCCGGAGCCATGCTGATGACATCGTTGATCTGCATTTCAGGAGCGATTTAGCATTGACTAGCTTGGATTGATTTCAAATCAAATCAAATCAAATCAAATCAAATCAAATCAAATTTTTATTTGTCACATACACATACATACAGGGTACGACATGCAGTGAAATGCTTTTGACGACGGTCCGGCATGAGGGAATAAAATAGGGTAAAAAGGAGAATAAAAATATAAATATAATAACAAAATTTTAAGAAAAATATAATAAGAAAAGAAGGCAGATAAATAAAGATATAAAGATATATACATATATGTATATATACATACATATACATATATATACACATACACTGAGAATGTACACAGAAAAATGTACACAGAAAATGTTTATGGCAGTGTGCAGTTAACCAGTAAACAACAGTAAACAAGTTAGGCATGGTTTTGATTGTCCATGAGTGTCCGTGTGCAGTAGGTGTGGTGTAAAGTGACCTTGTGCGGAATGGTGTGGTATAAAAAAAAGAGAATATAAAAAAAATATGAAATAAATATGAAAAAGAAAATATGAAAATGAAATGGAATGTAAAGTGCACTGTGCTGTGCAAGTCCAGTGTATAATGTGCCGTAGCACGAAAAGTGTGATTGTGCAGGGGAAAAAAAGGGTGGTGATGGAGAGAGTGGGCCAGTTTTTAGATTCTGGGTGTTTCCTGGTTTAAACTCCGAATGGCCTGCGGGAAGAAGCTCCTCCTCATTCTCTCTGTGTTCGCCTTCAGGGAGCGGAAGCGTTTCCCCGAACGCAACAGAGAAAAGAGTCCATTGTTGGGATGGCTGAGGTCCTTCACAATTTTCCTGGCTCTGGTCCTGCACCGTGTGCTGTAGATGTCCTGCAGGTCAGGGAGCTCGGTGTGGATGGTACGTTCAGCTGAACGCACCACCCTCTGGAGGGCTCGTCTGTCCTGCATGGTGCTGTTCCCGAACAAGGAAGTGATGCTACCCGTCAGAACACTCTCGATGGTGCAGGTGTAGAAAGTCTTTAGCACCTGAGAGGGAAGTTTAAAGTCCCTTAAGCGTCTCAGATGGTACAGACGCTGCCGGGCCTTCTTCACCAGGGTGTTAATGTGACAGGACCAAGACAGGTCCTGTGTGATGTGAACACCCAAGTACCGGAAACTGTCCACTCTTTCCACTGGAGTCCCGCAGATGTTAAGCGGTTGGTATGACCGCTCCTGCTTCGTGCTGAAGTCCACGATCAACTCCTTAGTCTTGCTGACGTTCAGGAGAAGGTTGTTCTCCTGGCACCATCTCTCCAGGTTTTTAACTTCCTGTAGGTAGGCCGTCTCGTCGTTGTTGGAGATCAGGCCCACCACAACGGTGTCGTCAGCAAACTTGATGATGGTTGTGGAGTTGGAAGTGGCCACACAGTCATGTGTGTACAGTGAGTACAGCAGGGGGCTCAGAACACAACCCTGGGGAGCTCCAGTGCTGAGGGTGAGGGTGGATGAGGTGTGTTTTCCCACCCGTACAGCTTGTGGTCTGTCTGTCAGAAAGTTTGAGATCCATTGACACAGCGGCAGGCTGAGTCCAGGACCTCCAACTTAGAGGTGAGTGTGGAGGGAATTATGGTGTTGAACGCTGAACTGTAGTCCACGAACAACATCTTTGTGTAATTCCCGTTTCTTTGGTCCAGGTGGCTGATTGTAGTGTGGAGAAGATGTGCAATTGCGTCCTCAGTCGAACGGTTCTGACGGTACGCAAACTGTAGTGGGTCCAGTGTGACCGGTAGTGAGGCAGTGATGAAGTCTCTGACCAGTCTCTCAAAGCACTTCATCACTACTGAGGTCAGAGCTACAGGGCGGTAGTCATTGAGGCAGGCGGGCTGGGGTTTCTTCGGGACAGGGACAATAGTGGACTGTTTGAAGCATGAGGGGACAACAGACTGTTCCAGAGAGATGTTGAATATCTCAGTGAACACGGGTGCTAGCTGGTCAGCGCAGGCTTTCAGAACCCGACCTGTGATTCCATCTGGTCCTGCTGCCTTCCTGGTATTCACTCTCTTGAATGCCCTCCTCACGTCATGCTTTGAGATGGTGAATGTGTTTAGCTCTCCGGCTCTCTCGGCGTGCACGCTGGTTGTGCCGCTAGCGCCGCTAGCGTGGTTAGCTGCAGCCTCGAAACGAGCGTAGAAGGTGTTTAGCTCATCTGCCAGATGGGCGTCCGCATTCACCATTCTGGAAGATGGTGTTTTATAGTCCGTTATTGTCCTTAGTCCCTGCCACAGGCTTCTAGAGCCACCTTGTTGGAACTGTGACTCTAGTTTCCTCCCGTAGCGCCGCTTTGCATCCTTTACCGCTCTGCGAACACTGTAAGATGCAGCCTTGTATTCATCCATGTCTCCGGTGGCGAGCCCCGTGTTGTAGGCAGCGGAGCGGGATCTCAGAGCGTCGCGGATGGTTTTATCCACCCACGGCTTCTGGTTGGGAAACGTTCTGATAGTGGTTTTTTGCACCATATCATCCGTTAGTTTCCCGATGAATCCCACAACCGCTTCCGTAAACATGTTGACGTCATCAGAGCTGCGCCGAAACATGTCCCAGTCTGCGTCATCCAAAGCGTCCTGCAGAGCGGTAACCGATTGGTCAGTCCAGCGCACGACCTCCCTCTGAACCGGAGCTTCCTGTTTCAGCCTTTATCTCATTTATCTTTTGAGGAGACAATTTTCTTTGGAAAAGAGTTGCAGACATTTGACAGTAAGCTCAGGTTGAGTTCTTATTTTCTTTTTTTTGTGTGTGTATTAAGCAGATTTCAGGGATTTGGTATGACTGATGACAAAGAGGAAGGGATATTATTCGGTTACAGCAAAACGATGGCTGGTAGGGGAAGGGGTGCACTACTTGCCACACCTGACAGAGGTTTTCAGTTTAGGGGTCCGGAGTATGTAAGCACTGGGAGAGGTGTAAGACTTAGATCGTCAGTTGAAGATAGACCCGACATAAACTGTAGTCCAATAACAAAACCATACATGCATAACAAACATGAATCGGGACTTTCAAGTGATACGAGTGACCTTGTCAGGCAAATTGGATTTGGAATTGGTGAAGCAATCAGGGATAGTCTGCTTCAAACTAGACATTCAAGTTTGCCATCTAGTAGTTGCTCTGGAGAAAACATTAACGGTTCTGATGCTAAGATGTCGAACGCAACCATTATTGATGCTTCCAAGTTGAATTTGATTCTGAAGTCTGAGAAAACTGAGAAATAAGACGGTACTGATAAGTGTTCTGTGATGGAATGGGAATGAGAAGATGGATATGGAAAGAACTGATGCGGGTATACCTTAATAAAAAAGAAGTGGTAGGCTTGGAAAGGGTTGAAGAAGTAGTGAACAGATTAATGGGGAGGGCTAGGGACATCATAAGGGTCTGCTTGAGCAACAGAACGGTTACTCCGACCGCGGATTCTGTTTTCACTGTTTTGAGACATCACGTTAGTGATTCCAGTAGCTTAGGTATGCCTTTTGCAAATTTCTACTCGGTGAAACCTTTCTCCAATGAAGGCCCCCTTGGATTATTGGATAAGGTTGAACAAGGCTGCTGAGGTAGCTGAGCAGGGCCTTAGGGAGGAGGGCAGGACTTTAGAAAATTGAAGTAGAGAACTGGCTGTAATGTGTATTCGACACTGTCCTGAAAGGTAAATGTCTCTTGTGTTCAAAAGCAAACCAGTACAGCCTTAGACAGCTTCTGAGGTTCAGGAGAGATTGGATGAGATGCTAAGGGAACAGAAAGTGACAAGGCGGGTTACAAGTCAACATACAGCCAAAGTTCTTGAGCCTATTAATGAGTAAACATCTCTGTCTCCTTATTGATCTGACACAACTACAACAGAACAGATAGCAGTGCTCTAGACAAAGTTTTGACAATGTTGGAGAAGACTCTTGTTTGCAATGTACAGTCAGTGCGCGGTGGTTGGTCCAAGAATTCTAATAGACAAAATGTAAGATCCTCCTTGGACATTGATGTTGAGTCGGTTTATTCATCTTGTTGTGAGAGTGTAAGCAAAGACAAGACTGTGATTTTTCAGAATAATAATCAGTCATTGCCGAATGACAGTCTGTTTTATACAAATGTTTTGGTGCAGGACAGAGTTCGGTTGAGGGCAATGCTGGACAGTGGCTCCATGGCAACTACTTTGAGTGCTGATGCAGTTCCTCAGCTAAATCGAAGCTGGAGTCCTGACTCAGAAGTCGTTTCCCTGGTCAGATATTGTCCTAGTTGGGTGCGGTGGAAAGCAGACTAGTCCTGTAGGTAAGTGTGATCTGAAAAATGAGGTTTATGGGTTCTGTTTTAGTGTCCCAGTCCTTGTTGTGAATGGACAGGTGGACCTGCTTTATCATTGGTACCAGTGTGCTGAGCCTTTGATCAATGAAATGAAATCAAATAAGGGGTTGAGTCCTGGATAAACCAGATCAAACAAATCTGAGTGAAGATTGTCAGTTTCTACGTATGCTTTCAAGTATCGAGAGGTGAAAGGGCAGTATCCCTGACAAAGTTGGTACTTTAAAGTCAAAATCTGCTGTGGTTTTGCAACCAATGAGTGTGCACCTTGTCTGGGGTCGGCTACCACCGGGACTGAAACTGTCAGTGGGCAGCACGGTTGTGATTGAGCCTAGTTTTTAGTGTTGTCTAATGTTAGAATGATAAACCCCATAAACAAAACTAAAAAGATTTTGCTTGCGCAGAAAAGGAAAACTTGCTGATGTTTGTCCATGCATTGCCTTGGAAGATTTTGAACAGGTACCAGAACAGAAAATGTTTCAGAATGTGGCCATGAGTGGCAAGAGTTCTTGTAGTAGCTTGTCAGCAAGGAGCTCAGTGTCTGGTGTTGAGCACTTTAGTGACACTCATTTGGATGAGCTTGGCCTCAAGGACTTAAATGTAAGTGACTGTGAGGTGTTGCCGTTCTGGAGAAGCAGGCTCATTGATCTGATAAAGGAATATGGGTGTGTTTTCTCTAGGCGGTCATTGGATTGAGGTTAGGCAAAGGGATTCTGTGATTGCATTCGCTTGACAGATGAGAGACCGTTTCACTTACCTTATCGGAGACTATCACCTGCTAATTACCACCAGCTGAAGCAGACTTTAGATGAAATGGAACAAAGAGAGATCATCAGAAAGTCAAACAGCAAATTTGCATCACCGTTGGTATTGGTTTGGAAAACGAATGGAGACTTGCGGCTGTGCACTGACTTTCGGTGGCTGAACGCTCGTACGGTGAGGGACGCACATCCCCTACCTCACCAGGCAGATGTGCTAGCAGCACTGGGGGGAATGCCTTGTTTAGTACCATGGATTTAACATCAGGGTACTACAACATCCCTTTACATGAAGAGGACAAAACATTTACCGCTGTCAGTTCTCCCCTTGGTTTGCATGAGTACAACCGCTTTCCACAGGGTCTTTGCAATAGTACCGCAACATTCATGAGAATGATGCTAATTATTTTTGGTGATCAAAATTTCATGAGCTTGCTCTGTTATCTTGATGACCTGTTGGTTTTCGGTAAAAATGAGGAAGAAAGTTTGCAGAGACTTGAGATTGTGTTTCGACGTCTCAGGGATCATAATTTAAAGCTGTCACCCTCGAAGTGTAGATTTTTACGGAGATCTGTGTAATTTTTAGGTCACATCGTTTCACAGGAGGGCATGGCTAGTGATCCGAAGAAGGTGGAGGCTTTTGTGGGTGTGTCTGAGGAACACTTAACGGAGGCTGATGGTGTCACTGGGTAAAATTAGATCCTTTATGGGGATGGTTATATGTTATCAACACTTTATTGAGAATTATTCAATGATTGCAAAGGCTCTTTTTCAGTTGACAATGGGCCACAGAAACCTTGGAAGGTGAGGGGCATAGAAAAGAGGTCCGGGGCCGTCCGGAAACTCACCCCTGGTGATTGGACAGATGAATGTAGAGGGGTGTTTAAGACTTTGAAGATGATGCTGGTGAAGCAAGTTTTACTTGCTCATCCTGACTTCTGGAAGCCATTTATTCTATCTGTCAATGTTTCAATGAGTGGTTTAGGAGGGTCATGCTGCCGCAAGACCAATCGTTTTTGCTTCAAAGTCCCTTAACCATGCCCAGTCCAGGTATCCTGCTCATAGGCTTGAATTTCTGGCCATGAAGTGGGCATTTTTGCGATAAATTCAGTCATTGGCTTCGTGGGCACAGATTTACGGTTTGGACGGATAACAACTCGCTCAAGTATATTTTGACCAAGCCGAAGCTTGATGCCTGCGAGCAGAGATGGGTCGCAAAGTACATACCGGGGCCGAAGAATGTGGTAGCCAATGCGTTGAGTCGGGAGCCTTTTGCTACTTCTAAGATTTTGCACAGACTTACGAGAAACCCATACGATATTCTGAGGCATGAAGCGGAGATGCTTGGGGTTGGGCGAGTTGGGCTCTCCACCTTTCTTTTTGATGTTTGGCTGTACACCAAGGTTGCCAGTGGATGTTTTGTATGAGATTATGATTTTGGCTGGTGAAAATGTTGACGTGAGTAAATATGTCCAGTCCATGGGAAGGGATTTGAGGTAGGCAATGTCACTTGCACAACAAAATGCACACCAACAGCAGAACAAACAGGCTGATTATTACAATCGAAAGTGCAAGGGTCATTTGTTGGAGTTGGGTGATAGAGTCCTCATAGCGAACAAAGGGGAGAAGGGAAAAAAGAAATTAGCTGACCATTGGGAGAGCGCAGTGTATGTTGTAGTGGGTAAAAACTGTTCTTTGAATACATACAAGATTCGTCATCCTGTTACAGGAGGTGTCAAAGTTGTTCATCGGAATTTGTTAATGCCTGTGAACTTTTTACCATTGTCTGCTTGGGATGGCTCAGTGGATTTAGAGCAGTGGTTCTTAACCTGGGTTCGATCAGACCCCAGGGGTTCGGCGGAGGTCAAGACACACACCCGACTCATATGATTCGTGATGACACGCCCCGCTTGGTCATCATTGGAAGGGTTCGGTGGATGCACATATGAAACTGGTGGGGGTCAGTACCGCCAACAAGGTTAAGAACCACTGATTTAGAGTGTGACTTAAGTTCAAACTGTGATTTGTCACAATCAGACTGTCAGAAAAGTGATACTGAAGACAGGACTTCTCAATGGTTTGCTTACTTGAATGAGGTTGAGGGAATGGGTTCAGGTGAAACGAAGGATGTGATCGACAGTGTTGAACATGAGATTGGGATTCGTGAGGCGGGTGCTGCCCCCTGCTATATAGTCTTCATTATTTGAAGTACCAACAAATATCCTGCAACTTTTGATCTAAGTAGGCGTGGATGATCATATTGGTACAGAAGTTTACTCAGACACTGCAGCGCGAGACCCTTAAGTGTTTTATATGTCAGTAGTAGTATTTTATAATCAATGCGAGTTTTATTTAGAGCCAGTGTAGACTGATTAAAACAGGGGTTATGTGGTCATATTTTCTAAATCTAGTGCAGACTCTTGCTGCTGCATTCTGAACTAGCTTATTTGTGCACCTACTTGAACATCCAGACAGTAAATCATTACAGTAGTTTAATCTAGATGTAACAAAAGCATGAACTAGTTTTTCTGCATCCTGTAACTACATCATATTTCTAATTTTAACAATATTTCTAAGGTGAAAGAAGACGATCCTGAGAATATTATATCCTTCCCGCACACCTCCTGTGTGCGGGAAGGATGGCCATGTGGGAGCATGCGTCCTTTAGATCAAACGTGACAAACCAGTCCTTGGACTTGAGCTGAGACACGACCTCTTTGTGAGTATCCTGAACCCGAGCCTCATAAGTGAGCGGTTCAAGGAGTGAAGATCTAGAAGGTATGCAACCCGCCATCCTTCTTCGGAACAACGAAGTATGGGCAGTAATAACCTGACTCTCTGACCGAGGGGGTCACAACCCCTCGAAGCCGGCCTCTGACCCACTCAGCGCGGCTGAAGCGATGCTCTGCAGCCGACGACACTTCTCGTTTTTCGTGAACTCGTTGCACTTTTAAACGTTTTTTAATGAACAACATTTAAATTAAAATTTTCATAATAAAATATCATTTGTCTTTTACAAAAAAAGTCATGTTTTAGTCGAAACATTATTTGTCTCGGCACCTTTTCGTTTTCTTTGTTATTGCACTTTTTTTTTATAAATTTTGAATTAGATATAAGATGAATAAGATTAATATTATATATATATATATATATATATATATATATATATATATATATATATATATATATATATATATATATATATAGTTATCATAATTTTGTGAAAAGTAAACGTAAATTGAAAATTTAATATATAGTTTCAGATAAACTTATGGAAAAAATATTGAAAAAAGAATTATATTTTTGTCAAAACATTGTCATGCCACCTTTTAGTTTTTCGTTCACTTATTGCTACTTTTAAAGGTTATTTATGAAATTATGCAGAGGGATGTAAAAATTGTATAGTGTTATTATACTATTACATATTTATGAAAAAAAAGTAATATAATCGACATAATTTGATTTGCCTTGTCATCTTTTTCGCTCTCCTAACTTTTTAATGAATTTTAATGAAAAAAAAATTCCCGGTCAGGGATCCAAACCTAGCCATTAGGGTTGCAAAAGCCAATGCACTCTTAGTGTCGGTCCCCAGCCCGGATAAATGTTGAGTAAGGGGTAAAAGGGCTTCCAGCGTAAAAAAAAAAACTAAATCGTTGTACTCGTTGCACTTTGTAACGTTTTTTTCATGAATTATGCTTAAGAAAATTTGATTTCATGAATTCATACATTTTTTAAAGAAAAAAAACCCCAAAAAATTGTCATCTGATTTTTTTATTTCCTATTTTTACAATTATTTTTAACTATTACTATTATAAACTATTTTCATTTTAATTGAAGAAAAAAGTAATATTTTAGACACAACAAATGCTCTGAAACGGCAAACTTCTCGTTTTTCGGAATCGCTTATACTTTACAGCGCTTAGACGGTGTTGCCAAACATGAGGTGTTGATGCGATTTTGATGAATTATGATTATGCACACCTGATTTATTACTTTATACAGTTTTTCCTCGAAATTATGATTATGAATATGAAATTTCATATTTTCATAATATTCATCATATTTGTATGAAAAAGTCATATTTTTGACAAAACATGATTTCTGTTGTTATATACATCGACAAACATGTAAAAAAATCTTTGTCAAGTGCATGCTTTGTATGTGAAAATCCACATTGTTTGAAAAACCATTTTCCTTTTGCTCTACGAGGCTGAGACTTGTGGAATCGCATTATCAGCGCATAGGAAAGCTTATTTTTACAGCACATAGACGGTCTTGCCAAAAATGAGGTGTTGATGCGATTTTGATGAAATATGACTATCCACACCAGATTTATCACTTTTTACAGTTTTTAACAGGTTTTCTCGAAATTATGATTATGAATATGAAATTTCATATTTTTATAATATTCATCATATTTGTATGAAAAAAGTCATATTTTTGACAAAACATGATTTCTGTTGTTATATTACATCGAAAAACATGTTAAAAAATCTTTGTCAAGTGCATGCTGTATGTAAAAATCCACATTGTTTCAAAGACCGTTTTCCTTTTGCTCTACGAGGCTTAGACTTGCGGAATCGTATTATCCGCGCAAAACAAGCTTATTTTTACAGACTATAGTCAGTGTTGCCAAAAATTAGGTGATGTTGCATTTTTGATGAATTACGACTTTCCACACCATATTTATCACTTTTTACAGTTTTTAACAGTTTTTCTCAAAATATGATAATGAATATGAAATTTCATATTTTCACAGTATCCAACATAATTGAATGAAAAAAAGTCATATTACTGTTAAAACATACTGTTATTACATCATAAACATTAAAAAAAATCTTTGTCAAGTGCAATAAATAATCGAAAATAAAAATGGTGACATGACAAATCATATAATCAAATAATATGGCTGTTTTGATAAGAAACATCAATAGTTATTAAAATATGTGAATATTTCAAGATTATTAAAAAAATAATATTCAACAAATATAAATAAATAATTGTCATATAATCTATAATTGTTGAAATAAATAATTGAGGAAAGACAATGGTGGCATGACTGAGTTTAGACGAAAATGTGTTTTTTATATGATATTATAAAATAAATATTTTACAATTCATAATCTTAATTTCATTAAATAATGTTAACAAGTGCAATACGTAAACGAAAAACAAAAAAATGACGGTACACAAAAATAAGAATTTTCATATTTAATATCAATTTTATGCATTATTTCATGAAAATTGCAATAAATGAACGATAAAACAAAGTGACATGAAAAATCATGTTTTGACTTTAGTATTACAATATTACTTATTTGTATAATAGTTCATATGAAAATATACATTTTTATATTCATAAACAATTTTATGAAAAACTTAAAAATGTTCAACACAGGAATAAAAAGGTAACAAATTATGTTTTGACAAGAAAAATGCCTATTTTCATATAAAAAATATCATAGTTATTATGAAAATATACATTTTTTTATTCATAAATAATTAAATAAAAACCTCAACCCAGCCATTAAGGAGGCACAAGCCAGTGCACTCTTAGTGCCGGTCCCAAGCCCGGGTAAATGGGGAGGGTTGCGTTAGGAAGGGCATCCAGCGTAAAACATGTGCCAAATCAAATATGCGGATCACAAATGAGAATTTTATACCGGATCGGTCGAGGCCCGGGTTAACAACGACCACCACAGGTATCGTTAGCCGTCAGGGTACCGGTGGAAATTGGGCTACTGTTAGCCGAAGGAGGAGAAGGAGAAGGAGAGGAGGAAGACGTCTACAGAGACGGCAGGGAAAGGAGCAGTGTAGGAGAGTGGAGGTTCGGGTTGGTACTTTAAATGTTGGTACTATGACGGGTAAAAGGAGAGAAGTAGCTGATATGATGGAGGGGAGAAAGGTAGATATGCTGTGTGTTCAGGAGACCAAGTGGAAAGGGAGTAAGGCCAGGAACATTGGAGGTGGTTTTAAACTGTTTTATCATGGTGTGGATGGAAAGAGAAATGGTCTAGGGGTGATTCTGAAGGAAGAGTACAGTAAGAGTGTAGTGGAGGTGAAGAGAGTTTCTGATAGGGTGATGATCGTGAAGGTGGAAGTTGAAGGGATGATGATAAATGTCATCAGTGCCTATGCTCCACAAGTTGGCTGTGAGATGGAGGAGAAGGAAAGATTCTGGAGTGAATTAGATGAAGTGGTAGATGGTGTACCTAGGAAAGAACGGTTGGTGATTGGGACGGACTTTAATGGGCATGTAGGTGAAGGGAACAGAGGTGACGAGGAGGTGATGGGTAGGTATTGTTTTTAAGGAGAGGAATGTGAAGGGCAGATGGTGGTAGATTTTGCTAAAAGGATGGAAATGGCGGTGGTGAACACTTATTTTAAGAAGAAGGAGGATCATAGGGTGACGTATAAGAGTGGAGGAAGGTGCACACAGGTGGACTATGTGCTGTGCAGGAGATGCAACCTGAAGGAGATTGGAGACTGTAAGGTGTTGGCAGGGGACAGTGTAGCTAGACAGCATAGGATGGTGGTCTGTGGGATGGTTTTGGAGGCGAAGAAGAAGAGGAGGAGAGTGAGGACTGAAAGAAGAATAAGATGGTGGAAACTGAAGGAGGAAGAGTGTAGTGTGAGGTTCAGGGAAGAGGTCAGAGAGAGGCTCAGTGGTGTTAAGGAGGTGTTGGATGATTGGGCAACTACTGCAGGAGTGATGAGGGAGGCAGCTAGAAAAGTACTTGGTGTGACATCTGGAAATAGAAAGGAAGACAAGGAGACGTGGTGGTGGAATGAGGCAGTGCAGGAGAGCATAAGGAGAAAGAGGTTGGCAAAACAGAAGTGGGATAGACAGAGTGATGAGAAAAGTAGGCAGGAGTACAAGGAGATGCGGCAGCAGGTTAAGAGGGATCTGGCGAAAGCCAAGGAAAAGGCATATGAGGAGCTGTATGAGAGGTTGGACACTAAGGAAGGAGAAAAGGATTTGTACCGATTGTCCAGGCAGAGGGACCGAGCTGGAAAGGATGTACTGCAAGTTAGAGCAGTAAAGGATGGAGAGGGAAATGTGTTGACTAGTGAGGAGAGTGTGTTGAGAAGGTGGAGGGAGTATTTTGAGCAGCTGATGAATGAGGAAAATCAGAGAGAGAGAAGGTTGGATGATGTGGAGTTGGTGAAGCAGGATGTAGATAGGATTAGTAAGGAGGAAGTGAGAGCAGCGATTAAGAGGATGAAGAGTGGAAAGTCGGTTGGACCAGATGACATACCGGTAGAAGCGTGGAGATGTTTAGGAGAGATGGCAGTGGAGTTTTTGACCAGATTGTTTAACAGGATTTTGGAAGGTGAGAAGATGCCTGAGGAATGGAGAAGAAGTGTGCTGGTACCGATCTTTAGGCATAAAGGAGATGTGCAGACCTGCAGTAACTATGATGTTTGCGGATGATATTGTGATTTGTTGTGAGAGTAGGGAGCAGGTTGAGAAGAGCCTGGAGAGGTGGAGATATGCGCTGGAGAGAAGGGGAATGAAACTCAGTAGGAGTAAGACAGAATACATGTGTGTGAATGAGAGGGAGGGCAGTGGAGTGGTGCGGTTGCAGGGAGAAGAGCTTCAGAAGGTGGAGGAATTCAGGTACCTGGGGTCAACAGTGCAAAGTAATGGAGAGTGTGTTAGAGAAGTGAAGAAAAGAGTGCAGGCAGGGTGGAGTGGGTGGAGAAGAGTGACAGGAGTGATTTGTGATAGTAGGGTATCTGCAAAATTGAAAGGAAAAGTTTATAGGACTGTGGTGAGACCTGTGATGTTGTATGGTTTAGATACAGTGGCATTGAGTAAAAGACAGGAGGTGGAGCTGGAGGTAGCAGAGCTGAGGTTTTCGTTGGGAGTGACGAGGATGGATAAGATTAGAAATGAGTTTATTAGAGAGACAGCGCATGTAGGATGTTTTGGTGACAAGGTGAGGGAGGCGAGATTGAGATGGTTTGGACATGTGCAGAGGAGGGACATGAATTATATTGGTAGAAGAATGCTGAGGATGGAGCCACCAGGTAGGAGGAAAAGAGGAAGGCCAAGAAGGAGGTTCATGGATGTGGTGAGGGAAGACATGCAGGTAGTTGGTGTAAAAGAGGCAGATGTAGAGGACAGGGTGGTATGGAGACGGATGATCCGCTGTGGCGACCCCTAATGGGAGCAGCCGAAAGAAGAAGAAGAAGAAGAAGAAGTAGAAGAAGAATTAAATAAAAACCTCAAAAAGTACAAGACAAAAAAGACATGACAAGATGAATCATGTTTTAGAACGACACAAATATGATTGTTTTTTATTTAAAAAATTATATTGTTAAATTGTGAATTTTCATAGTTTGCCATTTCAAGAACTGTAAAAAAGAGCAAAAAGTGAATGACATGACAATGACAAGATGACATGACAAATCGTAATAGTGAAAATATGAATATTCATAATCCTGATCAGCTTTTTATATTAAAAAAAACGTAAAAGATGCGATCGAAATCAAAAAGTAACAACATTTTTGGAATGAAATTTTTATTTGTCTATTTATATTTTTATATATATATTTTATAAAGAGAAAAGCAGTGGGCTTAAGACAGATTGCAGAACACCAAACTTTTCCTACCCCTTTAACTTTAGAATGTTGGAGAATTCACCATTTGCATCAACAAACTGAAAGCGATCAGTCAAATAAGACCCAAGCCAGGAGAGAGCTGTTCCCCCCTTATTCCAACAACGTTCTCAAGTCTAGCAAAAAGTATTGTATGATCAATGGTGTCAAAAGCTGCATTAAGGTTGAGCAAAACAAGTAAAGAGACAAAACCCTGATCAAAAACAAATACATTTTTTTAAATAGTATGCCCTTTTCATAAGAAACATTAATAGTTATTATTGTTATGATAATTAGAATCCAGTCATTAGGGAGGCACAAGCCCGAGCACTCTTATTGCCGGTCCCGAACCCGGATAAATGCGTTTAGGAAGGGCATCCAGCGTAAAACATGTGCCAAATCAAATATGCGGATCACAAATAAGAATTTCATACCGGATTGGTCGAGGCCCGGGTTAACAACGACCGCCACAGGTATCGTTACCCGACAGGGTACCGGTGGAAATTGGGCTACTGTTGGCCGAAGGAGGAAAAGGAGAGGAGGAAGACATCTACAGAGACAGCAGGAAAAGGAGCAGTGTAGGAGAGTGGAGGTTTGGGGTGGTACTTTAAATGTTGGTACTATGACTGGTAAAGGGAGCGAGGTAGCTAATATGATGGAGAGGAGAAAGGTAGATATGTTGTGTGTTCAGGAGACCAAGTGGAAAGGGAGTAAGGCCAGAAATATTGGAGGTGGGTTTAAACTGTTATCTGATGGTGTGCATGGAAAGAGAAATGGTGTAGGGGTGATGCTAAAGGAAGAGTACAGTAAAAGTGTAGTGCAGGTGAAGAGAGTTTCTGATAGGGTGATGAACGTGAAGCTGGAAGTTGAATGGGATGATGATAAATGTCATCAGTGCCTATGCTCCACAAGTCGGCGGTGAGAAGTCTTCACTCCAGAAGGAAAGATTCTGGAGTGAATTAGATGAAGTGGTAGATGGTGTACCTAGGAAAGAATGAATGGTGATTGGGGCAGACTTTAATGGACATGTAGGTGAAGGGAACAGAGGTGATGAGGAGGTGATGGGTAGGTATGGCCTTAAGGAGAGGAATGTGGAAGGGCAGATGGTGGTGGATTTTGCTAAAAGGATGTAAATGGCAGAGGTGAAATCCGATTTTAGGAAGAAGGATGATCATAGGGTGACAAATAAGAGTGGAGGAAGGTGCACACAGGTGGACTATGTTCTATGCAGGAGATGTATCCTGAAGGAAATTGGAGACTGTAAGTTGTTGGCGGGCGACAGTGTAGCTAGACAGCATCGGATGGTGGTCTGTAGGATGGTTTTGGAGGCGAAGAAGAAGAGGAGGAGCATGAGGACTGAAAGAAGAATAAGATGGTGGAAGCTGAAGGAGGAAGAGTGTATTGTGAGGTTCAGGGAAGAGGTCAGACAAGGGCTCGGTGGTGGTGAAGAGGTGTTGGATGCAACTACTGCAGGAGTGATGAGGGAGGCAGCTAGAAAAGTTCTTGGTGTGAAATCTGGAAATAAAAAGGAAGACAAAGAGATTAGGAAGTGCAGGAGAGCATAAAGAGAAAAAGGTTGGCCAAACAGAAGTGGGATCACCAGAGTAATGAGAAAAATAGGCAGGAGTACAAGGAGATGCAGCAGCAGGTAAAGAGGGATGTGGCAAAAGCCAAGAAAAAGGCATATGAGGAGTTGTATGTGAGGTTGGACACTAAGGGAGGAGAAAATGATCTGTACTGTTTGGCCAGACAGAGGGACGGAGCTGGGAGATGGAAATGTGTTGACTATTGAGGAGAGTGTGTTGAGAAGGCGGAGGGAGTATTTTGAGCAGCTGATGAATGAGGAAAATCAGAGAGAGAGAAGGTTGGATGATGTGGAGTTAGTGAAGCAGGAAGTGGATAGGATTAGTAAGGAGGAAGTGAGAGCAGCGATTAAGAAATTGCATCGTGTATTTGTGGATTTAAAGAAAGCGTACGACAGAGTGCCAAAAGAGGAGTTGTGGTATTGTATGAGGATGTTTGGTGTGTCAGAAAAGTATGTGAGGGTGGTGCAGGACATGTATGAGGACAGTGCGACAGCAGTGAAGTGTGCAGTAGAAACGACAGACTGGATCAGGGTGAAGGTTGGACTGCTGGAGGTAGCAGAGCTGAAGATGCTGAAGTTTTCATTGGGAGTGACAAGGATGGACAAGATTCAAAATGAGTTTATTAGAGGGACAGCCCATGTAGGATGTTTTGGTGACAAGGTGAGGGAGGCGAGATTGAGATGGTTTAAACATGTGCAGAGGAGGGACATGAGCTATATTGGTAGACGAATGCTGAGGATGGAGCCACCAGGTAGAAGGAAAAGAAGAAGGCCAAGGAGGAGGTTCATGGATGTGGTGAGGGAAGACAATGCAGGTAGTTGGTGTGAAAGAAGCAAATGTAGAGGACAGGGTGGTATGGAGACGGATGATCCGCTGTGGCGACCCCTAATGGGAGCAGCTGAAAGAAGAAGAAGAAGAATTTTTTTTTTTACATTATTTGTCATACATTTTAATTCCAATTTTTATAATAACTGTTTATTTTTATTTGAAAAAAGTCATATTTTATAATATGCTGTCATGGCACTCATTTTTCGTTCACTTAATGCATTTTTAAACGGTTTTATATACAATTCTTCTTAAGAACATGTAATAAAATTATGCTAATTCATATAAAAAGTAATATTTTTATAATATATTGTTTACAAAAGAAAATCATATTTTAGGCAAAACATATGTCATTGCGCGTTTTGGATTTTCCTTTACTTATTGCACCCTTTAAGGTTTTTTTTTTTTTAATTAAATTTGCCAATAAATATAAAAATTCATATTTTGAGAATAACTATCAGTATTTTATGAAAAGTATGATTGCAATATTAATTAATATTTTCATAATAACTTTTTTTATTTTAGTTACAATATGATTTGCCATGGCATCTTTTTGCTTTTTGTTCACATGACTTTCCACACAAAAGTTTTTTCACTTTTACAGTTTTTAACAGATTATCTTGAAATAGTGATTATGAAATTTCATATTTTCATATTATCCATCATATTTGTATGAAAAAAGTTGTATTTTTGTTATAAAAAGATTAGTTTTGTTATAACAGATCATAAAAGAATCTTTGTCAAGTGCATGCTGTATGTGTAAAATTGACTGTTTGAAAAACCGTTGTGACATGCAGTTTACTTGTTTGTTACAGTATAGCAACTTATTGATCATCAACATCTGTACAGTGAGTTCGAAACCTAAATAATACATTTAAAAACAAAAATCAAGAGAATGTGAGTAGTGCCTGCCTGTGCAAAGGTCCACACCCCGAGACGTGACCGTACTCGAAGAGACGAGCTTTTTGATACAGTGCACACCTGTTTTTGGCATTTTAATTCGAGGGGGTGGGGCCAGTGACATGTGACGTCATCACACAACCCGGCATCCCACTCTCCTCACTGTGCTGAGTGATTAGATGTGTCACACTCCCGTGTCGCTGGGGTTTTGCCATTACATTTTTTTTCCACGTTCCCACCCACGTGGCGTCAGGTGGCAAAACGTGGTGTCAAAAAACGGCACTCCGCCGGAGATTCCCCGGATCGTGCCGAGCAGTTCGATGTGCCAGACGTGGTAAGCTAATATGTTTGGGTGGTTGGCATGGTCTATGACGTCACGTGACGGCAAAAATTCATCCAGGGTTCAACTGCCCCCACTGTGCCAAGTGTTTTGACATATCGCACGCCCTGTGATCGTTTTTTAGTCTATTTGGGCTAATGGTGTGGGCGTGGCTTGAGGTGACGTCACGTGACGTCACAATATCACCCACAGTGCAACTCTCTATGCTGGGCTAAGTCCATTGATACGTCACACGTCCCCTTCCTGTATTTTCCTGTATCCTTCATGTATTTTCCTGTACCCCCCCTCCCTTACTTGTTCCTTGACGCGGAATTCCTGGAATTCCAAAACTCTGGGACAAACAGTACGCATTAATTGACCGAAATCCTAGGAACAGTAATAATAATAGTAAGTATCAGAGATTGTAATAGCCGCACACACTACTAATTATGTGGAAGAGATGTAAATGTTTTATTTCTCAAATAAAAAAGATAAAAATATAAATGAATAGACATTGTTGTATTGTTGTTTTAAATCATTGTTTGAAATAAATAAAAATGTCTTGTCCATAATTTGGAATGCTTTTATTTTATCTAAGGATCCTAATGGGGACATATACTAGCAGGAACTGCCACAGCATGTAAGGATCATCACAAAAGGTGGCTCCAGAAACATCCCCTTAGTGACTGTGATAGTGCTGGAAGGTACCGAGGTCTTGACAGGGTTATCAGGTCTTTTGAGAGAGGGTGCTCTCCGGCGCCCTCTCTCAAAGGCCTGTGTTTTGCTACTAGGCCTAATATATGCAATGAATCTGTTACCGAAAAGAAACGCTACACGTTGGGATTTTCCCAGAAGATTCTACTGGAGCTAGACAGTAGCAAACGTTCTTCAAAAATGATTTCTCTGAAGAACAAGCTGCATCATTTACATGGTTAAAAGATATTGCTATTTTACATTCTGTTCGACAGAAACGAAAGACACACATCTTTGTTCTATGTTGTTAGTTTGTACTAAATGGTGGTTGCCAAATGTGGCAAGTGTAATGGTGTCACACTAGATTATTGGAGTTACGATTGATGAATGGTATTAAGGTGTGGGTTTTCTTTATTTATTTTAAAATTTGTATTGGCGATTACATGAGTGATGCACGGTCACATGGTCACAGGTAGATCCATCGTTTGGTTTGCTGATTGCTGACTGCCGGGAAGCTGCGAGAGTGACTGTCTTAAATGCCGGAGCCATGCTGATGACATCGTTGATCTGCATTTCAGGAGCGATTTAGCATTGACTAGCTTGGATTGATTTCAAATCAAATCAAATCAAATCAAATCAAATCAAATTTTTATTTGTCACATACACATACATACAGGGTACGACATGCAGTGAAATGCTTTTGACGACGGTCCGGCATGAGGGAATAAAATAGGGTAAAAAGGAGAATAAAAATATAAATATAATAACAAAATTTTAAGAAAAATATAATAAGAAAAGAAGGCAGATAAATAAAGATATAAAGATATATACATATATGTATATATACATACATATACATATATATACACATACACTGAGAATGTACACAGAAAAATGTACACAGAAAATGTTTATGGCAGTGTGCAGTTAACCAGTAAACAACAGTAAACAAGTTAGGCATGGTTTTGATTGTCCATGAGTGTCCGTGTGCAGTAGGTGTGGTGTAAAGTGACCTTGTGCGGAATGGTGTGGTATAAAAAAAAGAGAATATAAAAAAAATATGAAATAAATATGAAAAAGAAAATATGAAAATGAAATGGAATGTAAAGTGCACTGTGCTGTGCAAGTCCAGTGTATAATGTGCCGTAGCACGAAAAGTGTGATTGTGCAGGGGAAAAAAAGGGTGGTGATGGAGAGAGTGGGCCAGTTTTTAGATTCTGGGTGTTTCCTGGTTTAAACTCCGAATGGCCTGCGGGAAGAAGCTCCTCCTCATTCTCTCTGTGTTCGCCTTCAGGGAGCGGAAGCGTTTCCCCGAACGCAACAGAGAAAAGAGTCCATTGTTGGGATGGCTGAGGTCCTTCACAATTTTCCTGGCTCTGGTCCTGCACCGTGTGCTGTAGATGTCCTGCAGGTCAGGGAGCTCGGTGTGGATGGTACGTTCAGCTGAACGCACCACCCTCTGGAGGGCTCGTCTGTCCTGCATGGTGCTGTTCCCGAACAAGGAAGTGATGCTACCCGTCAGAACACTCTCGATGGTGCAGGTGTAGAAAGTCTTTAGCACCTGAGAGGGAAGTTTAAAGTCCCTTAAGCGTCTCAGATGGTACAGACGCTGCCGGGCCTTCTTCACCAGGGTGTTAATGTGACAGGACCAAGACAGGTCCTGTGTGATGTGAACACCCAAGTACCGGAAACTGTCCACTCTTTCCACTGGAGTCCCGCAGATGTTAAGCGGTTGGTATGACCGCTCCTGCTTCGTGCTGAAGTCCACGATCAACTCCTTAGTCTTGCTGACGTTCAGGAGAAGGTTGTTCTCCTGGCACCATCTCTCCAGGTTTTTAACTTCCTGTAGGTAGGCCGTCTCGTCGTTGTTGGAGATCAGGCCCACCACAACGGTGTCGTCAGCAAACTTGATGATGGTTGTGGAGTTGGAAGTGGCCACACAGTCATGTGTGTACAGTGAGTACAGCAGGGGGCTCAGAACACAACCCTGGGGAGCTCCAGTGCTGAGGGTGAGGGTGGATGAGGTGTGTTTTCCCACCCGTACAGCTTGTGGTCTGTCCGTCAGAAAGTTTGAGATCCATTGACACAGCGGCAGGCTGAGTCCTAGGACCTCCAACTTAGAGGTGAGTGTGGAGGGAATTATGGTGTTGAACGCTGAACTGTAGTCCACGAACAACATCTTTGTGTAATTCCCGTTTCTTTGGTCCAGGTGGCTGATTGTAGTGTGGAGAAGATGTGCAATTGCATCCTCAGTCGAACGGTTCTGACGGTACGCAAACTGTAGTGGGTCCAGTGTGACCGGTAGTGAGGCAGTGATGAAGTCTCTGACCAGTCTCTCAAAGCACTTCATCACTACTGAGGTCAGAGCTATAGGGCGGTAGTCATTGAGGCAGGCGGGCTGGGGTTTCTTCGGGACAGGGACAATAGTGGACTGTTTGAAGCATGAGGGGACAACAGACTGTTCCAGAGAGATGTTGAATATCTCAGTGAACACCGGTGCTAGCTGGTCAGCGCAGGCTTTCAGAACCCGACCTGTGATTCCATCTGGTCCTGCTGCCTTCCTGGTATTCACTCTCTTGAATGCCCTCCTCACGTCATGCTTTGAGATGGTGAATGTGTTTAGCTCTCTGGCTCTCTCGGCGTGCACGCTGGTTGTGCCGCTAGCACCGCTAGCGTGGTTAGCTGCAGCCTCGAAACGAGCGTAGAAGGTGTTTAGCTCATCTGCCAGAGAAGCGTCCGCATTCACCATTCTGGAAGATGGTGTTTTATAGTCCGTTATTGTCCTTAGTCCCTGCCACAGGCTTCTAGAGCCACCTTGTTGGAACTGTGACTCTAGTTTCCTCCCGTAGCGCCGCTTTGCATCCTTTACCGCTCTGCGAACACTGTAAGATGCAGCCTTGTATTCATCCATGTCTCCGGTGGCGAGCCCCGTGTTGTAGGCAGCGGAGCGGGATCTCAGAGCGTCGCGGATGGTTTTATCCACCCACGGCTTCTGGTTGGGAAACGTTCTGATAGTGGTTTTTTGCACCGTATCATCCGTTAGTTTCCCGATGAATCCCACAACCGCTTCCGTAAACATGTTGACGTCATCAGAGCTGCGCCGAAACATGTCCCAGTCTGCGTCATCCAAAGCGTCCTGCAGAGCGGTAACCGATTGGTCAGTCCAGCGCACGACCTCCCTCTGAACCGGAGCTTCCTGTTTCAGCCTTTATCTCATTTATCTTTTGAGGAGACAATTTTCTTTGGAAAAGAGTTGCAGACATTTGACAGTAAGCTCAGGTTGAGTTCTTATTTTCTTTTTTTTTGTGTGTGTATTAAGCAGATTTCAGGGATTTGGTATGACTGATGACAAAGAGGAAGGGATATTATTCGGTTACAGCAAAATGATGGCTGGTAGGGGAAGGGGTGCACTACTTGCCACACCTGACAGAGGTTTTCAGTTTAGGGGTCTGGAGTATGTAAGCACTGGGAGAGGTGTAAGACTTAGATCGTCAGTTGAAGATAGATCCGACATAAACTGTAGTCCAATAACAAAACCATACATGCATAACAAACATGAATCGGGACTTTCAGTGATACGAGTGACCTTGTCAGGCAAATTGGATTTGGAATTGGTGAAGCAATCAGGGATAGTCTGCTTCAAACTAGACATTCAAGTTTGCCATCTAGTAGTTGCTCTGGAGAAAACATTAACGGTTCTGATGCTAAGATGTCGAACGCAACCATTATTGATGCTTCCAAGTTGAATTTGATTCTGAAGTCTGAGAAAACTGAGAAATAAGACGGTACTGATAAGTGTTCTGTGATGGAATGGGAATGAGAGATGGATATGGAAAGAACTGATGCGGGTATACCTTAATAAAAAAGAAGTGGTAGGCTTGGAAAGGGTTGAAGAAGTAGTGAACAGATTAATGGGGAGGGCTAGGGACATCATAAGGGTCTGGTTGAGCAACAGAACGGTTACTCCGACCGCAGATTCTGTTTTCACTGTTTTGAGACATCACGTTAGTGATTCCAGTAGACTAGGTATGCCTTTTGCAAATTTCTACTCGGTGAAACCTTTCTCCAATGAAGGCCCTTGGATTATTGGATAAGGTTGAACAAGGCTGCTGAGGTAGCTGAGCAGGGCCTTAGGGAGGAGGGCAGGACTTTAGAAATTGAAGTAGAGAACTGGCTGTAATGTGTATTCGACACTGTCCTGAAAGGTAAATGTCTCTTGTGTTCAAAAGCAAACCAGTACAGCCTTAGACAGCTTCTGAGGTTCAGGAGAGATTGGATGAGATGCTAAGGGAACAGAAAGTGACAAGGCGGGTTACAAGTCAACATACAGCCAAAGTTCTTGAGCCTATTAATGAGTAAATCTCTGTCTCCTCATTGATCTGACACAACTACAACAGAACAGATAGCAGTGCTTTAAACAAAGTTTTGACAATGTTGGAGAAGACTCTTGTTTGCAATGCACAGTCAGTGCGCGGTGGTTGGTCCAAGAATTCTAATAGACAAAATGTAAGATCCTCCTTGGACATTGATGTTGAGTCGGTTTATTCATCTTGTTGTGAGAGTGTAAGCAAAGACAAGACTGTGATTTTTCAGAATAATAATCAGTCATTGCCGAATGACAGTCTGTTTATACAAATGTTTTGGTGCAGGACAGAGTTCGGTTGAGGGCAATGCTGGACAGTGGCTCCATGCAACTACTTTGAGTGCTGATGCAGTTCCTCAGCTAAATCGAAGCTGGAGTCCTGATCAGAAGTCGTTTCCCTGGTCAGATATTGTCCTAGTTGGGTGCGGTGGAAAGCAGACTAGTCCTGTAGGTAAGTGTGATCTGAAAAATGAGGTTTATGGGTTCTGTTTTAGTGTCCCAGTCCTTGTTGTGAATGGACAGGTGGACCTGCTTTATCATTGGTACCGAGTGTGCTGAGCCTTTGATCAATGAAATGAAATCAAATAAGGGGTTGAGTCCTGGATAAACCAGATCAAACAAATCTGAGTGAAGATTGTCAGTTTTCTACGTATGCTTTCAAGTATCGAGAGGTGAAAGGGCAGTATCCCTGACAAAGTTGGTACTTTAAAGTCAAAATCTGCTGTGGTTTTGCAACCAATGAGTGTGCACCTTGTCTGGGGTCGGCTACCACCGGGACTGAAACTGTCAGTGGGCAGCACGGTTGTGATTGAGCCTAGTTTTTAGTGTTGTCTAATGTTAGAATGATAAACCCCATAAACAAAACTAAAAGATTTTGCTTGCGCAGAAAAGGAAAACTTGCTGATGTTTGCATTGCCTTGGAAGATTTTGAACAGGTACCAGAACAGAAAATGTTTCAGAATGTGGCCATGAGTGGCAAGAGTTCTTGTGGTAGCTTGTCAGCAAGGAGCTCAGTGTCTGGTGTTGAGCACTTTAGTGACACTCATTTGGATGAGCTTGGCCTCAAGGACTTAAATGTAAGTGACTGTGAGGTGTTGCCGTTCTGGAGAAGCAGGCTCATTGATCTGATAAAGGAATATGGGTGTGTTTTCTCTAGGCGTCATTGGATTTGAGGTGAGGCAAAGGGATTCTGTGATTGCATTCGCTTGACAGATGAGAGACCGTTTCACTTACCTTATCGGAGACTATCACCTGCTAATTACCACCAGCTGAAGCAGACTTTAGATGAAATGGAACAAAGAGAGATCATCAGAAAGTCAAACAGCAAATTTGCATCACCGTTGGTATTGGTTTGGAAAACGAATGGAGACTTGCGGCTGTGCACTGACTTTCGGTGGCTGAACGCTCGTACGGTGAGGGACGCACATCCCTACCTCACCAGGCAGATGTGCTAGCAGCACTGGGGGGGAATGCCTTGTTTAGTACCATGGATTTAACATCAGGGTACTACAACATCCCTTTACATGAAGAGGACAAAACATTTACCGCTGTCAGTTCTCCCCTTGGTTTGCATGAGTACAACCGCTTTCCACAGGGTCTTTGCAATAGTACCGCAACATTCATGAGAATGATGCTAATTATTTTTGGTGATCAAAATTTCATGAGCTTGCTCTGTTATCTTGATGACCTGTTGGTTTTCGGTAAAAATGAGGAAGAAAGTTTGCAGAGACTTGAGATTGGTGTTTCGACGTCTCAGGGATCATAATTTAAAGCTGTCACCCTCGAAGTGTAGATTTTTACGGAGATCTGTGTAATTTTTAGGTCACATCGTTTCACAGGAGGGCATGGCTAGTGATCCGAAGAAGGTGGAGGCTTTTGTGGGTGTGTCTGAGGAACACTTAACGGAGGCTGATGGTGTCACTGGGTAAAATTAGATCCTTTATGGGATGGTTATATGTTATCAACACTTTATTGAGAATTATTCAATGATTGCAAAGGCTCTTTTTCAGTTGACAATGGGCCACAGAAACCTTGGAAGGTGAGGGATGAGATGATGCTAATTATTTTGGTGATCAAAATTTCATGAGCTTGCTCTGTTATCTTGATGACCTGTTTGGTTTTCGGTAAAAATGAGGAAGAAAGTTTGCAGAGACTTGAGATTGTGTTTCGACGTCTCAGGGATCATAATTTAAAGCTGTCACCTCGAAGTGTAGATTTTTACGGAGATCTGTGTAATTTTTAGGTCACATCGTTTCACAGGAGGGCATGGCTAGTCCGAAGAAGGTGGAGGCTTTTGTGGTGTGTCTGAGGAACACTTAACGGAGGCTGATGGTGTCACTGGGTAAAATTAGATCCTTTATGGGATGGTTATATGTTATCAACACTTTATTGAGAATTATTCAATGATTGCAAGGCTCTTTTTCAGTTGACAATGGGCCACAGAAACCTTGGAAGGTGAGGGCATAGAAAGAGGTCCGGGGCCGGGAAACTCACCCCTGGTGATTGGACAGATGAATGTAGAGGGGTGTTTAAGACTTTGAAGATGATGCTGGTGAAGCAAGTTTTACTTGCTCATCCTGACTTCTGGAAGCCATTTATTCTATCTGTCAATGTTTCAATGAGTGGTTTAGGAGGGTCATGCTGCCGCAAGACCAATCGTTTTTGCTTCAAAGTCCCTTAACCATGCCCAGTCCAGGTATCCTGCTCATAGGCTTGAATTTCTGGCCATGAAGTGGGCATTTTTGCGATAAATTCAGTCATTGGCTTCGTGGGCACAGATTTACGGTTTGGACGGGATAACACTCGCTCAAGTATTTTGACCAAGCCGAAGCTTGATGCCTGCGAGCAGAGATGGGTCGCAAGTACATACGGGGCCGAAGAATGTGGTAGCCAATGCGTTGAGTCGGGAGCCTTTTGCTACTTCTAAGATTTTGCACAGACTTACGAGAAACCCATACGATATTCTGAGGCATGAAGCGGAGATGCTTGGGGTTGGGCGAGTTGGGCTATCCACCTTTCTTTTTGATGTTTGGCTGTACACCAAGGTTGCCAGTGGATGTTTTGTATGAGATTATGATTTTGGCTGGTGAAAATGTTGACGTGAGTAAATATGTCCAGTCCATGGGAAGGGATTTGAGGTAGGCAATGTCACTTGCACAACAAAATGCACACAACAGCAAACAAACAGGCTGATTATTACAATCGAAAGTGCAAGGTCATTTGTTGGAGTTGGGTGATAGAGTCCTCATAGCGAACAAAGGGGAGAAGGGAAAAAAGAAATTAGCTGACCATTGGGAGAGCGCAGTGTATGTTGTAGTGGGTAAAAACTGTTCTTTGAATACATACAAGATTCGTCATCCTGTTACAGGAGGTGTCAAAGTTGTTCATCGGAATTTGTTAATGCCTGTGAACTTTTTACCATTGTCTGCTTGGGATGGCTCAGTGGATTTAGAGCAGTGGTTCTTAACCTGGGTTCGATCAGACCCCAGGGGTTCGGCGGAGGTCAAGACACACACCCGACTCATATGATTCGTGATGACACGCCCCGCTTGGTCATCATTGGAAGGGTTCGGTGGATGCACATATGAAACTGGTGGGGGTCAGTACCGCCAACAAGGTTAAGAACCACTGATTTAGAGTGTGACTTAAGTTCAAACTGTGATTGTCACAATCAGACTGTCAGAAAAGTGATACTGAAGACAGGACTTCTCAATGGTTTGCTTACTTGAATGAGGTTGAGGGAATGGGTTCAGGTGAAACGAAGGATGTGATCGACAGTGTTGAACATGAGATTGGGATTCGTGAGGCGGGTGCTGCCCCCTGCTATATAGTCTTCATTATTTGAAGTACCAACAAATATCCTGCAACTTTTGATCTAAGTAGGCGTGGATGATCATATTGGTACAGAAGTTTACTCAGACACTGCAGCGCGAGACCCTTAAGTGTTTTATATGTCAGTAGTAGTATTTTATAATCAATGCGAGTTTTATTTAGAGCCAGTGTAGACTGATTAAAACAGGGGTTATGTGGTCATATTTTCTAAATCTAGTGCAGACTCTTGCTGCTGCATTCTGAACTAGCTTATTTGTGCACCTACTTGAACATCCAGACAGTAAATCATTACAGTAGTTTAATCTAGATGTAACAAAAGCATGAACTAGTTTTTCTGCATCCTGTAAATACATCATATTTCTAATTTTAACAATATTTCTAAGGTGAAAGAAGACAATCCTGAGAATATTATTCATGTGAGCCTCAAAGGAAAGGCTAGAGTCAATAATCACACCAAGGTTTTTGACTGCTGTACACACTGAGATAGAAACACCATCCAGAGATGCTACGTAATCGGAAAGTTTACTTCTAGCTGCATGTGGTCCTAGATAAAGTACTTCCGTCTTATCTGAGTCGAGCAGAAAATAGTTATCAAGCATCCACTGTCTAATGTCCTTTACACATCTTCAACATTGTTAAGCTGATCTCTCTCATCGGGCCTTGCTGAAATATACCGCTGTGTATCATCAGCAAAGCAATGGAAGCGAATACCATGTATATGTATAATTTCACCCAGTGGCAGCATATACAAAGCAAAAAGCAGTGTGCATAAGGCCTTGCAAAACACCAAAACTTTACCTCAGGGAGTGTGGTGAACTCACCTTTACATCAAGAAACAGATCGTGATCAGTCAAATAAGACCTAAGCAAGAAGAGAGCTGTTCCCACTATTCCAACAACGTTCTCAGTCTAGCAAGCAGTTAGTATGATCAGTGGTGTGAAAAGCTGCACTAAGGTCGAGCAAAACAAGTAAAGAGACAAAACCCTGATCAGAGGCCAATAAGAGGCAGTTTACCGCCGTCTCTGTGCTATGATGAGGTCTAAATCCTGACTGATACATTTCAAAAATGTTATTCCTATGTAGATGTGAGCATAACTGCTATGCTAGAAACCTTTTCTAAAAATTTGGATATCAAGGGGAGATTTGATATTGGCCTGAAGTTGGACAGCTGAAAGGTCAGGTTTCTTAATAAGAGGGATGATAATTGCCAGCTTATAGAATTTAGGTACATAGTCAAGTTGAAGAAACTTGTAGGCAAGGGATCGAGAATAAATTTTCATATTCAGAAGTATTATTTCATGAAAACTCCATCCAAATTGCAATAAGTGAACAACAAAAAATGGCACAAAAAATCTTGTTTTTACTAAAATATGACTTAAAAAACGTTAACAAGTTCCATACGGTAATAAGACGTGACATGACAAATCATGCTGCGACAACAAATATGCCTTTTCATAAACCATTGATAGCTATTATGTTATGTTATTATGTTATATTTCATAATCATTATCAGAATTTGATAAATAAAAAGAAATGTTGCAATAAATGCATTGAAAAACAAAAATTGTGACATATGTTTTGACAAATAATATGCCTTTATATTAAGAAACATTAATAGTTATTATGAAAATATACATTTTCATGTTCTTTAACAGAATTTTTATGAAAAAAAATTTAAGGTGCTATCATTAATTGTAAAACGACAATGGTGTTGTGACAAATAGGGGTTTGACAAAAATTTGATTTTTTTAAATAAAAAAAATTATGAAAAAATTTATTTCCCTATTGATTATCTTAATTTCAAGAAATTACGATAAAAAGTGCAATACGTAAATGAAATAGGTGATTCCGCAAGTCTGCAAGCCTCGTAGGATAAAAGAAAATAGTGGTATTGAACCTAGGTGTATTTGCACATACAGCATGCGCTTGATCAGTATATTTTTACGTTTATGATCTGATATATTGTTACTCCCCGACTGCAGTGAGGATGACTTTGATCTGGGCGGTAGACAACCTTGCCCACAACCTGGCCGAATCCCACACCACGACCAGAAAAGTGATTCTCTGTACTGAAGAAAGTACACTCTTCCCGGCGTTCAGTCTGAACCCCAGTTCCTACATGCAGGCGAGAGCGACATCTCGATGCCGAACTGCCTGGGCTCTGAATGAGCCAGTTGATATAATTAAAAATGCGGATGCCTGGAGCTGCAGCGGGGTCAGTGCTGCGTTTACGCACTTTGTGAAGGTACGGGGTGAGAGTGCTAGGCCGAACGGGAGGACCGATATTGGTAAGCCGAAAGCAACCTCAGGGACCTCCTGTGTGCGGGAAGGATGGCCATGTGGGAGCATGCGTCCTTTAGATCAAACGTGACAAACCAGTCCTTGGACTTGAGCTGAGACACGACCTCTTTGTGAGTATCCTGAACCCGAGCCTCATAAGTGAGCGGTTCAAGGAGTGAAGATCTAGAAGGTATGCAACCCGCCATCCTTCTTCGGAACAACGAAGTATGGGCAGTAATAACCTGACTCTCTGACCGAGGGGGTCACAACCCCTCGAAGCCGGCCTCTGACCCACTCAGCGCGGCTGAAGCGATGCTCTGCAGCCGACGACACTTCTCGTTTTTCGTGAACTCATTGCACTTTTAAACGTTTTTTAATGAACAACATTTAAATTAAAATTTTCATAATAAAATATCATTTGTCTTTTACAAAAAAGTCATGTTTTAGTCGAAACATTATTTGTCTCGGCACCTTTTCGTTTCTTTGTTATTGCACTTTTTTTTTTATAAATTTTGAATTAGATATAAGATGAATAAGATTAATATTATATATATATATATATATATATATATATATATATATATATATATAATATATATATATATATTATATATAGTTATCATAATTTTGTGAAAAGTAAACGTAAATTGAAAATTTAATATATAGTTTCAGATAAACTTATGGAAAAAATATTGAAAAAAAATTATATTTTTGTCAAAACATTGTCATGCCACCTTTTAGTTTTTCGTTCACTTATTGCTACTTTTAAAGGTTATTTATGAAATTATGCAGAGGGATGTAAAAATTGTATAGTGTTATTATACTATTACATATTTATGAAAAAAAAAGTAATATAATCGACATAATTTGATTTGCCTTGTCATCTTTTTCGCTCTCCTAACTTTTTAATGAATTTTAATGAAAAAAAAAATTCCCGGTCAGGGATCCAAACCTAGCCATTAGGGTTGCAAAAGCCAATGCACTCTTAGTGTCGGTCCCCAGCCCGGATAAATGTTGAGTAAGGGGTAAAAGGGCTTCCAGCGTAAAAAAAAAAACTAAATCGTTGTACTCGTTGCACTTTGTAACGTTTTTTTCATGAATTATGCTTAAGAAAATTTGATTTCATGAATTCATACATTTTTTAAAGAAAAAAAACCCCAAAAATTGTCATCTGATTTTTTTATTTCCTATTTTTACAATTATTTTTAACTATTACTATTATAAACTATTTTCATTTTAATTGAAGAAAAAGTAATATTTTAGACACAACAAATGCTCTGAAACGGCAAACTTCTCGTTTTTCGGAATCGCTTATACTTTACAGCGCTTAGACGGTGTTCCAAACATGAGGTGTTGATGCGATTTTGATGAATTATGATTATGCACACCTGATTTATTACTTTATACAGTTTTTCCTCGAAATTATGATTATGAATATGAAATTTCATATTTTCATAATATTCATCATATTTGTATGAAAAAGTCATATTTTTGACAAAACATGATTTCTTTTGTTATATACATCGACAAACATGTAAAAAAATCTTTGTCAAGTGCATGCTTTGTATGTGAAAATCCACATTGTTTGAAAAACCGTTTTCCTTTTGCTCTACGAGGCTGAGACTTGTGGAATCGCATTATCAGCGCATAGGAAAGCTTATTTTTACAGCACATAGACGGTCTTGCCAAAAATGAGGTGTTGATGCGATTTTGATGAAATATGACTATCCACACCAGATTTATCACTTTTTACAGTTTTAACAGGTTTTCTCGAAATTATGATTATGAATATGAAATTTCATATTTTCATAATATTCATCATATTTGTATGAAAAAAGTCATATTTTTGACAAAACATGATTTCTGTTGTTATATTACATCGAAAAACATGTTAAAAAATCTTTGTCAAGTGCATGCTGTATGTAAAAATCCACATTGTTTCAAAGACCGTTTTCCTTTTGCTCTACGAGGCTTAGACTTGCGGAATCGTATTATCGCGCAAAACAAGCTTTTTTTTACAGACTATAGTCGGTGTTGCCAAAATTAGGTGATGTTGCATTTTTGATGAATTACGACTTTCCACACCATATTTATCACTTTTTACAGTTTTTAACAGTTTTTCTCAAAATATGATAATGAATATGAAATTTCATATTTTCACAGTATCCAACATAATTGAATGAAAAAAAGTCATATTACTGTTAAAACATACTGTTATTACATCATAAACATTAAAAAAAATCTTTGTCAAGTGCATAAATAATCGAAATAAAAATGGTGACATGACAAATCATATAATCAAATAATATGGCTGTTTGATAAGAAACATCAATAGTTATTAAAATATGTGAATATTTCAAGATTATTAAAAAAATAATATTAAACAAATATAAATAAATAATTGTCATATAATCTATAATTGTTGAAATAAATAATTGAGGAAAGACAATGGTGGCATGACTGAGTTTAGACGAAAATGTGTTTTTTATATGATATTATAAAATAAATATTTTACAATTCATAATCTTAATTTCATTAAATAATGTTAACAAGTGCAATACGTAAACGAAAAACAAAAAAAATGACGGTACACAAAAATAAGAATTTTCATATTTAATATCAATTTTATGCATTATTTCATGAAAATTGCAATAAATGAACGATAAAACAAAGTGACATGAAAAATCATGTTTTGACTTTAGTATTACAATATTACTTATTTGTATAATAGTTCATATGAAAATATACATTTTTATATTCATAAACAATTTTATGAAAAACTTAAAAATGTTCAACACAGGAATAAAAAGGTAACAAATTATGTTTTGACAAGAAAAATGCCTATTTTCATATAAAAAATATCATAGTTATTATGAAATATACATTTTTTTATTCATAAATAATTAAATAAAAACCTCAACCCAGCCATTAAGGAGGCACAAGCCAGTGCACTCTTAGTGCCGGTCCCAAGCCCGGGTAAATGGGGAGGGTTGCGTGAGGGTTATCATCAGTGCCTATGCTCCACAAGTTGGCTGTGAGATGGAGGAGAAGGAAAGATTCTGGAGTGAATTAGATGAAGTGGTAGATGGTGTACCTAGGAAAGAATGGTTGGTGATTGGGGCGGACTTTAATGGGCATGTAGGTGAAGGGAACAGAGGTGACGAGGAGGTGATGGGTAGGTATTGTTTTTAAGGAGAGGAATGTGGAAGGGCAGATGGTGGTAGATTTTGCTAAAAGGATGGAAATGGCGGTGGTGAACACTTATTTTAAGAAGAAGGAGGATCATAGGGTGACGTATAAGAGTGGAGGAAGGTGCACACAGGTGGACTATGTGCTGTGCAGGAGATGCAACCTGAAGGAGATTGGAGACTGTAAGGTGTTGGCAGGGGACAGTGTAGCTAGACAGCATAGGATGGTGGTCTGTGGGATGGTTTTGGAGGCGAAGAAGAAGAGGAGGAGAGTGAGGACTGAAAGAAGAATAAGATGGTGGAAACTGAAGGAGGAAGAGTGTAGTGTGAGGTTCAGGGAAGAGGTCAGAGAGAGGCTCAGTGGTGTTAAGGAGGTGTTGGATGATTGGGCAACTACTGCAGGAGTGATGAGGGAGGCAGCTAGAAAAGTACTTGGTGTGACATCTGGAAATAGAAAGGAAGACAAGGAGACGTGGTGGTGGAATGAGGCAGTGCAGGAGAGCATAAGGAGAAAGAGGTTGGCAAAACAGAAGTGGGATAGACAGAGTGATGAGAAAAGTAGGCAGGAGTACAAGGAGATGCGGCAGCAGGTTAAGAGGGATCTGGCGAAAGCCAAGGAAAAGGCATATGAGGAGCTGTATGAGAGGTTGGACACTAAGGAAGGAGAAAAGGATTTGTACCGATTGTCCAGGCAGAGGGACCGAGCTGGAAAGGATGTACTGCAAGTTAGAGCAGTAAAGGATGGAGAGGGAAATGTGTTGACTAGTGAGGAGAGTGTGTTGAGAAGGTGGAGGGAGTATTTTGAGCAGCTGATGAATGAGGAAAATCAGAGAGAGAGAAGGTTGGATGATGTGGAGTTGGTGAAGCAGGATGTAGATAGGATTAGTAAGGAGGAAGTGAGCGCAGCGATTAAGAGGATGAAGAGTGGAAAGTCGGTTGGACCAGATGACATACCGGTAGAAGCGTGGAGATGTTTAGGAGAGATGGCAGTGGAGTTTTTGACCAGATTGTTTAACAGGATTTTGGAAGGTGAGAAGATGCCTGAGGAATGGAGAAGAAGTGTGCTGGTACCGATCTTTAGGCATAAAGGAGATGTGCAGACCTGCAGTAACTATGATGTTTGCGGATGATATTGTGATTTATTGTGAGAGTAGGGAGCAGGTTGAGAAGAGCCTGGAGAGGTGGAGATATGCGCTGGAGAGAAGGGGAATGAAACTCAGTAGGAGTAAGACAGAATACATGTGTGTGAATGAGAGGGAGGGCAGTGGAGTGGTGCGGTTGCAGGGAGAAGAGCTTCAGAAGGTGGAGGAATTCAGGTACCTGGGGTCAACAGTGCAAAGTAATGGAGAGTGTGTTAGAGAAGTGAAGAAAAGAGTGCAGGCAGGGTGGAGTGGGTGGAGAAGAGTGACAGGAGTGATTTGTGATAGTAGGGTATCTGCAAAATTGAAAGGAAAAGTTTATAGGACTGTGGTGAGACCTGTGATGTTGTATGGTTTAGATACAGTGGCATTGAGTAAAAGACAGGAGGTGGAGCTGGAGGTAGCAGAGCTGAGGTTTTCGTTGGGAGTGACGAGGATGGATAAGATTAGAAATGAGTTTATTAGAGAGACAGCGCATGTAGGATGTAGGATGACAAGGTGAGGGAGGCGAGATTGAGATGGTTTGGACATGTGCAGAGGAGGGACATGAATTATATTGGTAGAAGAATGCTGAGGATGGAGCCACCAGGTAGGAGGAAAAGAGGAAGGCCAAGAAGGAGGTTCATGGATGTGGTGAGGGAAGACATGCAGGTAGTTGGTGTAAAAGAGGCAGATGTAGAGGACAGGGTGGTATGGAGACGGATGATCCGCTGTGGCAACCCCTAATGGGAGCAGCCGAAAGAAGAAGAAGAAGAAGAAGTAGAAGAAGAATTAAATAAAAACCTCAAAAGTACAAGACAAAAAAGACATGACAAGATGAATCATGTTTTAGAACGACACAAATATGATTGTTTTTTATTTAAAAAATTATATTGTTAAATTGTGAATTTTCATAGTTTGCCATTTCAAGAACTGTAAAAAAGAGCAAAAAGTGAATGACATGACAATGACAAGATGACATGACAAATCGTAATAGTGAAAATATGAATATTCATAATCCTGATCAGCTTTTTATATTAAAAAAAACGTAAAAGATGCGATCGAAATCAAAAAGTAACAACATTTTTGGAATGAAATTTTTATTTGTCTATTTATATTTTTATATATATATTTTATAAAGAGAAAAGCAGTGGGCTTAAGACAGATTGCAGAACACCAAACTTTTCCTACCCCTTTAACTTTAGAATGTGGAGAACTCACCATTTGCATCAACAAACTGAAAGCGATCAGTCAAATAAGACCCAAGCCAGGAGAGAGCTGTTCCCCCCTTATTCCAACAACGTTCTCAAGTCTAGCAAAAAGTATTGTATGATCAATGGTGTCAAAAGCTGCATTAAGGTTGAGCAAAACAAGTAAAGAGACAAAACCCTGATCAAAAACAAATACATTTTTTAAAATAGTATGCCCTTTTCATAAGAAACATTAATAGTTATTATTGTTATGATAATTAGAATCCAGTCATTAGGGAGGCACAAGCCCGAGCACTCTTAGTGCCGGTCCCGAACCCGGATAAATGCGTTTAGGAAGGGCATCCAGCGTAAAACATGTGCCAAATCAAATATGCGGATCACAAATAAGAATTTCATACCGGATTGGTCGAGGCCCGGGTTAACAACGACCGCCACAGGTATCGTTACCCGACAGGGTACCGGTGGAAATTGGGCTACTGTTGGCCGAAGGAGGAAAAGGAGAGGAGGAAGACATCTACAGAGACAGCAGGAAAAGGAGCAGTGTAGGAGAGTGGAGGTTTGGGGTGGTACTTTAAATGTTGGTACTATGACTGGTAAAGGGAGCGAGGTAGCTAATATGATGGAGAGGAGAAAGGTAGATATGTTGTGTGTTCAGGAGACCAAGTGGAAAGGGAGTAAGGCCAGAAACATTGGAGGTGGGTTTAAACTGTTATCTGATGGTGTGCATGGAAAGAGAAATGGTGTAGGGGTGATGCTAAAGGAAGAGTACAGTAAAAGTGTAGTGCAGGTGAAGAGAGTTTCTGATAGGGTGATGAACGTGAAGCTGGAAGTTGAATGGGATGATGATAAATGTCATCAGTGCCTATGCTCCACAAGTCGGCGGTGAGATGGAGGAGAAGGAAAGATTCTGGAGTGAATTAGATGAAGTGGTAGATGGTGTACCTAGGAAAGAATGAATGGTGATTGGGGCAGACTTTAATGGACATGTAGGTGAAGGGAACAGAGGTGATGAGGAGGTGATGGGTAGGTATGGCCTTAAGGAGAGGAATGTGGAAGGGCAGATGGTGGTGGATTTTGCTAAAAGGATGTAAATGGCAGAGGTGAAATCCGATTTTAGGAAGAAGGATGATCATAGGGTGACAAATAAGAGTGGAGGAAGGTGCACACAGGTGGACTATGTTCTATGCAGGAGATGTATCCTGAAGGAAATTGGAGACTGTAAGTTGTTGGCGGGCGACAGTGTAGCTAGACAGCATCGGATGGTGGTCTGTAGGATGGTTTTGGAGGCGAAGAAGAAGAGGAGGAGCGTGAGGACTGAAAGAAGAATAAGATGGTGGAAGCTGAAGGAGGAAGAGTGTATTGTGAGGTTCAGGGAAGAGGTCAGACAAGGGCTCGGTGGTGGTGAAGAGGTGTTGGATGCAACTACTGCAGGAGTGATGAGGGAGGCAGCTAGAAAAGTTCTTGGTGTGAAATCTGGAAATAAAAAGGAAGACAAAGAGATGATGAAGTGCAGGAGAGCATAAAGAGAAAAAGGTTGGCAAAACAGAAGTGGGATCACCAGAGTAATGAGAAAAATAGGCAGGAGTACAAGGAGATGCAGCAGCAGGTAAAGAGGGATGTGGCAAAAGCCAAGAAAAAGGCATATGAGGAGTTGTATGTGAGGTTGGACACTAAGGGAGGAGAAAATGATCTGTACTGTTTGGCCAGACAGAGGGACGGAGCTGGGAGATGGAAATGTGTTGACTATTGAGGAGAGTGTGTTGAGAAGGCGGAGGGAGTATTTTGAGCAGCTGATGAATGAGGAAAATCAGAGAGAGTTGGATGATGTGGAGTTAGTGAAGCAGGAAGTGGATAGGATTAGTAAGGAGGAAGTGAGAGCAGCGATTAAGAAATTGCATCGTGTATTTGTGGATTTAGAGAAAGCGTACGACAGAGTGCCAAAAGAGGAGTTGTGGTATTGTATGAGGATGTTTGGTGTGTCAGAAAAGTATGTGAGGGTGGTGCAGGACATGTATGAGGACAGTGCGACAGCAGTGAAGTGTGCAGTAGAAACGACAGACTGGATCAGGGTGAAGGTTGGACTGCTGGAGGTAGCAGAGCTGAAGATGCTGAAGTTTTCATTGGGAGTGACAAGGATGGACAAGATTCAAAATGAGTTTATTAGAGGGACAGCCCATGTAGGATGTTTTGGTGACAAGGTGAGGGAGGCGAGATTGAGATGGTTTAAACATGTGCAGAGGAGGAACATGAGCTATATTGGTAGACGAATGCTGAGGATGGAGCCACCAGGTAGAAGGAAAAGAAGAAGGCCAAGGAGGAGGTTCATGGATGTGGTGAGGGAAGACAATGCAGGTAGTTGGTGTGAAAGAAGCAAATGTAGAGGACAGGGTGGTATGGAGACGGATGATCCGCTGTGGCGACCCCTAATGGGAGCAGCCGAAAGAAGAAGAAGAAGAATTTTTTTTTACATTATTTGTCATACATTTTAATTCCAATTTTTATAATAACTGTTTATTTTTATTTGAAAAAAGTCATATTTTATAATATGCTGTCATGGCACTCATTTTTCGTTCACTTAATGCATTTTTAAACGGTTTTATATACAATTCTTCTTAAGAACATGTAATACAATTATGCTAATTCATATAAAAAGTAATATTTTTATAATATATTGTTTACAAAAGAAAATCATATTTTAGGCAAAACATATGTCATTGCGCGTTTTGGATTTTCCTTTACTTATTGCACCTTTTAAGGTTTTTATTTTTTTATTAAATTTGCCAATAAATATAAAAATTCATATTTTGAGAATAACTATCAGTATTTTATGAAAAGTATGATTGCAATATTAATTAATATTTTCATAATAACTTTTTTTATTTTAGTTACAATATGATTTGCCATGGCATCTTTTTGCTTTTTGTTCACATGACTTTCCACACAAAAGTTTTTCACTTTTACAGTTTTTAACAGATTATCTTGAAATAGTGATTATGAAATTTCATATTTTCATATTATCCATCATATTTGTATGAAAAAAGTTGTATTTTTGTTATAAAAAGATTAGTTTTGTTATAACAGATCATAAAAGAATCTTTGTCAAGTGCATGCTGTATGTGTAAAATTGACTGTTTGAAAAACCGTTGTGACATGCAGTTTACTTGTTTGTTACAGTATAGCAACTTATTGATCATCAACATCTGTACAGTGAGTTCGAAACCTAAATAATACATTTAAAAACAAAAATCAAGAGAATGTGAGTAGTGCCTGCCTGTGCAAAGGTCCACACCCCGAGACGTGACCGTACTCGAAGAGACGAGCTTTTTGATACAGCGCACACCTGTTTTTGGCATTTTAATTCGAGGGGGTGGGGCCAGTGACATGTGACGTCATCACACAACCCGGCATCCCACTCTCCTCACTGTGCCGAGTGATTAGATGTGTCACACTCCCGTGTCGCTGGGGTTTTGCCATTACATTTTTTTTCCACGTTCCCACCCACGTGGCGTCAGGTGGCAAAACGTGGTGTCAAAAAACGGCACTCCGCCGGAGATTCCCCGGATCGTGCCAAGCAGTTCGCTGTGCCAGACGTGGTAAGCTAATATGTTTGGGTGGTTGGCATGGTCTATGACGTCACGTGACGGCAAAAATTCATCCAGGGTTCAACTGCCCCCACTGTGCCAAGTGTTTTGACATATCGCATGCCCTGTGATCGTTTTTTAGTCTATTTGGGCTAATGGTGTGGGCGTGGCTTGAGGTGACGTCACGTGACGTCACAATATCACCCACAGTGCAACTCTCTATGCTGGGCTAAGTCCATTGATACGTCACACGTCCCCTTCCTGTATTTTCCTGTATCCTTCATGTATTTTCCTGTACCCCCCCTCCCTTACTTGTTCCTTGACGCGGAATTCCTGGAATTCCAAAACTCTGGGACAAACAGTACGCATTAATTGACCGAAATCCTAGGAACAGTAATAATAATAGTAAGTATCAGAGATTGTAATAGCCGCACACACTACTAATTATGTGGAAGAGATGTAAATGTTTTATTTCTCAAATAAAAAAGATAAAAATATAAATGAATAGACATTGTTGTATTGTTGTTTTAAATCATTGTTTGAAATAAATAAAAATGTCTTGTCCATAATTTGGAATGCTTTTATTTTATCTAAGGATCCTAATGGGGACATATACTAGCAGGAACTGCCACAGCATGTAAGGATCATCACAAAAGGTGGCTCCAGAAACATCCCCTTAGTGACTGTGATAGTGCTGGAAGGTACCGAGGTCTTGACAGGGTTATCAGGTCTTTTGAGAGAGGGTGCTCTCCGGCGCCCTCTCTCAAAGGCCTGTGTTTTGCTACTAGGCCTAATATATGCAATGAATCTGTTACCGAAAAGAAACGCTACACGTTGGGATTTTCCCAGAAGATTCTACTGGAGCTAGACAGTAGCAAACGTTCTTCAAAAATGATTTCTCTGAAGAACAAGCTGCATCATTTACATGGTTAAAAGATATTGCTATTTTACATTCTGTTCGACAGAAACGAAAGACACACATCTTTGTTCTATGTTGTTAGTTTGTACTAAATGGTGGTTGCCAAATGTGGCAAGTGTAATGGTGTCACACTAGATTATTGGAGTTACGATTGATGAATGGTATTAAGGTGTGGGTTTTCTTTATTTATTTTAAAATTTGTATTGGCGATTACATGAGTGATGCACGGTCACATGGTCACAGGTAGATCCATCGTTTGGTTTGCTGATTGCTGACTGCCGGGAAGCTGCGAGAGTGACTGTCTTTGGGGTCTTTTTGACGGTGTTCGGGGCTCAGACACACTCACCCAGTTTAAGTGTAGATTAAAAACATATCTTTTTAGCAAAGCCTACACATAACACACATCACATCATAACCTTGTGCTCCAGAACATCTGATCACATGCACATTATCAACTTGTGCTGTTAATATCATGAACAGCAGCTACGCTAATTGCTCTCCACTGCTTCTCTTTCTCTCCCCATCCCGAGACACCCTGAGGTTTGGCCAGCTCCAGTCACCTCCCACCTCGTGATGATTACGGACCTTTGAAGAAGTAGATGCCGAACTCACAAACATCCCGAACCATCTAGAGACGTACCAGTGCCATTTGGATCCCGCTACATGTGTGGAGTTTGGCATTGGACCTCCTGGAGTGTTAAAGGCTCTGGCATGGAGAAGCTGATGCTGGATCTGTGGTGATCACAAATGCTGAGCTCATAAAACTCGGAGCTACTAACCATATAGACTGTATAAGACTGCAGAAAGAACATCACTTATAATCTTATACTCCAGTGCTCATGTTAGCTCTCACTCTCCAGTGTTCTGTATTGTTGAAAGATTTATGATCAAACTCTTGATGTCACCCAAAATGAGGATGGGTTTCCCTTTTGAGTCTGGTTCCTCTCAAGGTTTCTTCCTCATAACATCTAAGGGAGTTTTTCCTTGCCACAGTCGCCACAGCTTGCTCATCAGGGACAAATTCACACCATTCACCTTCACTGTTGATTTGTGTAAAGCTGCTTTGAGACAATGTCTGTTGTGAAAAGCGCTATACAAATAAACTTGACTTGACTTGACTTGACTTGACTTGACTTGACTGTCTTAAATGCCGGAGCCATGCTGATGACATCGTTGATCTGCATTTCAGGAGCGATTTAGCATTGACTAGCTTGGATTGATTTCAAATCAAATCAAATCAAATCAAATCAAATCAAATTTTTATTTGTCACATACACATACATACAGGGTACGACATGCAGTGAAATGCTTTTGACGACGGTCCGGCATGAGGGAATAAAATAGGGTAAAAAGGAGAATAAAAATATAAATATAATAACAAAATTTTAAGAAAAATATAATAAGAAAAGAAGGCAGATAAATAAAGATATAAAGATATATACATATATGTATATATACATACATATACATATATATACACGTACACTGAGAATGTACACAGAAAAATGTACACAGAAAATGTTTATGGCAGTGTGCAGTTAACCAGTAAACAACAGTAAACAAGTTAGGCATGGTTTTGATTGTCCATGAGTGTCCGTGTGCAGTAGGTGTGGTGTAAAGTGACCTTGTGCGGAATGGTGTGGTATAAAAAAAAAGAGAATATAAAAAAAATATGAAATAAATATGAAAAAGAAAATATGAAAATGAAATGGAATGTAAAGTGCACTGTGCTGTGCAAGTCCAGTGTATAATGTGCCGTAGCACGAAAAGTGTGATTGTGCAGGGGAAAAAAAGGGTGGTGATGGAGAGAGTGGGCCAGTTTTTAGATTCTGGGTGTTTCCTGGTTTAAACTCCGAATGGCCTGCGGGAAGAAGCTCCTCCTCATTCTCTCTGTGTTCGCCTTCAGGGAGCGGAAGCGTTTCCCCGAACGCAACAGAGAAAAGAGTCCATTGTTGGGATGGCTGAGGTCCTTCACAATTTTCCTGGCTCTGGTCCTGCACCGTGTGCTGTAGATGTCCTGCAGGTCAGGGAGCTCGGTGTGGATGGTACGTTCAGCTGAACGCACCACCCTCTGGAGGGCTCGTCTGTCCTGCATGGTGCTGTTCCCGAACAAGGAAGTGATGCTACCCGTCAGAACACTCTCGATGGTGCAGGTGTAGAAAGTCTTTAGCACCTGAGAGGGAAGTTTAAAGTCCCTTAAGCGTCTCAGATGGTACAGACGCTGCCGGGCCTTCTTCACCAGGGTGTTAATGTGACAGGACCAAGACAGGTCCTGTGTGATGTGAACACCCAAGTACCGGAAACTGTCCACTCTTTCCACTGGAGTCCCGCAGATGTTAAGCGGTTGGTATGACCGCTCCTGCTTCGTGCTGAAGTCCACGATCAACTCCTTAGTCTTGCTGACGTTCAGGAGAAGGTTGTTCTCCTGGCACCATCTCTCCAGGTTTTTAACTTCCTGTAGGTAGGCCGTCTCGTCGTTGTTGGAGATCAGGCCCACCACAACGGTGTCGTCAGCAAACTTGATGATGGTTGTGGAGTTGGAAGTGGCCACACAGTCATGTGTGTACAGTGAGTACAGCAGGGGGCTCAGAACACAACCCTGGGGAGCTCCAGTGCTGAGGGTGAGGGTGGATGAGGTGTGTTTTCCCACCCATACAGCTTGTGGTCTGTCCGTCAGAAAGTTTGAGATCCATTGACACAGCGGCAGGCTGAGTCCCAGGACCTCCAACTTAGAGGTGAGTGTGGAGGGAATTATGGTGTTGAACGCTGAACTGTAGTCCACGAACAACATCTTTGTGTAATTCCCGTTTCTTTGGTCCAGGTGGCTGATTGTAGTGTGGAGAAGATGTGCAATTGCGTCCTCAGTCGAACGGTTCTGACGGTACGCAAACTGTAGTGGGTCCAGTGTGACCGGTAGTGAGGCAGTGATGAAGTCTCTGACCAGTCTCTCAAAGCACTTCATCACTACTGAGGTCAGAGCTACAGGGCGGTAGTCATTGAGGCAGGCGGGCTGGGGTTTCTTCGGGACAGGGACAATAGTGGACTGTTTGAAGCATGAGGGGACAACAGACTGTTCCAGAGAGATGTTGAATATCTCAGTGAACACGGGTGCTAGCTGGTCAGCGCAGGCTTTCAGAACCCGACCTGTGATTCCATCTGGTCCTGCTGCCTTCCTGGTATTCACTCTCTTGAATGCCCTCCTCACGTCATGCTTTGAGATGGTGAATGTGTTTAGCTCTCTGGCTCTCTCGGCGTGCACGCTGGTTGTGCCGCTAGCGCCGCTAGCGTGGTTAGCTGCAGCCTCGAAACGAGCGTAGAAGGTGTTTAGCTCATCTGCCAGAGAAGCGTCCGCATTCACCATTCTGGAAGATGGTGTTTTATAGTCCGTTATTGTCCTTAGTCCCTGCCACAGGCTTCTAGAGCCACCTTGTTGGAACTGTGACTCTAGTTTCCTCCCGTAGCGCCGCTTTGCATCCTTTACCGCTCTGCGAACACTGTAAGATGCAGCCTTGTATTCATCCATGTCTCCGGTGGCGAGCCCCGTGTTGTAGGCAGCGGAGCGGGATCTCAGAGCGTCGCGGATGGTTTTATCCACCCACGGCTTCTGGTTGGGAAACGTTCTGATAGTGGTTTTTTGCACCGTATCATCCGTTAGTTTCCCGATGAATCCCACAACCGCTTCCGTAAACATGTTGACGTCATCAGAGCTGCGCCGAAACATGTCCCAGTCTGCGTCATCCAAAGCGTCCTGCAGAGCGGTAACCGATTGGTCAGTCCAGCGCACGACCTCCCTCTGAACCGGAGCTTCCTGTTTCAGCCTTTATCTCATTTATCTTTTGAGGAGACAATTTTCTTTGGAAAAGAGTTGCAGACATTTGACAGTAAGCTCAGGTTGAGTTCTTATTTTCTTTTTTTTTGTGTGTGTATTAAGCAGATTTCAGGGATTTGGTATGACTGATGACAAAGAGGAAGGGATATTATTCGGTTACAGCAAAATGATGGCTGGTAGGGGAAGGGGTGCACTACTTGCCACACCTGACAGAGGTTTTCAGTTTAGGGGTCTGGAGTATGTAAGCACTGGGAGAGGTGTAAGACTTAGATCGTCAGTTGAAGATAGATCCGACATAAACTGTAGTCCAATAACAAAACCATACATGCATAACAAACATGAATCGGGACTTTCAAGTGATACGAGTGACCTTGTCAGGCAAATTGGATTTGGAATTGGTGAAGCAATCAGGGATAGTCTGCTTCAAACTAGACATTCAAGTTTGCCATCTAGTAGTTGCTCTGGAGAAAACATTAACGGTTCTGATGCTAAGATGTCGAACGCAACCATTATTGATGCTTCCAAGTTGAATTTGATTCTGAAGTCTGAGAAAACTGAGAAATAAGACGGTACTGATAAGTGTTCTGTGATGGAATGGGAATGAGAAGATGGATATGGAAAGAACTGATGCGGGTATACCTTAATAAAAAAGAAGTGGTAGGCTTGGAAAGGGTTGAAGAAGTAGTGAACAGATTAATGGGGAGGGCTAGGGACATCATAAGGGTCTGGTTGAGCAACAGAACGGTTACTCCGACCGCGGATTCTGTTTTCACTGTTTTGAGACATCACGTTAGTGATTCCAGTAGACTAGGTATGCCTTTTGCAAATTTCTACTCGGTGAAACCTTTCTCCAATGAAGGCCCCCTTGGATTATTGGATAAGGTTGAACAAGGCTGCTGAGGTAGCTGAGCAGGGCCTTAGGGAGGAGGGCAGGACTTTAGAAAATTGAAGTAGAGAACTAGCTGTAATGTGTATTCGACACTGTCCTGAAAGGTAAATGTCTCTTGTGTTCAAAAGCAAACCAGTACAGCCTTAGACAGCTTCTGAGGTTCAGGAGAGATTGGATGAGATGCTAAGGGAACAGAAAGTGACAAGGCGGGTTACAAGTCAACATACAGCCAAAGTTCTTGAGCCTATTAATGAGTAAATCTCTGTCTCCTCATTGATCTGACACAACTACAACAGAACAGATAGCAGTGCTTTAAACAAAGTTTTGACAATGTTGGAGAAGACTCTTGTTTGCAATGCACAGTCAGTGCGCGGTGGTTGGTCCAAGAATTCTAATAGACAAAATGTAAGATCCTCCTTGGACATTGATGTTGAGTCGGTTTATTCATCTTGTTGTGAGAGTGTAAGCAAAGACAAGACTGTGATTTTTCAGAATAATAATCAGTCATTGCCGAATGACAGTCTGTTTTATACAAATGTTTTGGTGCAGGACAGAGTTCGGTTGAGGGCAATGCTGGACAGTGGCTCCATGGCAACTACTTTGAGTGCTGATGCAGTTCCTCAGCTAAATCGAAGCTGGAGTCCTGACTCAGAAGTCGTTTCCCTGGTCAGATATTGTCCTAGTTGGGTGCGGTGGAAAGCAGACTAGTCCTGTAGGTAAGTGTGATCTGAAAAATGAGGTTTATGGGTTCTGTTTTAGTGTCCCAGTCCTTGTTGTGAATGGACAGGTGGACCTGCTTTATCATTGGTACCAGTGTGCTGAGCCTTTGATCAATGAAATGAAATCAAATAAGGGGTTGAGTCCTGGATAAACCAGATCAAACAAATCTGAGTGAAGATTGTCAGTTTCTACGTATGCTTTCAAGTATCGAGAGGTGAAAGGGCAGTATCCCTGACAAAGTTGGTACTTTAAAGTCAAAATCTGCTGTGGTTTTGCAACCAATGAGTGTGCACCTTGTCTGGGGTCGGCTACCACCGGGACTGAAACTGTCAGTGGGCAGCACGGTTGTGATTGAGCCTAGTTTTTAGTGTTGTCTAATGTTAGAATGATAAACCCCATAAACAAAACTAAAAAGATTTTGCTTGCGCAGAAAAGGAAAACTTGCTGATGTTTGCATTGCCTTGGAAGATTTTGAACAGGTACCAGAACAGAAAATGTTTCAGAATGTGGCCATGAGTGGCAAGAGTTCTTGTGGTAGCTTGTCAGCAAGGAGCTCAGTGTCTGGTGTTGAGCACTTTAGTGACACTCATTTGGATGAGCTTGGCCTCAAGGACTTAAATGTAAGTGACTGTGAGGTGTTGCCGTTCTGGAGAAGCAGGCTCATTGATCTGATAAAGGAATATGGGTGTGTTTTCTCTAGGCGGTCATTGGATTGAGGTGAGGCAAAGGGATTCTGTGATTGCATTCGCTTGACAGATGAGAGACCGTTTCACTTACCTTATCGGAGACTATCACCTGCTAATTACCACCAGCTAAAGCAGACTTTAGATGAAATGGAACAAAGAGAGATCATCAGAAAGTCAAACAGCAAATTTGCATCACCGTTGGTATTGGTTTGGAAAACGAATGGAGACTTGCGGCTGTGCACTGACTTTCGGTGGCTGAACGCTCGTACGGTGAGGGACGCACATCCCCTACCTCACCAGGCAGATGTGCTAGCAGCACTGGGGGGGAATGCCTTGTTTAGTACCATGGATTTAACATCAGGGTACTACAACATCCCTTTACATGAAGAGGACAAAACATTTACCGCTGTCAGTTCTCCCCTTGGTTTGCATGAGTACAACCGCTTTCCACAGGGTCTTTGCAATAGTACCGCAACATTCATGAGAATGATGCTAATTATTTTTGGTGATCAAAATTTCATGAGCTTGCTCTGTTATCTTGATGACCTGTTGGTTTTCGGTAAAAATGAGGAAGAAAGTTTGCAGAGACTTGAGATGGTGTTTCGACGTCTCAGGGATCATAATTTAAAGCTGTCACCCTCGAAGTGTAGATTTTTACGGAGATCTGTGTAATTTTTAGGTCACATCGTTTCACAGGAGGGCATGGCTAGTGATCCGAAGAAGGTGGAGGCTTTTGTGGGTGTGTCTGAGGAACACTTAACGGAGGCTGATGGTGTCACTGGGTAAAATTAGATCCTTTATGGGGATGGTTATATGTTATCAACACTTTATTGAGAATTATTCAATGATTGCAAAGGCTCTTTTTCAGTTGACAATGGGCCAAAGAAACCTTGGAAGGTGAGGGGCATAGGAAAGAGGTCCGGGGCCGTCCGGAAACTCACCCCTGGTGATTGGACAGATGAATGTAGAGGGGTGTTTAAGACTTTGAAGATGATGCTGGTGAAGCAAGTTTTACTTGCTCATCCTGACTTCTCGAAGCCATTTATTCTATCTGTCAATGTTTCAATGAGTGGTTTAGGAGGGTCATGCTGCCGCAAGACCAATCGTTTTTGCTTCAAAGTCCCTTAACCATGCCCAGTCCAGGTATCCTGCTCATAGGCTTGAATTTCTGGCCATGAAGTGGGCATTTTTGCGATAAATTCAGTCATTGGCTTCGTGGGCACAGATTTACGGTTTGGACGGATAACAACTCGCTCAAGTATATTTTGACCAAGCCGAAGCTTGATGCCTGCGAGCAGAGATGGGTCGCAAAGTACATACCGGGGCCGAAGAATGTGGTAGCCAATGCGTTGAGTCGGGAGCCTTTTGCTACTTCTAAGATTTTGCACAGACTTACGAGAAACCCATACGATATTCTGAGGCATGAAGCGGAGATGCTTGGGGTTGGGCGAGTTGGGCTATCCACCTTTCTTTTTGATGTTTGGCTGTACACCAAGGTTGCCAGTGGATGTTTTGTATGAGATTATGATTTTGGCTGGTGAAAATGTTGACGTGAGTAAATATGTCCAGTCCATGGGAAGGGATTTGAGGTAGGCAATGTCACTTGCACAACAAAATGCACACCAACAGCAGAACAATCAGGCTGATTATTACAATCGAAAGTGCAAGGGTCATTTGTTGGAGTTGGGTGATAGAGTCCTCATAGCGAACAAAGGGGAGAAGGGGAAAACGAAATTAGCTGACAATTGGGAGAGCGCAGTGTATGTTGTAGTGGGTAAAAACTGTTCTTTGAATACATACAAGATTCGTCATCCTGTTACAGGAGGTGTCAAAGTTGTTCATCGGAATTTGTTAATGCCTGTGAACTTTTTACCATTGTCTGCTTGGGATGGCTCAGTGGATTTAGAGCAGTGGTTCTTAACCTGGGTTCGATCAGACCCCAGGGGTTCGGCGGAGGTCAAGACACACACCCGACTCATATGATTCGTGATGACACGCCCCGCTTGGCCATCATTGGAAGGGTTCGGTGGATGCACATATGAAACTGGTGGGGGTCAGTACCGCCAACAAGGTTAAGAACCACTGATTTAGAGTGTGACTTAAGTTCAAACTGTGATTTGTCACAATCAGACTGTCAGAAAAGTGATACTGAAGACAGGACTTCTGTATGGATTGCTTGAATGAGGTTGAGGGAATGGGTTCAGGTGAAACGAAGGATGTGATCGACAGTGTTGAACATGAGATTGGGATTCGTGAGGCGGGTGCTGCCCCCTGCTATATAGTCTTCATTATTTAAGGTACCAACAAATATCCTGCACCTTTTGATCAGAAGTTTACTCAGACACTGCAGCGCGAGACCCTTAAGTGTTTTATATGTCAGTAGTAGTATTTTATAATCAATGCGAGGTTTATTTGGAGCCAGTGTAGACTGATTAAAACAGGGGTTATGTGGTCATATTTTCTAAATCTAGTGCAGACTCTTGCTGCTGCATTCTGAACTAGCTTATTTGTGCACCTACTTGAACATCCAGACAGTAAATCATTACAGTAGTTTAATCTAGATGTAACAAAAGCATGAACTAGTTTTTCTGCATCCTGTAACTACATCATATTTCTAATTTTAACAATATTTCTAAGGTGAAAGACGGCGATCCTGAGAATATTATTCATGTGAGCCTCAAAGAAAAGGCTAGAGTCAATAATCACACCAAGGTTTTTGACTGCTGTACACACTGAGATAGAAACACCATCCAGAGATGCTACGTAATCGGAAAGTTTACTTCTAGCTGCATGTGGTCCTAGATAAAGTACTTCCGTCTTATCTGAGTTGAGCAGAAAATAGTTATCAAGCATCGACTGTCTAATGTCCTTTACATTGCCCTTCAACATTGTTAAGATGATCTCTCTCATCGGGCCTCGCTGAAATATACAGCTGTGTATCATCAGCAAAGCAATGAAAGCGAATACCATGTATATGTATAATTTCACCCAGTGGCAGCATATACAAAGCAAAAAGCAGTGGGCATAAGGCCTTGCAAAACACCAAAACTTTACCTCAGGGAGTGTGAAGAACTCACCTTTACATCAAGAAACTGATAGTGATCAGTCAAATAAGACCTAAGCAAGAAGAGAGCTGTTCCCTCTATTCCAACAATGTTCTCAAGTCTAGCAAGCAGTATAGTATTATCAGTGGTGTGAAAAGCTGCACTAAGGTCGAGCAAAACAAGTAAAGAGACAAAACCCTGATCAGAGGCCAATAACAGGCCATTTACCGCCATCTCTGTGCTATGATGAGGTTTAAATCCTGACTGATACATTTCAAAAATGTTATTCCTATGTAGATGTGAGCATAATTGCTATGCCTTTTCTAAAAATTTGGATATCAAGGGGAGATTTGATATTGACCTGAAGTTGGACAGCTGCAAAGTCAGGTTTCTTTATAAGAGGGATGATAATTGCCAGTTTATAGAATTTAGGTACATAGTCAAGTTGAAGAAACTTGTAGGCAAGGGATCGAGAATACATTTTCATATTCAGAAGTATTATTTCATGAAAACTCCATCCAATTTGCAATAAGTGAACAACAAAAAATGGCATAAAAAATCTTGTTTTTACTAAAATATGACTTGTTTGTATAATAGGCAATATGAAAATCTAAGTTTTTATATTCATAAACATAATTTTATGAAAAAACGTTAACAAGTTCCATACGGTAATAAAGACGTGACATGACAAATCATGCTGTGACAACAAATATGCCTCTTTTCATAAACCTTTTTCGTTATGTTGTTATATTTCATAATCATTATCAGAATTTGATAAATAAAAAGAAATGTTGCAATAAATGCATTGAAAAACAAAAATTGTGACATATGTTTTGACAAATAATATGCCTTTATATTGAGAAACATTATTAGTTATCATGAAAATATACATTTTTATGTTCTTTAACAGAATTTCATGTAAAAAAAATAAAAAATAAAGGTGCTATCAATTATTGTAAAACGACAATGGTGTCGTGACAAATAAGGGTTTGACAAAAATTTGATTTTTTTAAATAAAAAAAATTATGAAAACATTTATTTCCCTATTGATTATCTTAATTTCAAGAAATTACGATAAAAAGTGCAATACGTAAATGAAAAAGGTGATTCCGCAAGTCTGCAAGCCTCGTAGGATAAAATAAAATAGTGGTATTGAACCTAGTTGTATTTGCACATACAGCATGCGCTTGATCAGTATATTGTTACATGTTTATGATCTGATATATCTTTACTCCCGACTGCAGTGAGGATGACTTTGATCCGGGCGGTAGACAACCTTGCCCACAACCTGGCCGAATCCCACACCACGACCAGAAAAGTGATTCTCTGTACTGGAGAAAGTACAATCTTCCGGCGTTCAGTCTAAACCCCAGTTACTACATGCAGGCGAGAACGACATCTCGATGCCGAACTGCCTGGTGCTCTGAATGAGCCAGTTGATATAATTAAAAATGCGGATGCCCTGGAGCCGCAGCGGGGTCAGTGCTGCGTTTACTCACTTTGTGAAGGTACGGGGTGAGAGTGCTAGGCCGAACTGGAGGACCGATATTGGTAAGCCGAAAGCAACCTCAGGGACCTCCTGTGTGCGGGAAGGATGGCCATGTGGGAGCATGCGTCCTTTAGATCAAACGTGACAAACCAGTCCTTGGACTTGATCTGAGACATGACCTCTTTGTGAGTATCCTGAACCCGAGCCTCATAAGTGAGCGGTTCAAGGAGTGAAGATCCAGAAGGTATGCAACCTGCCATCCTTCTTCGGAACAACGAAGTACGGGCTGTAGTAGCCTGACTCTCTGACCGAGGGGGTCACAACCCCTCGAAGCCGGCCTCTGACCCACTCAGCGCGGCTGAAGCGGTGCTCTGCAGCCGACGACACTTCTCGTTTTTCGTGAACTCGTTGCACATTTAAACGTTTTTTAATGAACAACATTTAAATTAATATTTTCATAATAAAATAAAATTTGTCTTTTACAAATAAAAGTCATGTTTTAGTCGAAACATTATTTGTCTCGGCACCTTTTCGTTTTCTTTGTTATTGCACTTTTTTTTTTAGAAATTATGAATTAGATATAAGATGAATAAGATTAATATATATATATATTTATATATATATATATATATATATATATATATATATATATATATATATATATATATATATATATATATATATATATATATATATATAATTATCATAATTTTGTGAAAAGTAAACGTAAATTGAAAATTTAATATATAGTTTCAGATAAACTTATGAAAAAAACATTGAAAAAAATTAATATTTTTGTCAAAACATTGTCATGCCACCTTTTAGTTTTTCGTTCACTTATTGCAACTTTTAAAAGTTATTTATGAAATTATGCAGAGGGTTTTAAAATTGTATAGTGTTATTATAACTATTACATATTTATGAAAAAAAAAGTAATATAATCGACATAATTTGATTTGCCTTGTCATCTTTTTTGCTCTCAACTTTTTAATGGATTTTAATGAAAAAAAAATTCCCGGTCAGGGATCCAAACCTAGCCATTAGGGTTTCAAAAGCCAATGCACTCTTAGTGCCGGTCCCAAGCCCGGATAAATGTTGAATAAAGGGTAAAAGGGCTTCCAGCGTAAAAAAAAAAACTAAATCGTTGTACTCGTTGCACTTTTATTTATAGAAAAATTTATTTAATGAATTCATACATTTTTTTAAGAAAAAAAACCTAAAGAAATGTCATCTGATTTTTTATTTTCTATTTTTACAATTATTTTAAACTATTATAACTATTATAAACTATTTTTATTTTAATTGAAGAAAAAAGTAATATTTTAGACACAACAAATGCTCTGAAACGGCACCCTTCTCGTTTTTCGGAATCGCTTATACTTTACAGCGCTTAGACGGTGTTGCCAAACATGAGGTGTTGATGCGATTTTGATGAAATATGACTATCCACACCTGATTTATCACTTTGTACAGTTTTTCCTCGAAATTATGATTATGAATATGAAATTTCATATTTTCATAATATCCAATATATTTGTATGAAAAAGTCATATTTTTGACAAAACATGATTTCTGTTGTTAGATTACATCGACAAACGTAAAAAAATCTTTGTCAAGTGCATGCTGTATGTAAAAATCCACATTGTTTGAAAAACCGTTTTCCTTTTGCTCTACGAGGCTGAGACTTGCGGAATCGCATTATCAGCGCAAAAAAGCTTATTTTTACAGACTATAGTCGGTGTTGCCAAAAATGAGCTAATGATGCGTTTTTGATGAATTACTACTTTCCACACCTGATATATCACTTTTTACCGTTTTTAACAGTTTTTCTCAAAATTATGATAATGAATATGAAATTTCATATTTTCATAATATCCAACATAATTGTATGAAAAAAGTCATATTACTGTCAAAACATGATTTATTACATCATAAACAATAAACAAAATATTTGTCAAGTGCATGCTGTATGTGTAAATCCACATTGTTTGAAAAACCGTTTTTCTTTTGCTCGTCAAGGCTGAGACTTGCGGAATCGCATTATCAGCTCATAAAAAGCTTATTCGTTACAGCACATAGACGGTCTTGCCAAACATGAGTTGTTGATGCGATTTTGATCAAATATGACTATCCACACCTGAATTATCACTTTTTACAGTTTTTCTTGAAATTATGATTATGAATATGAAATTTCATATTTTCATAATATTCATCATATTTGTATGAAAAAGTCATATTTTTGACAAAACATGATTTCTGTTGTTATATTACATCGAAAAACATGTTAAAAAATCTTTGTCAAGTGCTTGCTGTATGTGTAAATCCACATTGTTACAAAAACCGTTTTCCTTTTGCTCTACGAGGCTGAGTCTTGCGGAATCGCATTATCAGCGCATACGAAGCTTATTCGTTACAGCACATAGACGGTTTTGCCAAAAATGAGGTGTTGATGCGATTTTGATGAAATATGACTATCCACAACTGATTTATCACTTTTTACAGTTTTTCTCGAAATTATGATTATGAATATGAAATTTCATATTTTCATAATATTCATCATATTTGTATGAAAAAGTCATATTTTTGACAAAACATGAATTCTGTTATTATATTACATTTAAAAACGTAAAAAAAATCTTTTAAAGGGCATGCTGTATATGTAAATGCACATTGTTTGAAAAACCGTTTTCCTTTTGCTCTACGAGGCTGAGACTTGCGGAATCGCATTATCAGCGCATAAGAAGCTATTTTTACAGCACATAGACGGTCTTGCCAAAAATGAGATGTTGATGCGATTTTGATGAAATATGCCTATCCACACCAGATTTATCGTTTTTTACAGTTTTTCTCAAAATTATGATTATGAATTTGAAATTTCATTTTTTCATATTATCCAACATATTTGTATGAAAGAAAGTCATATTACTGTAAAAAACATGATTTATTACATCATAAACATTGAATACAATCTTTGTCAAGTGCACACTGTATGTGTTAATCCACATTGTTTGAAAAACCGTTTAGCTTTTGCTCTACGAGGCTGAGACTTGCGGAATCGCATTATCAGCGCATACAAAGCTTATTCATTACAGCGCTTAGACGGTGTTGCCAAACATGAGTTGTTGATGCGATTTTGATAAAATATGATTATCCACACCAGATTTATCATTTTTTACAGTTTTTCTCAAAATTATGATTTCGAATATGAAATTTTATTTTCATAATATCCAACATAATTGTATAAAAAAAAGTCATTTTTCTGTAAAAACATGATTTATTACATGATAAACATTGAATTAAATCTTTGTCAAGTGCATGCTGTATGTGTTAATCCACATTGTTTGAAAAACAGTTTTCCTTTTGCTCTACGAGGCTGAGACTTGCAGAATCGCATTATCAGCGCATAACAAGCTTATTTTTACAGCACATAGCCGGTCTTGTTAAAAATGAGGTGTTGATGCGATTTTGATGAAATATGACTATCCACAACTGATTTATCACTTTTTACAGTTTTTCTCGAAATTATGATTATGAATATGAAATTTAATATTTTCATAATATTCATCATATTTGTATGAAAAAGTCATATTTTTGACAAAACAGGAATTCTGTTATTATATTACATTTAAAAACGTAAAAAAAAATCTTTTAAAGTGCATGCTGTATGTGTAAATCCACATTGTTTGAAAAACCGTTTTTCTTTTGCTCGTCAAGGCTGAGACTTGCGGAATCGCATTATCAGCGCATAAGAAGCTTATTTTTACAGCACATAGACGGTCTTGCCAAAAATGAGGTGTTGATGCGATTTTGATGAAATATAACTATCCACACAAGATTTATTACTTTTTACAGTTTTTTACAGTTTTTCTCAAAATTATTATTATGAATATGAAATTTCATGTTTTCATAATTTGCAACATATTTGTGTGAAAAAAAGTCATATTACTGTCAAAACATGATTTATTTTATCATAAACATGTAAACAAATCTTTTAAAGGGCATGCTGTATGTGTAAATCCACATTGGTTCAAAAACCGTTTTCCTTTTGCTCTACGAGGCTGAGACTTGCGGAATCGCATTATCAGCGCATAAGAAGCTTATTTTTACAGCACATAGACGGTTTTGCCAAAAATGAGTTGTTGAAGCGATTTTGATGAAATATGACTATCCACACCAGATTTATCGTTTTTTACAGTTTTTCTCAAAATTATCATTATGAATATGAAATTTTATATTTTCATAATATCCAACATATTTGTATGAAAAAAGTCATATTACTGTCAAAACATGATTTATTTCATCATAAACATGTAAAAAAATCTTTTAAAGTGCATGCTGTGTATGTGTTAATCCACATTGTTTCAAAAACCGTTTTCCTTTTACTCTACGAGGCTGAGACTTGCGGAATCGCATTATCAGCGCATAGGAAAGCTTATTTTTACAGCACATAGACGGTCTTGTCAAAAATGAGTTGTTGATGCGATTTTGATGAAATATGACTATTCACACCAGATCTATCACTTTTTACAGTTTTCTTTACAGTTTTTCTCAAAATTATGATTATGTATATGAAATTTCATATTTTTATAATATCCAACATATTTGTATAAAAAAAAGTCATATTACTGTCAAAACATGATTTAATTCATCATGAACATATAAACAAATCTTTTAAAGGGCATGCTGTATGTGTAAATCCACATTGTTTCAAAAACCGTTTTCCTTTTGCTCTACGAGGCTGAGACTTGCGGAATCGCATTATCAACGCATAAGAAGCTTATTTTTACAGCACATAGACGGTCTTGCCAAAAATGAGGTGTTGATGCGATTTTGATGAAAGATGACTATCCACACCAGATTTATTACTTTTTACAGTTTTTTACAGTTTTTCTCAAAATTATGATTATGAATATGAAATTTCATATTTTCATAATATCCAACATAATTGTATAAAAAAAGTCATTTTTCGGTAAAAACATGATTTATTACATCATAAACATTGAATAAAATCTTTGTCAAGTGCATGCTGTATGTGTAAATCCACATTGTTTGAAAAACCGTTTTCCTTTTGCTCTACGAGGCTGAGACTTGCGGAATCGCATTATCAGCGCATAAGAAGCTTATTTTTACAGCACATAGACGGTCTTGCCAAAAATGAGTTGTTGATGCGATTTTGATGAAATATGACTATCCACACCAGTTTTATCGTTTTTAACAGTTTTTCTCAAAATATGATTATGAATATGAAATTTTATATTTTCATAATATCCAACATATTTGTATGAAAAAAGTCATATTACTGTCAAAACATGATTTATTTCATCATAAACATGTAAAAAATTTTTAAAGTGCATGCTGTGTATGTGTTAATCCACATTGTTTCAAAAACCGTTTTCCTTTTACTCTACGAGGCTGAGACTTGCGGAATCGCATTATCAGCGCATAGGAAAGCTTATTTTTACAGCACATAGACGGTCTTGTCAAAAATTAGTTGTTGATGCGATTTTGATGAAATATGACTATCCACACCAGATTTATCACTTTTTACAGTTTTTTACAGTTTTTCTCAAAATTATGATTATGTATATGAAATTTCATATTTTATAATATCCAACATATTGTATAAAAAAAGTCATATTACTGTCAAAACATGATTTAATTCATCATGAACATATAAACAAATCTTTTAAAGGGCATGCTGTATGTGTAAATCCACATTGTTTCAAAAACCGTTTTCTTTTGCTCTACGAGGCTGAGACTTGCGGAATCGCATTATCAACGCATAAGAAGCTTATTTTTACAGCACATAGACGGTCTTGCCAAAAATGAGGTGTTGATGCGATTTTGATGAAATATGACTATCACACCAGATTTATGGTTTTTTACAGTTTTTCTCAAATTATGATTATGAATATGTAATTTCATATTTTCATAATATCAACATAATTGTATAAAAAAAAGTCATTTTTCTGTAAAACATGATTTATTACATCATAAACATTGAATAAAATCTTTGTCAAGTGCATGCTGTATGTGTAAATCCACATTGTTTCAAAAACCGTTTTCCTTTTGCTCTACGAGGCTGAGACTTGCGGAATCGCATTATCAGCGCATAAGCAGCTTATTTTTACAGCACATAGACGGTTTTGCCAAAAATGAGTTGTTGATGCGATTTTGATGAAATATGACTATCCACACCAGATTTATCGTTTTTTACAGTTTTTCTCAAAATTATCATTATGAATTTGAAATTTCATATTTTCATAATATCCAACATATTTGTATGAAAAAAAGTCATATTACTGTCAAAAGATGATTTATTTAATCATAAACATGTAAAAAAATCTTTTAAAGTGCATGCTTTATGTGTAAATCCACATTGTTTCAAAAACCGTTTTCCTTTTGCTCTACGAGGCTGAGACTTGCGGAATCGCATTATCAGCGCATAAGAAGCTTATTTTTACAGCACATAGACGGTTTGCCAAAAATGAGGTGTTGATGCGATTTTGATGAAATATGACTATCCACACCAGATCATACTTTTTACAGTTTTTTTACAGTTTTTCTCAAAATTATGATTATGAATATGAAATTTCATATTTTATAATATCCAACATATTGTATAAAAAAAAGTCATATTATGTAAAAACATGATTTTTTACATCATAAACATTAATAAAATCTTTGTCAAGTGCATGCTGTATGTGTAAATCCACATTGTTTCAAAAACCGTTTTCCTTTTGCTCTATGAGGCTGAGACTTGCGGAATCGCATTATCAGCGCATAAGAAGCTTATTTTTACAGCACATAGACGGTCTTGCCAAAAATGTGTTGTTGATGCGATTTTGATGAAATATGACTATCCACACCAGATTTATGTTTTTTACAGTTTTCTCAAATTATGATTATGAATATGAAATTTCATATTTTCATAATATCCAACATATTGAATAAAAAAAGTCATTTTGTGTAAAAACATGATTTATTACATCATAAACATTGAATAAATCTTTGTCAAGTGCATGCTGTATGTGTTAATCCACATTGTTTAAAAAACCGTTTTCCTTTTGCTCTACGAGGCTGAGACTTGCGGAATCGCATTATCAGCGCATACGAAGCTTATTCGTTACAGCACATAGACGGTGTTGCCAAACATGAGTTGTTGATGCGATTTAATGAAATATGACTATCCACACAGATTATCACTTTTACAGTTTTTACAGTTTTTCTCGAAATTATGATTATGAATATGAAATTTCATATTTTCATAATAATCATCATATTTGTATATGAAAAAGTCATATTTGACAAAACATGATTTGTTTATATTCATCATAAACGTAAAAAATCTTTTAAAGTGCATGCTGTATGTGTAAATCCACATTGGTTTGAAAAACCGTTTTCCTTTTGCTCTACGAGGCTGAGACTTGCGGAATCGCATTATCAGCGCATAAGAAGCTTATTTTTACAGACATAGACGGTTTGCCAAAAATGAGGTGATGATGCGTTTTGATGAATACGACTTCCACACCAGATTTATACTTTTTAGAGTTTTTAACAGTTTTTCTCGAAATTATGATTATGAATATGAAATTTCATATTTTCATAATATCATCATAATTGTATGAAAAAAAGTCATATTACTGTCAAAACATGATTTATTCCATCATAAACATGTAAAAAATCTTTTAAAAGGCATGCTGTATGTAAAATCCACATTGTTTCAAAAACCGTTTTCCTTTTGCTCTACGAGGCTGAGACTTGCGGAATCGCATTATCAGCGCATACGAAGCTTATTTTTACAGCGCTTAGACGGTTTGCCAAACATGAGTTGTTGATGCGATTTTGATGAAATATGACTATCCACACCAGATTTTACTTTATAGTTTTTACAGTTTTTCTCAAAATTATGATTATGAATATGAAATTTCATATTTCATAATATCCAACATATTTGTATGAATAAAAGTCATATTACTGTCAAACATGATTTATTTCATCATAAACATGTAAAAAATCTTTTAAAGCGCATGCTGTATGTGTTAATCTACATTGTTTGAAAAAACCGTTTTCCTTTTGCTCTACGAGGCTGAGACTTGCGGAATCGCATTATCAGCGCATACGAAGCTTATTCGTTACAGCGCTTAGACGTGTTGCCAAACATGAGTTGTTGATGCGATTTTGATGAAATATGACTATCACACCAATTTATCACTTTTTACAGTTTTTACAGTTTTCTCGAAATTATGATTATGAATATGAAATTTCATATTTTCATAATATCATCATATTTGTATGAAAAAAGTCATATTTGACAAAACATGATTCTTATTTAATCATAAACAGTTAAAAATCTTTGTCAAGTGCATGCTGTATGTGTAAATCCACATTGTTTCAAAAACCGTTTTCCTTTTGCTCTACGAGGCTGAGACTTGCGGAATCGCATTATCAGCGCATACGAAGCTTATTCGTTTACAGCGCTTAGACGGTGTTGCCAAACATGAGTTGTTGATGCGATTTTGATGAAATATGACTATCCACACCAGATTATCACTTTTTACAGTTTTTTACAGTTTTTCTCAAAATTATGATTATGAATATGAAATTTCATATTTTCATAATATCCAACATATTTGTATAAAAAAAGTCATTTTTGTAAAACATGATTTATTACATCATAAACATTGAAAAATCTTTTAAAGGGCATGCTGTATGTGTAAATCCACATTGTTGAAAAACCGTTTTCCTTTTACTCTACGAGGCTGAGACTTGCGGAATCGCATTATCAGCGCATAAGAAACTTGTTTTTACAGCACATAAACGGTGTTGCCAAACATGAGGTGTTGATGCGATTTTGATGAAATATGACTATCCACACCTGATTTATCACTTTTTACATTTTTTCTCGAAATTATGATTATGAATTTGAAATTTCATATTTTCATAATATTCATCAAATTTTTGACAAAACATGAATTCTGTTGTTATATTACATTTAAAAACGTAAAAGAATCTTTGTCAAGTGCATGCTGTATGTGTAAATCCACATTGATTGAAAAACCGTTTTCCTTTTGCTCTACGAGGCTGAGACTTGCGGAATCGCATTATCAGCGCATAAGAAGCTTATTTTTTACAGACTATAGTCGTTGTTGCCAAAAATGAGGTGATGTTGCGTTTTGATGAATTACGACTTTCCACACCAGATTTATCACTTTTACAGTTTTTAACAGTTTTTCTTAAAATATGATTATAAATATGAAATTTCATATTTTCACAGTATCCAACATAATTGAATGAAAAAAGTCATATTACTGTTAAAACATACTGTTATTACATCATAAACATTAAAAAAATCTTTGTCAAGTGCAATAAATAATCGAAAATAAAAATGGTGACATGACAAATCATGTTTTGACAAATAATATGGCTGTTTTCATAAGAAACATCAATAGTTATTAAAATATGTGAATATTTCAAGATTATTAAAAAAATAATAATAAACAAATATAAATAAACAATTATCATATAATATATAATTGTTAAAATAAATAATTGAGGAAAGACAATGGTGGCATGACTAAGTTTAGACGAAAATGGGTTTTTTATATGATATTATAAAATAAATATTTTACAATTCATAATCTTAATTTCATTAAATAATGTTAACAAGTGCAATACGTAAACGAAAAACAAAAAATGACGGTACACAAAAATATGAATTTTCATATTTAAAATCAATTTTATGCATTATTTCATGAAATTGCAATAAATGAACGATAAAACAAAGTGACATGAAAAATCATGTCACTTTGTATTACAATATTAATACAATTGACTTTAGTATTACAATATTACTTATTTGTATAATAGTTCATATGAAAATATACATTTTTATATCATAAACAATTTTATGAAAAACTTAAAATGTTCAATACAGGAATGAAAAGTAACAAATTATGTTTTGACAAGAAATATGCTTATTTTCATATAAAAATATCATAGTTATTATGAAAATATAAATTTTTTTATTTATAAATAATAAAAAAAAACATCAAAATGTACAAGACAAAAAGACATGACAAGATGACTCATGTTTTAGAACGACACAAATAGTTTTTTATTAAAAAATGATATTGTTAAATTGTGAATTTTCATAGTTTGCCATTTCAAGAACTGTAAAAAAGAGCAAAAAGTGAATGACATGACAATGACAAGGTGACATGACAAATCGTAATAGTGAAAATATGAATATTCATAATCCTGATCAGCTTTTTATATAAAAAAAACGTAAAAGATGCGATCGAAATCAAAAGTAACAACATTTTTGGAATGAAATTTTTATTTGTCTATTTATATTTTATATATATATTTTATAAGAGAAAAGCAGTAGGCTTAAGACAGATTGCAGAACACCAAACTTTTCCTACCCCTTGAACTCACCATTTGCATCAACAAACTGAAAGCGTTCAGTCAAATAAGACCCAAGCCAGGGAGAGCTGTTCCCTTTATTCCAACAACGTTCTCAGGTCTAGCAAAAAGTATTGTATGATCAATGGTGTCAAAAGCTGCATTAAGGTTGAGGCAAAACAAGAAAAGAGACAAGACCCGGATCAAAAACAAATACATTTTTTAAATAGTATGCCCTTTTCATAAGAAACATTAATAGTTATTATTGTTATGTTCATTAGAATCCAGTCATAAGGGAGGCACAAGCCCGAGCACTCTTAGTGCCGTCCCAAGCCCGGATAAATGCGTTTAGGAAGGCATCCAGCGTAAACATGTGCCAAATCAAATAATTTCAAAAAAAGAATTTCATACCGGATTGGTCATGCCCGGGTTATCGTTACCCGACAGCGTACCGGTGGAAATTGGGCTACTGTTGGCCGAAGGAGGAAAGGAGAGGAGGAAGACATCTACAGAGACAGCAAGAAAAGAAAAGTGTAGGAGAGTGGAGGTTTGGGATGGTACTTTAAATGTTGGTACTATGACTGGTAAAGGGAGCGAGGTAGCTAATATGATGGAGAGGAGAAAGGTAGATATGTTGTGTGTTCAGGAGACCAAGTGGAACGGGAGTAAGCCAGGAACATTGGAGGTGGGTTTAAACTGTTCTCTGATGGGTGGATGGAAAGAGAAATGGTGTAGGGTGATGCTAAAGGAAGATACAGTAAAAGTGTAGTGCAGGTGAAGAGAGTTTCTGATAGGGTGATGAACGTGAAGCTGGAAGTGAATGGGATGATGATAAATGTCATCAGTGCCTATGCTCCACAAGTCGGCGGTGAGATGGAGGAAAGGAAAGATTCTGGAGTGAATTAGATGAAGTGGTAGATGGTGTACCTAGGAAAAATGAATGGTGATTGGGGTAGACTTTAATGGACATGTAGGTGAAGGGAACAGAGGTGATGAGGAAGTGATGGGTTGGTATGGCCTTAAGGAGAGGAATGTGGAAGGGCAGATGGTGGTGTATTTTGCTAAAAGGATGTAAATGGCAGAGGTGAATACGTATTTTAGGAAGAAGGATGATCATAGGGTGACAAATAAGAGTGGAGGAAGGTGCACACAGGTGGACTATGTTCTATGCAGGAGATGTAACCTGAAGGAAATTGGAGACTGTAAGTTGTTGGCAGGCGACAGTGTAGCTGGACAGCATCGGATGGTGGTCTGTAGGATGGTTTTGGAGGCGAAGAAGAAGAGGAGGAGCGTGAGGACTGAAAGAAGAATAAGATGGGGAAGCTGAAGGAGGAAGAGTGTAGTGTGAGGTTCAGGGAAGAGGTCAGACAAGGGCTCGGTGGTGGTGAAGAGTGTTGGATGCAACTACTGCAGGAGTGATGGGGGAGGCAGCGAGAAAAGTTCCTGGTGTGAAACCAGGAAATAAAAAGGAAGACAAAGAGATGAGGAAGTGCAGGAGAGCATAAAGAGAAAGAGGTTGGCAAAACTGAAGTGGGATCGCCAGAGTAATGAGAAAAGTAGGCAGGAGTACAAGGAGATGCAGCAGCAGGTAAAGAGGGATGTGGCAAAAGCCAAGAAAAAGGCATATGAGGAGTTGTATGTGAGGTTGGACACTAAGGGAGGAGAAAATGATTTGTACTGTTTGGCCAGACAGAGGGACGGAGCTGGAGATGGAAATGTGTTGACTATTGAGGAGAGTGTGTTGAGAAGGCGGAGGGAGTATTTTGAGCAGCTGATGAATGAGGAAAATCAGAGAGAGAGAAGGTTGGATGATGTGGAGTTAGTGAAGCAGGAAGTGGATAGGATTAGTAAGGAGGAAGTGAGAGCAGCGATTAAGAAATTGCATCGTGTATTTGTGGATTTAGAGAAAGCGTACGACAGAGTGCCAAAAGAGGAGTTGTGGTATTGTATGAGGATGTTTGGTGTGTCAGAAAAGTATGTGACGGTGGTGCAGGACATGTATGAGGACAGTGCGACAGCAGTGAAGTGTGCAGTAGAAACGACAGACTGGATCAGGGTGAAGGTTGGACTGCTGGAGGTAGCAGAGCTGAAGATGCTGAAGTTTTCATTGGGAGTGACAAGGATGGACAAGATTCGAAATGAGTTTATTAGAGGGACAGCCCATGTAGGATGTTTTGGTGACAAGGTGAGGGAGGCGAGATTGAGATGGTTTAAACATGTGCAGAGGAGGGTCATGAGCTATATTGGTAGACGAATGCTGAGGATGGAGCCACCAGGTAGAAGGAAAAGAAGAAGGCCAAGGAGGAGGTTCATGGATGTCGTGAGGGAAGACAATGCAGGTAGTTGGTGTGAAAGAAGCAAATGTAGAGGACAGGGTGGTATGGAGACGGATGATCCGCTGTGGCAACCCCTAATGCGAGCAGCCGAAAGAAGAAGAAGAAGAATTTTTTTTTTTACATTATTTGTCATACATTTCAATTCCAATTTTTATAATAACTGTTAATTTTTATTTGAAAAAAGTCATATTTTATAATATGCTGTCATGGCACTCATTTTTCGTTCACTTAATGCATTTTTAAACGGTTTATATACAATTCTTCTTAAGAACATGAAAAAACATTTCTTATAAAAAACATAATTTAGAAACAAAAGTTATACTTTTGTTAAAACATGATTTGTCATGTCACGTTTTTGAGTTTTCTATCGCTTATTACACCTTTTAATGTTTTTGAATACAATTATGCTAATTCATATAAAAAAAAATATTTTTATAATATATTGTTTACAAAAGAAAATCATATTTTAGGCTAAACATATGTCATTGCGTTTTGGATTTCCTTTACTTATTGCACCTTTTAAGGTTTTTTTTTTTTTTTATTAAATTTGCCAATAAATATAAAAATTCATATTTTGAGAATAACTATCAGCATTTTATGAAAAGTATGATTGCAATATTAATTAATATTTTCATAATAACTTTTTATTTTTTTTTTTTTTAAATTCTTATTTTAGATACAATATGATTTGCCATGGCATCTTTTTGCTTTTTGTTTACATGACTTTCCACACAAAAGATTATCTCGAAATTATGATTATGAAATTTCATATTTTTATATTATCCATCATATTTGTAAGAAAAAGTTGTATTTTTGTTATAAAAAGATTTGTTTTGTTATAACACATCATAAAAGAATCTTTGTCAATGCTGCTGTATGTGTAAAATTGACTGTTTGAAAAACCGTTGTGACATGCAGTTTACTTTGTTTGTTACAGTATAGCAACTTATTGATCATCAACATCTGTACAGTGAGTTCTAAACCTAATAATACATTTAAAAACAAAAATCAAGAGAATGTGAGTAGTGCCTGCCTGTGCAAGGTCCACACCCAGAGACGTGACCGTACTCAAAGAGACGAGCTTTTTGATACCTCGCACACCTGTTTTGGCAATTTAATTCGAGGGGTGGGGCCAGTGACATGTGACGTCATCACACAACCCGGCATCCCACTCTTCTCACTGTGCCGAGTGATTAGATGTGTCACACTCCCGTGTCGCTGGGGTTTTGCCATTAAATTTCTTTTTCCACGTTCCCACCCACAGGTGTCAGGTGGCAAAACGTGTGTCAAAACGGCACTCCGCCGGAGATTCCCCGGACCGTGCCGAGCAGTTCGATGTGCCAGATGTGGTAAGCTAATATGTTTGGGTGGTTGGCATGGTCTATGACGTCATGTGACGGGAAAATTCATACAGGGTTCAACTGCCCCACTGTGCAAGTGTTTTGACATATCCCACGCCCTGTGATTGTTTTTTTAGTCTATTTGGGCTAATGGTGTGGGCGTGGCTTGAGGTGACGTCACGTGACGTCACAATATCACCCACAGTGCAACTCTCTATGCTGGGCTAAGTCCTTTGATACGTCACACNCAAATCAAATCAAATCAAATCAAATTTTTATTTGTCACATACACATACATACAGGGTACGACATGCAGTGAAATGCTTTTGACGACGGTCCGGCATGAGGGAATAAAATAGGGTAAAAAGGAGAATAAAAATATAAATATAATAACAAAATTTTAAGAAAAATATAATAAGAAAAGAAGGCAGATAAATAAAGATATAAAGATATATACATATATGTATATATACATACATATACATATATATACACGTACACTGAGAATGTACACAGAAAAATGTACACAGAAAATGTTTATGGCAGTGTGCAGTTAACCAGTAAACAACAGTAAACAAGTTAGGCATGGTTTTGATTGTCCATGAGTGTCCGTGTGCAGTAGGTGTGGTGTAAAGTGACCTTGTGCGAATGGTGTGGTATAAAAAAAAGAGAATATAAAAAAATATGAAATAAATATGAAAAAGAAAATATGAAAATGAAATGGAATGTAAAGTGCACTGTGCTGTGCAAGTCCAGTGTATAATGTGCCGTAGCACGAAAAGTGTGATTGTGCAGGGGAAAAAAAGGGTGGTGATGGAGAGAGTGGGCCAGTTTTTAGATTCTGGGTGTTTCCTGGTTTAAACTCCGAATGGCCTGCGGAAGAAGCTCCTCCTCATTCTCTCTGTGTTCGCCTTCAGGGAGCGGAAGCGTTTCCCGAACGCAACAGAGAAAAGAGTCCATTGTTGGGATGGCTGAGGTCCTTCACAATTTTCCTGGCTCTGGTCCTGCACCGTGTGCTGTAGATGTCCTGCAGGTCAGGGAGCTCGGTGTGGATGGTACGTTCAGCTGAACGCACCACCCTCTGGAGGGCTCGTCTGTCCTGCATGGTGCTGTTCCGAACAAGGAAGTGATGCTACCCGTCAGAACACTCTCGATGGTGCAGGTAGAAAGTCTTTAGCACCTGAGAGGGAAGTTTAAAGTCCCTTAAGCGTCTCAGATGGTACAGACGCTGCCGGGCCTTCTTCACCAGGGTGTTAATGTGACAGGACCAAGACAGGTCCTGTGTGATGTGAACACCCAAGTACCGGAAACTGTCCACTCTTTCCACTGGAGTCCCGCAGATGTTAAGCGGTTGGTATGACCGCTCCTGCTTCGTGCTGAAGTCCACGATCAACTCCTTAGTCTTGCTGACGTTCAGGAGAAGGTTGTTCTCCTGGCACCATCTCTCCAGGTTTTTAACTTCCTGTAGGTAGGCCGTCTCGTCGTTGTTGGAGATCAGGCCCACCACAACGGTGTCGTCAGCAAACTTGATGATGGTTGTGGAGTTGGAAGTGGCCACACAGTCATGTGTGTACAGTGAGTACAGCAGGGGGCTCAGAACACAACCCTGGGGAGCTCCAGTGCTGAGGGTGAGGGTGGATGAGGTGTGTTTTCCCACCCGTACAGCTTGTGGTCTGTCCGTCAGAAAGTTTGAGATCCATTGACACAGCGGCAGGCTGAGTCCCAGGACCTCCAACTTAGAGGTGAGTGTGGAGGGAATTATGGTGTTGAACGCTGAACTGTAGTCCACGAACAACATCTTTGTGTAATTCCCGTTTCTTTGGTCCAGGTGGCTGATTGTAGTGTGGAGAAGATGTGCAATTGCGTCCTCAGTCGAACGGTTCTGACGGTACGCAAACTGTAGTGGGTCCAGTGTGACCGGTAGTGAGGCAGTGATGAAGTCTCTGACCAGTCTCTCAAAGCACTTCATCACTACTGAGGTCAGAGCTACAGGGCGGTAGTCATTGAGGCAGGCGGGCTGGGGTTTCTTCGGGACAGGGACAATAGTGGACTGTTTGAAGCATGAGGGGACAACAGACTGTTCCAGAGAGATGTTGAATATCTCAGTGAACACGGTGCTAGCTGGTCAGCGCAGGCTTTCAGAACCCGACCTGTGATTCCATCTGGTCCTGCTGCCTTCCTGGTATTCACTCTCTTGAATGCCCTCCTCACGTCATGCTTTGAGATGGTGAATGTTGTTTAGCTCTCTGGCTCTCTCGGCGTGCACGCTGGTTGTGCCGCTAGCCCGCTAGCGTGGTTAGCTGCAGCCTCGAAACGAGCGTAGAAGGTGTTTAGCTCATCTGCCAAGAAGCGTCCGCATTCACCATTCTGGAAGATGGTGTTTTATAGTCCGTTATTATTGTCTTAGTCCTGCACACAGGCTTCTAGAGCCACCTGTTGGAACTGTGACTCTAGTTTTCCCTCCCGTAGCGCCGCTTTGCATCCTTTACCGCTCTGCGAACACTGTAAGATGCAGCCTTGTATTCATCCATGTCTCCGGTGGCGAGCCCCGGTTGTAGGCAGCGGAGCGGGATCTCAGAGCGTCGCGGATGGTTTTATCCACCCACGGCTTCTGGTTGGGAAACGTTCTGATAGTGGTTTTTTGCACCGTATCATCCGTTAGTTCCCGATGAATCCCACAACCGCTTTCCGTAAACATGTTGACGTCATCAGAGCTGCGCCGAAACATGTCCCAGTCTGCGTCATCCAAAGCGTCCTGCAGAGCGGTAACCGATTGGTCAGTCCAGCGCACGACCTCCCTCTGAACCGGAGCTTCCTGTTTCAGCCTTTATCTCATTTATCTTTTGAGGAGACAATTTTCTTTGGAAAAGAGTTGCAGACATTTGACAGTAAGCTCAGGTTGAGTTCTTATTTTCTTTTTTTTTGTGTGTGTATTAAGCAGATTTCAGGGATTTGGTATGACTGATGACAAAGAGGAAGGGATATTATTCGGTTACAGCAAAAGATGGCTGGTAGGGGAAGGGGTGCACTACTTGCCACACCTGACAGAGGTTTTCAGTTTAGGGGTCTGGAGTATGTAAGCACTGGGAGAGGTGTAAGACTAGATCGTCAGTTGAAGATAGATCCGACATAAACTGTAGTCCAATAACAAAACCATACATGCATAACAAACATGAATCGGGACTTTCAAGTGATACGAGTGACCTTGTCAGGCAAATTGGATTTGGAATTGGTGAAGCAATCAGGGATAGTCTGCTTCAAACTAGACATTCAAGTTTGCCATCTAGTAGTTGCTCTGGAGAAACATTAACGGTTCTGATGCTAAGATGTCGAACGCAACCATTATTGATGCTTCCAAGTTGAATTTGATTCTGAAGTCTGAGAAAACTGAGAAATAAGACGGTACTGATAAGTGTTCTGTGATGGAATGGGAATGAGAAGATGGATATGGAAAGAACTGATGCGGGTATACCTTAATAAAAAAAGAAGTGGTAGGCTTGGAAAGGGTTGAAGAAGTAGTGAACAGATTAATGGGAGGGCTAGGGACATCATAAGGGTCTGGTTGAGCAACAGAACGGTTACTCCGACCGGCGATTCGTTTTCACTGTTTTGAGACATCACGTTAGTGATCCAGTAGACTAGGTATGCTTTTGCAAATTTCTACTCGGTGAAACCTTTCTCCAATGAAGGCCCCTTGGATTATTGGATAAGGTTGAAACAAGGCTGCTGAGGTAGCTGAGCAGGTGCCTTAGGAGAGAGGGCAGGACTTAGAAAATTGAAGTAGAGAACTGCTGTAATGTGTATCGACACTGTCCTGAAAGGTAAATGTCTCTTGTGTTCAAAAGCAAACCAGTACAGCCTTAGACAGCTCTGAGGTTCAGGAGAGATTGGATGAGATGCTAAGGGAACAGAAAGTGACAAGGCGGGTTACAAGTCAACATACAGCCAAAGTCTTGAGCCTATTAATGAGTAAATCTCTGTCTCCTCATGATCTGACACAACTACAACGAACAGATAGCAGTGCTTTAAACAAAGTTTTGACAATGTTGGAGAAGACTCTGTTTGCAATGCACAGTCAGTGCGCGGTGGTTGGTCCAAGAATTCTAATAGACAAAATGTAAGATCCTCCTTGGACATTGATGTTGAGTCGGTTTATTCATCTTGTTGTGAGAGTGTAAGCAAAGACAAGACTGTGATTTTTCAGAATAATAATCAGTCATTGCCGAATGACAGTCTGTTTTATACAAATTTTTGGTGCAGGACAGAGTTCGGTTGAGGGCAATGCTGGACAGTGCTCCATGGCAACTACTTTGAGTGCTGATGCAGTTCCTCAGCTAAATCGAAGCTGGAGTCCTGACTCAGAAGTCGTTTCCCTGGTCAGATATTGTCCTAGTTGGGTGCGGTGGAAAGCAGACTAGTCTGTAGGTAAGTGTGATCTGAAAAATGAGGTTTATGGGTTCTGTTTAGTGTCCCAGTCCTTGTTGTGAATGGACAGGTGGACCTGCTTTATCATTGGTACCAGTGTGCTGAGCCTTGATCAATGAAATGAAATCCAAATAAGGGTTGAGTCCTGGATAAACCAGATCAAACAATCTGAGTGAAGATTGTCAGTTTCTAACGTATGCTTTCAAGTATCGAGAGGTGAAAGGGCAGTATCCCTGACAAAGTGGTACTTTAAAGTCAAAATCTGCTGTGGTTTTGCAACCAATGAGTGTGCACCTTGTCTGGGGTCGGCTACCACCGGGACTGAAACTGTCAGTGGGCAGCACGGTTGTGGATTGAGCCTAGTTTTAGTGTTGTCTAATGTTAGAATGATAAACCCCATAAACAAACTAAAAAGATTTTTGCTTGCGCAGAAAAGGAAAACTTGCTGATGTTTGCATTGCCTTGGAAGATTTTGAACAGGTACCAGAACAGAAAATGTTCAGAATGTGGCCATGAGTGGCAAGAGTTCTTGTGGTAGCTTGTCAGCAAGGAGCTCAGTGTCTGGTGTTGAGCACTTTAGTGACACTCATTTGGATGAGCTTGGCCTCAAGGACTTAAATGTAAGTGACTGTGAGGTGTTGCCGTTCTGGAGAAGCAGGCTCATTGATCTGATAAAGGAATATGGGTGTGTTTTCTCTAGGCGGTCATTGGATTGAGGTGAGGCAAAGGGATTCTGTGATTGCATTCGCTTGACAGATGAGAGACCGTTTCACTTACCTTATCGGAGACTATCACCTGCTAATTACCACCAGCTAAAGCAGACTTTAGATGAAATGGAACAAAGAGAGATCATCAGAAAGTCAAACAGCAAATTTGCATCACCGTTGGTATTGGTTTGGAAAACGAATGGAGACTTGCGGCTGTGCACTGACTTTCGGTGGCTGAACGCTCGTACGGTGAGGGACGCACATCCCCTACCTCACCAGGCAGATGTGCTAGCAGCACTGGGGGGGAATGCCTTGTTTAGTACCATGGATTTAACATCAGGGTACTACAACATCCCTTTACATGAAGAGGACAAAACATTTACCGCTGTCAGTTCTCCCCTTGGTTTGCATGAGTACAACCGCTTTCCACAGGGTCTTTGCAATAGTACCGCAACATTCATGAGAATGATGCTAATTATTTTGGTGATCAAAATTTCATGAGCTTGCTCTGTTATCTTGATGACCTGTTGGTTTTCGGTAAAAATGAGGAAGAAAGTTTGCAGAGACTTGAGATGGTGTTTCGACGTCTCAGGGATCATAATTTAAAGCTGTCACCCTCGAAGTGTAGATTTTTACGGAGATCTGTGTAATTTTTAGGTCACATCGTTTCACAGGAGGGCATGGCTAGTGATCCGAAGAAGGTGGAGGCTTTTGTGGGTGTGTCTGAGGAACACTTAACGGAGGCTGATGGTGTCACTGGGTAAAATTAGATCCTTTATGGGGATGGTTATATGTTATCAACACTTTATTGAGAATTATTCAATGATTGCAAAGGCTCTTTTCAGTTGACAATGGGCCAAAGAAACCTTGGAAGGTGAGGGGCATAGGAAAGAGGTCCGGGGCCGTCCGGAAACTCACCCCTGGTGATTGGACAGATGAATGTAGAGGGGTGTTTAAGACTTTGAAGATGATGCTGGTGAAGCAAGTTTTACTTGCTCATCCTGACTTCTCGAAGCCATTTATTCTATCTGTCAATGTTTCAATGAGTGGTTTAGGAGGGTCATGCTGCCGCAAGACCAATCGTTTTTGCTTCAAAGTCCCTTAACCATGCCCAGTCCAGGTATCCTGCTCATAGGCTTGAATCTCTGGCCATGAAGTGGGCATTTTTGCGATAAATTCAGTCATTGGCTTCGTGGGCACAGATTTACGGTTTGGACGGATAACAACTCGCTCAAGTATATTTTGACCAAGCCGAAGCTTGATGCCTGCGAGCAGAGATGGGTCGCAAAGTACATACCGGGGCCGAAGAATGTGGTAGCCAATGCGTTGAGTCGGGAGCCTTTTGCTACTTCTAAGATTTTGCACAGACTTACGAGAAACCCATACGATATTCTGAGGCATGAAGCGGAGATGCTTGGGGTTGGGCGAGTTGGGCTATCCACCTTTCTTTTTGATGTTTGGCTGTACACCAAGGTTGCCAGTGGATGTTTTGTATGAGATTATGATTTTGGCTGGTGAAAATGTTGACGTGAGTAAATATGTCCAGTCCATGGGAAGGGATTTGAGGTAGGCAATGTCACTTGCACAACAAAATGCACACCAACAGCAGAACAATCAGGCTGATTATTACAATCGAAAGTGCAAGGGTCATTTGTTGGAGTTGGGTGATAGAGTCCTCATAGCGAACAAAGGGGAGAAGGGGAAAACGAAATTAGCTGACAATTGGGAGAGCGCAGTGTATGTTGTAGTGGGTAAAAACTGTTCTTTGAATACATACAAGATTCGTCATCCTGTTACAGGAGGTGTCAAAGTTGTTCATCGGAATTTGTTAATGCCTGTGAACTTTTTACCATTGTCTGCTTGGGATGGCTCAGTGGATTTAGAGCAGTGGTTCTTAACCTGGGTTCGATCAGACCCCAGGGGTTCGGCGGAGGTCAAGACACACACCCGACTCATATGATTCGTGATGACACGCCCCGCTTGGTCATCATTGGAAGGGTTCGGTGGATGCACATATGAAACTGGTGGGGGTCAGTACCGCCAACAAGGTTAAGAACCACTGATTTAGAGTGTGACTTAAGTTCAAACTGTGATTTGTCACAATCAGACTGTCAGAAAAGTGATACTGAAGACAGGACTTCTCAATGGATTGCTTGAATGAGGTTGAGGGAATGGGTTCAGGTGAAACGAAGGATGTGATCGACAGTGTTGAACATGAGATTGGGATTCGTGAGGCGGGTGCTGCCCCCTGCTATATAGTCTTCATTATTTTGATGTACCAACAAATATCCTGCACCTTTTGATCAGAAGTTTACTCAGACACTGCAGCGCGAGACCCTTAAGTGTTTTATATGTCAGTAGTAGTATTTTTATAATCAATGCGAGGTTTATTTGGAGCCAGTGTAGACTGATTAAAACAGGGGTTATGTGGTCATATTTTCTAAATCTAGTGCAGACTCTTGCTGCTGCATTCTGAACTAGCTTATTTGTGCACCTACTTGAACATCCAGACAGTAAATCATTACAGTAGTTTAATCTAGATGTAACAAAAGCATGAACTAGTTTTTCTGCATCCTGTAACTACATCATATTTCTAATTTTAACAATATTTCTAAGGTGAAAGACGGCGATCCTGAGAATATTATTCATGTGAGCCTCAAAGGAAAGGCTAGAGTCAATAATCACACCAAGGTTTTTGACTGCTGTACACACTGAGATAGAAACACCATCCAGAGATGCTACGTAATCGGAAAGTTTACTTCTAGCTGCATGTGGTCCTAGATAAAGTACTTCCGTCTTATCTGAGTTGAGCAGAAAATACTTATCAAGCATCGACTGTCTAATGTCCTTTACATTGCCCTTCAACATTGTTAAGCTGATCTCTCTCATCGGGCCTCGCTGAAATATACAGCTGTGTATCATCAGCAAAGCAATGAAAGCGAATACCATGTATATGTATAATTTCACCCAGTGGCAGCATATACAAAGCAAAAAGCAGTGGGCATAAGGCCTTGCAAAACACCAAAACTTTACCTCAGGGAGTGTGAAGAACTCACCTTTACATCAAGAAACTGATAGTGATCAGTCAAATAAGACCTAAGCAAGAAGAGAGCTGTTCCCTCTATTCCAACAACGTTCTCAAGTCTAGCAAGCAGTATAGTATGATCAGTGGTGTGAAAAGCTGCACTAAGGTCGAGCAAAACAAGTAAAGAGACAAAACCCTGATCAGAGGCCAATAACAGGCCATTTACCGCCATCTCTGTGCTATGATGAGGTTTAAATCCTGACTGATACATTTCAAAAATGTTATTCCTATGTAGATGTGAGCATAATTGCTATGCCTTTTCTAAAAATTTGGATATCAAGGGGAGATTTGATATTGACCTGAAGTTGGACAGCTGCAAAGTCAGGTTTCTTTATAAGAGGGATGATAATTGCCAGTTTATAGAATTTAGGTACATAGTCAAGTTGAAGAAACTTGTAGGCAAGGGATCGAGAATACATTTTCATATTCAGAAGTATTATTTCATGAAAACTCCATCCAATTTGCAATAAGTGAACAACAAAAATGGCATAAAAAATCTTGTTTTTACTAAAATATGACTTGTTTGTATAATAGGCAATATGAAAATCTAAGTTTTTATATTCATAAACATAATTTTATGAAAAAACGTTAACAAGTTCCATACGGTAATAAAGACGTGACATGACAAATCATGCTGTGACAACAAATATGCCTCTTTTCATAAACCTTTTTCGTTATGTTGTTATATTTCATAATCATTATCAGAATTTGATAAATAAAAAGAAATGTTGCAATAAATGCATTGAAAAACAAAAATTGTGACATATGTTTTGACAAATAATATGCCTTTATATTGAGAAACATTATTAGTTATCATGAAAATATACATTTTTATGTTCTTTAACAGAATTTCATGTAAAAAAAATAAAAAATAAAGGTGCTATCAATTATTGTAAAACGACAATGGTGTCGTGACAAATAAGGGTTTGACAAAAATTTGATTTTTTTAAATAAAAAAAATTATGAAAACATTTATTTCCCTATTGATTATCTTAATTTCAAGAAATTACGATAAAAAGTGCAATACGTAAATGAAAAAGGTGATTCCGCAAGTCTGCAAGCCTCGTAGGATAAAATAAAATAGTGGTATTGAACCTAGTTGTATTTGCACATACAGCATGCGCTTGATCAGTATATTGTTACATGTTTATGATCTGATATATCTTTACTCCCGACTGCAGTGAGGATGACTTTGATCCGGGCGGTAGACAACCTTGCCCACAACCTGGCCGAATCCCACACCACGACCAGAAAAGTGATTCTCTGTACTGGAGAAAGTACAATCTTCCGGCGTTCAGTCTAAACCCCAGTTACTACATGCAGGCGAGAACGACATCTCGATGCCGAACTGCCTGGTGCTCTGAATGAGCCAGTTGATATAATTAAAAATGCGGATGCCCTGGAGCCGCAGCGGGGTCAGTGCTGCGTTTACTCACTTTGTGAAGGTACGGGGTGAGAGTGCTAGGCCGAACTGGAGGACCGATATTGGTAAGCCGAAAGCAACCTCAGGGACCTCCTGTGTGCGGGAAGGATGGCCATGTGGGAGCATGCGTCCTTTAGATCAAACGTGACAAACCAGTCCTTGGACTTGATCTGAGACATGACCTCTTTGTGAGTATCCTGAACCCGAGCCTCATAAGTGAGCGGTTCAAGGAGTGAAGATCCAGAAGGTATGCAACCTGCCATCCTTCTTCGGAACAACGAAGTACGGGCTGTAGTAGCCTGACTCTCTGACCGAGGGGGTCACAACCCCTCGAAGCCGGCCTCTGACCCACTCAGCGCGGCTGAAGCGGTGCTCTGCAGCCGACGACACTTCTCGTTTTTCGTGAACTCGTTGCACATTTAAACGTTTTTTAATGAACAACATTTAAATTAATATTTTCATAATAAAATAAAATTTGTCTTTTACAAATAAAAGTCATGTTTTAGTCGAAACATTATTTGTCTCGGCACCTTTTCGTTTTCTTTGTTATTGCACTTTTTTTTTTAGAAATTATGAATTAGATATAAGATGAATAAGATTAATATATATATATTATATATATATATATATAATATATATATATATATATTATATATATATATATATATATATATAATATATATATATATAATTATCATAATTTTGTGAAAAGTAAACGTAAATTGAAAATTTAATATATAGTTTCAGATAAACTTATGAAAAAAACATTGAAAAAAATTAATATTTTTGTCAAAACATTGTCATGCCACCTTTTAGTTTTTCGTTCACTTATTGCAACTTTTAAAAGTTATTTATGAAATTATGCAGAGGGTTTAAAATTGTATAGTGTTATTATAACTATTACATATTTATGAAAAAAAAAGTAATATAATCGACATAATTTGATTTGCCTTGTCATCTTTTTTGCTCTCAACTTTTTAATGGATTTTAATGAAAAAAAAATTCCCGGTCAGGGATCCAAACCTAGCCATTAGGGTTTCAAAAGCCAATGCACTCTTAGTGCCGGTCCCAAGCACGGATAAATGTTGAGTAAAGGGTAAAAGGGCTTCCAGCGTAAAAAAAAAAACTAAATCGTTGTACTCGTTGCACTTTTATTTATAGAAAAATTTATTTAATGAATTCATACATTTTTTTAAGAAAAAAAACCTAAAGAAATGTCATCTGATTTTTTATTTTCTATTTTTACAATTATTTTAAACTATTATAACTATTATAAACTATTTTTATTTTAATTGAAGAAAAAAGTAATATTTTAGACACAACAAATGCTCTGAAACGGCACCCTTCTCGTTTTTCGGAATCGCTTATACTTTACAGCGCTTAGACGGTGTTGCCAAACATGAGGTGTTGATGCGATTTTGATGAAATATGACTATCCACACCTGATTTATCACTTTGTACAGTTTTTCCTCGAAATTATGATTATGAATATGAAATTTCATATTTTCATAATATCCAATATATTTGTATGAAAAAGTCATATTTTTGACAAAACATGATTTCTGTTGTTAGATTACATCGACAAACGTAAAAAAATCTTTGTCAAGTGCATGCTGTATGTAAAAATCCACATTGTTTGAAAAACCGTTTTCCTTTTGCTCTACGAGGCTGAGACTTGCGGAATCGCATTATCAGCGCAAAAAAGCTTATTTTTACAGACTATAGTCGGTGTTGCCAAAAATGAGCTAATGATGCGTTTTTGATGAATTACTACTTTCCACACCTGATATATCACTTTTTACCGTTTTTAACAGTTTTTCTCAAAATTATGATAATGAATATGAAATTTCATATTTTCATAATATCCAACATAATTGTATGAAAAAAGTCATATTACTGTCAAAACATGATTTATTACATCATAAACAATAAACAAAATATTTGTCAAGTGCATGCTGTATGTGTAAATCCACATTGTTTGAAAAACCGTTTTTCTTTTGCTCGTCAAGGCTGAGACTTGCGGAATCGCATTATCAGCTCATAAAAAGCTTATTCGTTACAGCACATAGACGGTCTTGCCAAACATGAGTTGTTGATGCGATTTTGATCAAATATGACTATCCACACCTGAATTATCACTTTTTACAGTTTTTCTTGAAATTATGATTATGAATATGAAATTTCATATTTTCATAATATTCATCATATTTGTATGAAAAAGTCATATTTTTGACAAAACATGATTTCTGTTGTTATATTACATCGAAAAACATGTTAAAAAATCTTTGTCAAGTGCTGCTGTATGTGTAAATCCACATTGTTACAAAAACCGTTTTCCTTTTGCTCTACGAGGCTGAGTCTTGCGGAATCGCATTATCAGCGCATACGAAGCTTATTCGTTACAGCACATAGACGGTTTTGCCAAAAATGAGGTGTTGATGCGATTTTGATGAAATATGACTATCCACAACTGATTTATCACTTTTTACAGTTTTTCTCGAAATTATGATTATGAATATGAAATTTCATATTTTCATAATATTCATCATATTTGTATGAAAAGTCATATTTTTGACAAAACATGAATTCTGTTATTATATTACATTTAAAAACGTAAAAAAAATCTTTTAAAGGGCATGCTGTATATGTAAATGCACATTGTTTGAAAAACCGTTTTCCTTTTGCTCTACGAGGCTGAGACTTGCGGAATCGCATTATCAGCGCATAAGAAGCTATTTTTACAGCACATAGACGGTCTTGCCAAAAATGAGATGTTGATGCGATTTTGATGAATATGCCTATCCACACCAGATTTATCGTTTTTTACAGTTTTTCTCAAAATTATGATTATGAATTTGAAATTTCATTTTTTCATATTATCCAACATATTTGTATGAAAGAAAGTCATATTACTGTAAAAAACATGATTTATTACATCATAAACATTGAATACAATCTTTGTCAAGTGCACACTGTATGTGTTAATCCACATTGTTTGAAAAACCGTTTAGCTTTTGCTCTACGAGGCTGAGACTTGCGGAATCGCATTATCAGCGCATACAAAGCTTATTCTTACAGCGCTTAGACGGTGTTGCCAAACATGAGTTGTTGATGCGATTTTGATAAAATATGATTATCCACACCAGATTTATCATTTTTTACAGTTTTTCTCAAAATTATGATTTCGAATATGAAATTTTATTTCATAATATCCAACATAATTGTATAAAAAAAAGTCATTTTTCTGTAAAAACATGATTTATTACATGATAAACATTGAATTAAATCTTTGTCAAGTGCATGCTGTATGTGTTAATCCACATTGTTTGAAAAACAGTTTTCCTTTTGCTCTACGAGGCTGAGACTTGCAGAATCGCATTATCAGCGCATAACAAGCTTATTTTTACAGCACATAGCCGGTCTTGTTAAAAATGAGGTGTTGATGCGATTTTGATGAAATATGACTATCCACAACTGATTTATCACTTTTTACAGTTTTTCTCGAAATTATGATTATGAATATGAAATTTAATATTTTCATAATATTCATCATATTTGTATGAAAAAGTCATATTTTTGACAAAACAGGAATTCTGTTATTATATTACATTTAAAAACGTAAAAAAAAATCTTTTAAAGTGCATGCTGTATGTGTAAATCCACATTGTTTGAAAAACCGTTTTTCTTTTGCTCGTCAAGGCTGAGACTTGCGGAATCGCATTATCAGCGCATAAGAAGCTTATTTTTACAGCACATAGACGGTCTTGCCAAAAATGAGGTGTTGATGCGATTTTGATGAAATATAACTATCCACACAAGATTTATTACTTTTTACAGTTTTTTACAGTTTTTCTCAAAATTATTATTATGAATATGAAATTTCATGTTTTCATAATTTGCAACATATTTGTGTGAAAAAAAGTCATATTACTGTCAAAACATGATTTATTTTATCATAAACATGTAAACAAATCTTTTAAAGGGCATGCTGTATGTGTAAATCCACATTGGTTCAAAAACCGTTTTCCTTTTGCTCTACGAGGCTGAGACTTGCGGAATCGCATTATCAGCGCATAAGAAGCTTATTTTTACAGCACATAGACGGTTTTGCCAAAAATGAGTTGTTGATGCGATTTTGATGAAATATGACTATCCACACCAGATTTATCGTTTTTTACAGTTTTTCTCAAAATTATCATTATGAATTTGAAATTTTATATTTTCATAATATCCAACATATTTGTATGAAAAAAAGGCATATTACTGTAAAAAACATGATTTATTACATCATAAACATGTAAAAAATCTTTTAAAGTGCATGCTGTATGTGTTAATCCACATTGTTTAAAAACCGTTTTCCTTTTGCTCTACGAGGCTGAGACTTGCGGAATCGCATTATCAGCGCATAGAAAGCTTATTTTTACAGCACATAGACGGTCTTGCAAAATGAGTTGTTGATGCGATTTTGATGAAATATGACTATCCACACCAGATTATCACTTTTTACAGTTTTTCTCAAATTATGATTATGTATATGAAATTTCATATTTTATAATATCCAACATATTTGTATAAAAAAAGTCATATTACTGTCAAAACATGATTTAATTCATCATGAACATATAAACAAATCTTTTAAAGGGCATGCTGTATGTGTAAATCCACATTGTTTCAAAAACCGTTTTCCTTTTGCTCTACGAGGCTGAGACTTGCGGAATCGCATTATCAGCGCATAAGAAGCTTATTTTTACAGCACATAGACGGTCTTGCCAAAAATGAGGTGTTGATGCGATTTTGATGAAAGATGACTATCCACACCAGATTTATTACTTTTTACAGTTTTTTACAGTTTTTCTCAAAATTATGATTATGAATATGAAATTTCATATTTTCATAATATCCAACATAATTGTATAAAAAAAAGTCATTTTTCGGTAAAAACATGATTTATTACATCATAAACATTGAATAAAATCTTTGTCAAGTGCATGCTGTATGTGTAAATCCACATTGTTTGAAAAACCGTTTTCCTTTTGCTCTACGAGGCTGAGACTTGCGGAATCGCATTATCAGCGCATAAGAAGCTTATTTTTTACAGCACATAGACGGTCTTGCCAAAAATGAGTTGTTGATGCGATTTTGATGAAATATGACTATCCACACCAGTTTTATCGTTTTTAACAGTTTTTCTCAAAAATATGATTATGAATATGAAATTTTATATTTTCATAATATCCAACATATTTGTATGAAAAAAGTCATATTACTGTCAAAACATGATTTATTTCATCATAAACATGTAAAAAAATCTTTTAAAGTGCATGCTGTGTATGTGTTAATCCACATTGTTTCAAAAACCGTTTTCCTTTTACTCTACGAGGCTGAGACTTGCGGAATCGCATTATCAGCGCATAGGAAAGCTTATTTTTACAGCACATAGACGGTCTTGTCAAAAATGAGTTGTTGATGCGATTTTGATGAAATATGACTATCCACACCAGATCTATCACTTTTTACAGTTTCTTTACAGTTTTTCTCAAAATTATGATTATGTATATGAAATTTCATATTTTTATAATATCCAACATATTTGTATAAAAAAAAGTCATATTACTGTCAAAACATGATTTAATTCATCATGAACATATAAACAAATCTTTTAAAGGGCATGCTGTATGTGTAAATCCACATTGTTTCAAAAACCGTTTTCTTTTTGCTCTACGAGGCTGAGACTTGCGGAATCGCATTATCAACGCATAAGAAGCTTATTTTTACAGCACATAGACGGTCTTGCCAAAAATGAGGTGTTGATGCGATTTTGATGAAATATGACTATCCACACCAGATTTATGGTTTTTTACAGTTTTTCTCAAAATTATGATTATGAATATGTAATTTCATATTTTCATAATATCCAACATAATTGTATAAAAAAAAAAGTCATTTTTCTGTAAAAACATGATTTATTACATCATAAACATTGAATAAAATCTTTGTCAAGTGCATGCTGTATGTGTAAATCCACATTGTTTCAAAAACCGTTTTCCTTTTGCTCTACGAGGCTGAGACTTGCGGAATCGCATTATCAGCGCATAAGCAGCTTATTTTTACAGCACATAGACGGTTTTGCCAAAAATGAGTTGTTGATGCGATTTTGATGAAATATGACTATCCACACCAGATTTATCGTTTTTTACAGTTTTTCTCAAAATTATCATTATGAATTTGAAATTTCATATTTTCATAATATCCAACATATTTGTATGAAAAAAAGTCATATTACTGTCAAAAGATGATTTATTTAATCATAAACATGTAAAAAAATCTTTTAAAGTGCATGCTTTATGTGTAAATCCACATTGTTTCAAAAACCGTTTTCCTTTTGCTCTACGAGGCTGAGACTTGCGGAATCGCATTATCAGCGCATAAGAAGCTTATTTTTACAGCACATAGACGGTTTTGCCAAAAATGAGGTGTTGATGCGATTTTGATGAAATATGACTATCCACACCAGATCCATCACTTTTTACAGTTTTTTTTACAGTTTTTCTCAAAATTATGATTATGAATATGAAATTTCATATTTTTATAATATCCAACATAATTGTATAAAAAAAAGTCATATTTATGTAAAAACATGATTTTTTACATCATAAACATTAAATAAAATCTTTGTCAAGTGCATGCTGTATGTGTAAATCCACATTGTTTCAAAAACCGTTTTCCTTTTGCTCTATGAGGCTGAGACTTGCGGAATCGCATTATCAGCGCATAAGAAGCTTATTTTTACAGCACATAGACGGTCTTGCCAAAAATGTGTTGTTGATGCGATTTTGATGAAATATGACTATCCACACCAGATTTATCGTTTTTTACAGTATTTCTCATAATTATGATTATGAATATGAAATTTCATATTTTCATAATATCCAACATAATTGAATAAAAAAAGTCATTTTGTGTAAAAACATGATTTATTACATCATAAACATTGAATAAATCTTTGTCAAGTGCATGCTGTATGTGTTAATCCACATTGTTTAAAAACCGTTTTCCTTTTGCTCTACGAGGCTGAGACTTGCGGAATCGCATTATCAGCGCATACGAAGCTTATTCGTTACAGCACATAGACGGTGTTGCCAAACATGAGTTGTTGATGCGATTTTAATGAAATATGACTATCCACACTGATTTATCACTTTTTACAGTTTTTCTCGAAATTATGATTATGAATATGAAATTTCATATTTTCATAATAATCATCATATTTGTATGAAAAAGTCATATTTTTGACAAAACATGAATTCTGTTGTATATTACATTCAAAACGTAAAAAAAATCTTTTAAAGTGCATGCTGTATGTGTAAATCCACATTGTTTGAAAAACCGTTTTCCTTTTGCTCTACGAGGCTGAGACTTGCGGAATCGCATTATCAGCGCATAAGAAGCTTATTTTTACAGACTATAGTCGGTGTTGCCAAAAATGAGGTGATGTTGCGTTTTTGATGAATTACGACTTTCCACACCTGATTTATCACTTTTTAGAGTTTTTAACAGTTTTTCTCGAAATTATGATTATGAATATGAAATTTCATATTTTCATAATATTCATCATAATTGTATGAAAAAGTCATATTACTGTCAAAACATGATTTATTCATCATAAACATGTAAACAAATCTTTTAAAAGGCATGCTGTATGTAAAAATCCACATTGTTTCAAAAACCGTTTCCTTTTGCTCTACGAGGCTGAGACTTGCGGAATCGCATTATCAGCGCATACGAAGCTTATTCGTTACAGCGCTTAGACGGTGTTGCCAAACATGAGTTGTTGATGCGATTTTGATGAAATATGACTATCCACACCAGATTTATTACTTTTTATAGTTTTTTACAGTTTTTCTCAAAATTATGATTATGAATATGAAATTTCATATTTTCATAATATCCAACATATTTGTATGAATAAAAGTCATATTACTGTCTAAACATGATTTATTTCATCATAAACATGTAAAAAAATCTTTTAAAGCGCATGCTGTATGTGTTAATCTACATTGTTTGAAAAACCGTTTTCCTTTTGCTCTACGAGGCTGAGACTTGCGGAATCGCATTATCAGCGCATACGAAGCTTATTCGTTACAGCGCTTAGACGGTGTTCAAAATGAGACGGTGTTGCAAACATGAGTTGTTGATGCGATTTTGATGAAATATGACTATTTACACCTAATTTATCACTTTTTACAGTTTTTAACAGGTTTTCTCGAAATTATGATTATGAATATGAAATTTCATATTTTCATAATATTCATCATATTTGTATGAAAAAAGTCATATTTTTGACAAAACATGATTTCTGTTGTTATATTACATCGAAAACAAGTTACAAAATCTTTGTCAAGTGCATGCTGTATGTAAAAATCCACATTGTTTCAAAAACCGTTTTCCTTTTGCTCTACGAGGCTGAGACTTGCGGAATCGCATTATCAGCGCATACGAAGCTTATTCGTTACAGCGCTTAGACGGTGTTGCCAAACATGAGTTGTTGATGCGATTTTGATGAAATATGACTATCCACACCAGATTTATCACTTTTTACAGTTTTTTACAGTTTTTCTCAAAATTATGATTATGAATATGAAATTTCATATTTTCATAATATCCAACATATTGTATAAAAAAAGTCATTTTGTAAAAACATGATTTATTCATCATAAACATTGAAAAATCTTTTAAGGCATGCTGTATGTGTAAATCCACATTGTTTGAAAAACCGTTTCCTTTTACTCTACGAGGCTGAGACTTGCGGATCGCATTATCAGCGCATAAGAACTTTTTTACAGCACATAAACGGTGTTGCCAAACATGAGTGTTGATGCGATTTGATGAAATATGACTATCCACACCTGATTTATCACTTTTTACATTTTTTCTCGAAATTATGATTATGAATTTGAAATTTCATATTTTCATAATATTCATCAAATTTTTGACAAAACATGAATTCTGTTGTTATATTACATTTAAAAACGTAAAAGAAATCTTTGTCAAGTGCATGCTGTATGTGTAAATCCACATTGATTGAAAAACCGTTTTCCTTTTGCTCTACGAGGCTGAGACTTGCGGAATCGCATTATCAGCGCATAAGAAGCTTATTTTTTTACAGACTATAGTCGTTGTTGCCAAAAATGAGGTGATGTTGCGTTTTTGATGAATTACGACTTTCCACACCAGATTTATCACTTTTTACAGTTTTTAACAGTTTTTCTTAAAATTATGATTATAAATATGAAATTTCATATTTTCACAGTATCCAACATAATTGAATGAAAAAAAGTCATATTACTGTTAAAACATACTGTTATTACATCATAAACATTAAAAAAATCTTTGTCAAGTGCAATAAATAATCGAAAATAAAAATGGTGACATGACAAATCATGTTTTGACAAATAATATGGCTGTTTTCATAAGAAACATCAATAGTTATTAAAATATGTGAATATTTCAAGATTATTAAAAAAATAATAATAAACAAATATAAATAAACAATTATCATATAATATATAATTGTTAAAATAAATAATTGAGAAAGACAATGGTGGCATGACTAAGTTTAGACGAAAATGGGTTTTTTATATGATATTATAAAATAAATATTTTACAATTCATAATCTTAATTTCATTAAATAATGTTAACAAGTGCAATACGTAAACGAAAAACAAAAAATGACGGTACACAAAAATATGAATTTTCATATTTAAAATCAATTTTATGCATTATTTCATGAAAATTGCAATAAATGAACGATAAAACAAAGTGACATGAAAAATCATGTCACTTTGTATTACAATATTAATACAATTGACTTTAGTATTACAATATTACTTATTTGTATAATAGTTCATATGAAAATATACATTTTTATATTCATAAACAATTTTATGAAAAACTTAAAATGTTCAATACAGGAATGAAAAGGTAACAAATTATGTTTTGACAAGAAATATGCTTATTTTCATATAAAAATATCATAGTTATTATGAAAATATAAATTTTTTATTTATAAATAATAAAAAAAAAACATCAAAATGTACAAGACAAAAAAGACATGACAAGATGACTCATGTTTTAGAACGACACAAATAGTTTTTTATTAAAAAAATGATATTGTTAAATTGTGAATTTTCATAGTTTGCCATTTCAAGAACTGTAAAAAAGAGCAAAAAGTGAATGACATGACAATGACAAGGTGACATGACAAATCGTAATAGTGAAAATATGAATATTCATAATCCTGATCAGCTTTTTATATAAAAAAAACGTAAAAGATGCGATCGAAATCAAAAAGTAACAACATTTTTGGAATGAAATTTTATTTGTCTATTTATATTTTATATATATATTTTATAAAGAGAAAAGCAGTAGGCTTAAGACAGATTGCAGAACACCAAACTTTCCTACCCCTTGAACTCACCATTTGCATCAACAAACTGAAAGCGTTCAGTCAAATAAGACCCAAGCCAGGGGAGAGCTGTTCCCTTTATTCCAACAACGTTCTCAGGTCTAGCAAAAAGTATTGTATGATCAATGGTGTCAAAAGCTGCATTAAGGTTGAGCAAAACAAGAAAAGAGACAAGACCCGGATCAAAAACAAATACATTTTTTAAATAGTATGCCCTTTTCATAAGAAACATTAATAGTTATTATTGTTATGTTCATTAGAATCCAGTCATAAGGGAGGCACAAGCCCGAGCACTCTTAGTGCCGGTCCCAAGCCCGGATAAATGCGTTTAGGAAGGGCATCCAGCGTAAAACATGTGCCAAATCAAATAATTTCAAAAAAGAATTTCATACCGGATTGGTCATGGCCCGGGTTATCGTTACCCGACAGCGTACCGGTGGAAATTGGGCTACTGTTGGCCGAAGGAGGAAAAGGAGAGGAGGAAGACATCTACAGAGACAGCAAGAAAAGGAAAAGTGTAGGAGAGTGGAGGTTTGGGATGGTACTTTAAATGTTGGTACTATGACTGGTAAAGGGAGCGAGGTAGCTAATATGATGGAGAGGAGAAAGGTAGATATGTTGTGTGTTCAGGAGACCAAGTGGAACGGGAGTAAGGCCAGGAACATTGGAGGTGGGTTTAAACTGTTCTCTGATGGTGTGGATGGAAAGAGAAATGGTGTAGGGGTGATGCTAAAGGAAGAGTACAGTAAAAGTGTAGTGCAGGTGAAGAGAGTTTCTGATAGGGTGATGAACGTGAAGCTGGAAGTTGAATGGGATGATGATAAATGTCATCAGTGCCTATGCTCCACAAGTCGGCGGTGAGATGGAGGAGAAGGAAAGATTCTGGAGTGAATTAGATGAAGTGGTAGATGGTGTACCTAGGAAAGAATGAATGGTGATTGGGGTAGACTTTAATGGACATGTAGGTGAAGGGAACAGAGGTGATGAGGAAGTGATGGGTTGGTATGGCCTTAAGGAGAGGAATGTGGAAGGGCAGATGGTGGTGTATTTTGCAAAAAGGATGTAAATGGCAGAGGTGAATACGTATTTTAGGAAGAAGGATGATCATAGGGTGACAAATAAGAGTGGAGGAAGGTGCACACAGGTGGACTATGTTCTATGCAGGAGATGTAACCTGAAGGAAATTGGAGACTGTAAGTTGTTGGCAGGCGACAGTGTAGCTGGACAGCATCGGATGGTGGTCTGTAGGATGGTTTTGGAGGCGAAGAAGAAGAGGAGGAGCGTGAGGACTGAAAGAAGAATAAGATGGGGGAAGCTGAAGGAGGAAGAGTGTAGTGTGAGGTTCAGGGAAGAGGTCAGACAAGGGCTCGGTGGTGGTGAAGAGGTGTTGGATGCAACTACTGCAGGAGTGATGGGGGAGGCAGCGAGAAAAGTTCCTGGTGTGAAACCAGGAAATAAAAAGGAAGACAAAGAGATGAGGAAGTGCAGGAGAGCATAAAGCGAAAGAGGTTGGCAAAACTGAAGTGGGATCGCCAGAGTAATGAGAAAAGTAGGCAGGAGTACAAGGAGATGCAGCAGCAGGTAAAGAGGGATGTGGCAAAAGCCAAGAAAAAAGCATATGAGGAGTTGTATGTGAGGTTGGACACTAAGGGAGGAGAAAATGATTTGTACTGTTTGGCCAGACAGAGGGACGGAGCTGGGAGATGGAAATGTGTTGACTATTGAGGAGAGTGTGTTGAGAAGGCGGAGGGAGTATTTTGAGCAGCTGATGAATGAGGAAAATCAGAGAGAGAGAAGGTTGGATGATGTGGAGTTAGTGAAGCAGGAAGTGGATAGGATTAGTAAGGAGGAAGTGAGAGCAGCGATTAAGAAATTGCATCATGTATTTGTGGATTTAGAGAAAGCGTACGACAGAGTGCCAAAAGAGGAGTTGTGGTATTGTATGAGGATGTTTGGTGTGTCAGAAAAGTATGTGAGGGTGGTGCAGGACATGTATGAGGACAGTGCGACAGCAGTGAAGTGTGCAGTAGAAACGACAGACTGGATCAGGGTGAAGGTTGGACTGCTGGAGGTAGCAGAGCTGAAGATGCTGAAGTTTTCATTGGGAGTGACAAGGATGGACAAGATTCGAAATGAGTTTATTAGAGGGACAGCCCATGTAGGATGTTTTGGTGACAAGGTGAGGGAGGCGAGATTGAGATGGTTTAAACATGTGCAGAGGAGGGTCATGAGCTATATTGGTAGACGAATGCTGAGGATGGAGCCACCAGGTAGAAGGAAAAGAAGAAGGCCAAGGAGGAGGTTCATGGATGTCGTGAGGGAAGACAATGCAGGTAGTTGGTGTGAAAGAAGCAAATGTAGAGGACAGGGTGGTATGGAGACGGATGATCCGCTGTGGCAACCCCTAATGCGAGCAGCCGAAAGAAGAAGAAGAAGAATTTTTTTTTTACATTATTTGTCATACATTTCAATTCCAATTTTTATAATAACTGTTAATTTTTATTTGAAAAAAGTCATATTTTATAATATGCTGTCATGGCACTCATTTTTCGTTCACTTAATGCATTTTTAAACGGTTTTATATACAATTCTTCTTAAGAACATGAAAAAACATTTCTTATAAAAAACATAATTTAGAAACAAAAGTTATACTTTTGTTAAAACATGATTTGTCATGTCACGTTTTTGAGTTTTCTATCGCTTATTACACCTTTTAATGTTTTTGAATACAATTATGCTAATTCATATAAAAAAAAATATTTTTATAATATATTGTTTACAAAAGAAAATCATATTTTAGGCAAAACATATGTCATTGCACGTTTTGGATTTTCCTTTACTTATTGCACCTTTTAAGGTTTTTTTTTTTTTTTTTTATTAAATTTGCCAATAAATATAAAAATTCATATTTTGAGAATAACTATCAGCATTTTATGAAAAGTATGATTGCAATATTAATTAATATTTTCATAATAACTTTTTTTATTTTTATTTTTTTTTAAATTCTTATTTTAGATACAATATGATTTGCCATGGCATCTTTTTGCTTTTTGTTTACATGACTTTCCACACAAAAGATTATCTCGAAATTATGATTATGAAATTTCATATTTTTATATTATCCATCATATTTGTAAGAAAAAAGTTGTATTTTTGTTATAAAAAGATTTGTTTTGTTATAACACATCATAAAAGAATCTTTGTCAATGCTGTATGTGTAAAATTGACTGTTTGAAAAACCGTTGTGACATGCAGTTTACTTTGTTTGTTACAGTATAGCAACTTATTGATCATCAACATCTGTACAGTGAGTTCTAAACCTAAATAATACATTTAAAAACAAAAATCAAGAGAATGTGAGTAGTGCCTGCCTGTGCAAAGGTCCACACCCAGAGACGTGACCGTACTCAAAGAGACGAGCTTTTTGATACCTCGCACACCTGTTTTTGGCAATTTAATTCGAGGGGGTGGGGCCAGTGACATGTGACGTCATCACACAACCCGGCATCCCACTCTTCTCACTGTGCCGAGTGATTAGATGTGTCACACTCCCGTGTCGCTGGGGTTTTGCCATTAAATTTCTTTTTCCACGTTCCCACCCACAGGTGTCAGGTGGCAAAACGTGGTGTCAAAACGGCACTCCGCCGGAGATTCCCCGGACCGTGCCGAGCAGTTCGATGTGCCAGATGTGGTAAGCTAATATGTTTGGGTGGTTGGCATGGTCTATGACGTCATGTGACGGGAAAAATTCATACAGGGTTCAACTGCCCCCACTGTGCCAAGTGTTTTGACATATCCCACGCCCTGTGATTGTTTTTTTAGTCTATTTGGGCTAATGGTGTGGGCGTGGCTTGAGGTGACGTCACGTGACGTCACAATATCACCCACAGTGCAACTCTCTATGCTGGGCTAAGTCCTTTGATACGTCACACGTCCCCTTCCTGTATTTTCCTGTATCCTTCATGTATTTTCCTGTACCCCCCCTCCCTTACTTGTTCCTTGACGCGGAATTCCTGGAATTCCAAAACTCTGGGACAAACGGTACGCATTAATTGCCGAAATCCTAGGAACAGTAATAATAATAGTAAGTATCAGAGATTGTAATAGCCGCACACACACTACTAATTATGTGGAAGAGATGTAAATGTTTTATTTCTCAAATAATAAAGATAAAAATATAAATAAATAGACATTGTTGTATTGTTTTAAATCATTGTTTGAAATAAAAAAACATGTCTTGTCCATAATTTGGAATGCTTTTATTTTATCTGAGGATCTTAATGGGGACATATACTAGCAGGAACTGCCACAGCATGTAAGGATCATCACAAAAGGTGGCTCCAGAAACATCCCCTTAGTGACTGTGATAGTGCTGAAAGGTACCGAGGTCTTGACAGGGTTATCAGGTCTTTTGAGAGAGGGTGCTCTCCGTGCGCCCTCTCTCAAAGGCCTGTGTTTTGCTACTAGGCCTAATATATGCAATTAATCTGTTACCGAAAAAAAACGCTACACGTTGGGATTTTCCCAGAAGATTCTACTGGAGCTAAACAGTAGAAAACGTTCTTCAAAAATGATTTCTCTGAAGAACAAGCTGCATCATTTACATGGTTAAAAGATGTTGCTATTTTACATTCTGTTCGACAGAAATAAAAGACACATCTTTGTTCTATGTTGTTAGTTTGTACTAAATGGTGGTTGCCAAATGTGGCAAGTGCAATGGTGTCACACTAGATTATTGGAGTTACGATTGATGAGTGGTATTAAGGTGTGGGTTTTCTTTATTTATTTTAAAATTTGTATTGGCGATTACATGAGTGATGCACGGTCACATGGTCACAGGTAGATCCATCGTTTGGTTTGCTGATTGCTGACTGCCGGGAAGCTGCGAGAGTGACTGTCTTAAATGCCGGAGCCATGCTGATTACATCGTTGATCTGCATTTCAGGAGCGATTTGGCATTGACTAGCTTGGATTGATTTCAAATCAAATCAAATCAAATAAATCAAATAAAATCAAATCAAATCAAATCAAATCAAATTTTTATTTGTCACATACACATACATACAGGGTACGACATGCAGTGAAATGCTTTTGACGACGGTCCGGCATGAGGGAATAAAATAGGGTAAAAATGAGAATAAAAATATAAATATAATAACAAAATTTTAAGAAAAATATAATAAGAAAAGAAGGCAGATAAATAAAGATATAAAGATATATACATATATGTATATATACATACATATACATATATACACATACACTGAGAATGTACACAGAAAAATGTACACAGAAAATGTTTATGGCAGTGTGCAGTTAACCAGTAAACAACAGTAAACAAGTTAGGCATGGTTTTGATTGTCCATGAGTGTCCGTGTGCAGTAGGTGTGGTGTAAAGTGACCTTGTGCGGAATGGTGTGGTATAAAAAAAGAGAATATAAAAAAAATATGAAATAAATATGAAAAGAAAATATGAAAATGAAATGGAATGTAAAGTGCACTGTGCTGTGCAAGTCCAGTGTATAATGTGCCGTAGCACGAAAAGTGTGATTGTGCAGGGGAAAAAAAGGGTGGTGATGGAGAGAGTGGGCCAGTTTTTAGATTCTGGGTGTTTCCTGGTTTAAACTCCGAATGGCCTGCGGGAAGAAGCTCCTCCTCATTCTCTCTGTGTTCGCCTTCAGGGAGCGGAAGCGTTTCCCCGAACGCAACAGAGAAAAGAGTCCATTGTTGGGATGGCTGAGGTCCTTCACAATTTTCCTGGCTCTGGTCCTGCACCGTGTGCTGTGATGTCCTGCAGGTCAGGGAGCTCGGTGTGGATGGTACGTTCAGCTGAACGCACCACCCTCTGGAGGGCTCGTCTGTCCTGCATGGTGCTGTTCCCGAACAAGGAAGTGATGCTACCCGTCAGAACACTCTCGATGGTGCAGGTGTAGAAAGTCTTTAGCACCTGAGAGGGAAGTTTAAAGTCCCTTAAGCGTCTCAGATGGTACAGACGCTGCCGGGCCTTCTTCACCAGGGTGTTAATGTGACAGGACCAAGACAGGTCCTGTGTGATGTGAACACCCAAGTACCGGAAACTGTCCACTCTTTCCACTGGAGTCCCGCAGATGTTAAGCGGTTGGTATGACCGCTCCTGCTTCGTGCTGAAGTCCACGATCAACTCCTTAGTCTTGCTGACGTTCAGGAGAAGGTTGTTCTCCTGGCACCATCTCTCCAGGTTTTTAACTTCCTGTAGGTAGGCCGTCTCGTCGTTGTTGGAGATCAGGCCCACCACAACGGTGTCGTCAGCAAACTTGATGATGGTTGTGGAGTTGGAAGTGGCCACACAGTCATGTGTGTACAGTGAGTACAGCAGGGGGCTCAGAACACAACCCTGGGGAGCTCCAGTGCTGAGGGTGAGGGTGGATGAGGTGTGTTTTCCCACCCGTACAGCTTGTGGTCTGTCCGTCAGAAAGTTTGAGATCCATTGACACAGCGGCAGGCTGAGTCCCAGGACCTCCAACTTAGAGGTGAGTGTGGAGGGAATTATGGTGTTGAACGCTGAACTGTAGTCACGAACAACATCTTTGTGTAATTCCCGTTTCTTTGGTCCAGGTGGCTGATTGTAGTGTGGAGAAGATGTGCAATTGCGTCCTCAGTCGAACGGTTCTGACGGTACGCAAACTGTAGTGGGTCCAGTGTGACCGGTAGTGAGGCAGTGATGAAGTCTCTGACCAGTCTCTCAAGCACTTCATCACTACTGAGGTCAGAGCTACAGGGCGGTAGTCATTGAGGCAGGCGGGCTGGGGTTTCTTCGGGACAGGGACAATAGTGGACTGTTTGAAGCATGAGGGGACAACAGACTGTTCCAGAGAGATGTTGAATATCTCAGTGAACACGGGTGCTAGCTGGTCAGCGCAGGCTTTCAGAACCCGACCTGTGATTCCATCCGGTCCTGCTGCCTTCCTGGTATTCACTCTCTTGAATGCCCTCCTCACGTCATGCTTGAGATGGTGAATGTGTTTAGCTCTCCGGCTCTCTCGGCGTGCACGCTGGTTGTGCGCTAGCGCCGCTAGCGTGGTTAGCTGCAGCCTCAAACGAGCGTAGAAGGTGTTTAGCTCATCTGCCAGATGGGCGTCCGATTCACCATTCTGGAAGATGGTGTTTTATAGTCCGTTATTGTCCTTAGTCCCTGCCACAGGCTTCTAGAGCCACCTTGTTGGAACTGTGACTCTAGTTTCCTCCCGTAGCGCCGCTTTGCATCCTTTACCGCTCTGCGAACACTGTAAGATGCAGCCTTGTATTCATCCATGTCTCCGGTGGCGAGCCCCGTGTTGTAGGCAGCGGAGCGGGATCTCAGAGCGTCGCGGATGGTTTTATCCACCCACGGCTTCTGGTTGGGAAACGTTCTGATAGTGGTTTTTTGCACCATATCATCCGTTAGTTTCCCGATGAATCCCACAACCGCTTCCGTAAACATGTTGACGTCATCAGAGCTGCGCCGAAACATGTCCCAGTCTGCGTCATCCAAAGCGTCCTGCAGAGCGGTAACCGATTGGTCAGTCCAGCGCACGACCTCCCTCTGAACCGGAGCTTCCTGTTTCAGCCTTTATCTCATTTATCTTTTGAGGAGACAATTTTCTTTGGAAAGAGTTGCAGACATTTGACAGTAAGCTCAGGTTGAGTTCTTATTTTCTTTTTTTTTGTGTGTGTATTAAGCAGATTTCAGGGATTTGGTATGACTGATGACAAGAGGAAGGGATATTATTCGGTTACAGCAAAACGATGGCTGGTAGGGGAAGGGGTGCACTACTTGCCACACCTGAAGAGGTTTTCAGTTTAGGGGTCGGAGTATGTAAGCACTGGGAGAGGTGTAAGACTTAGATCGTCAGTTGAAGATAGACCCGACATAAACTGTAGTCCAATAACAAAACCATACATGCATAACAAACTGAATCGGGACTTTCAAGTGATACGAGTGACCTTGTCAGGCAAATTGGATTTGGAATTGGTGAAGCAATCAGGGATAGTCTGCTTCAACTAGACATTCAAGTTTGCCATCTAGTAGTTGCTCTGGAGAAAACATTAACGGTTCTGATGCTAAGATGTCGAACGCACCATTATTGATGCTTCCAAGTTGAATTTGATTCTGAAGTCTGAGAAACTGAGAAATAAGACGGTATGATAAGTGTTCTGTGATGGAATGGGAATGAGAAGATGGATATGGAAAGAACTGATGCGGGTATACCTTAATAAAAAAGAAGTGGTAGGCTTGGAAAGGGTTGAAGAAGTAGTGAACAGATTAATGGGGAGGGCTAGGGACATCATAAGGGTCTGGTTGAGCAACAGAACGGTTACTCCGACCGCGGATTCTGTTTTCACTGTTTTGAGACATCACGTTAGTGATTCCAGTAGCTTAGGTATGCCTTTTGCAAATTTCTACTCGGTGAAACCTTTCTCCAATGAAGGCCCCCTTGGATTATTGGATAAGGTTGAACAAGGCTGCTGAGGTAGCTGAGCAGGGCCTTAGGGAGGAGGGCAGGACTTTAGAAAATTGAAGTAGAGAACTGGCTGTAATGTGTATTCGACACTGTCCTGAAAGGTAAATGTCTCTTGTGTTCAAAAGCAAACCAGTACAGCCTTAGACAGCTTCTGAGGTTCAGGAGAGATTGGATGAGATGCTAAGGGAACAGAAAGTGACAAGGCGGGTTACAAGTCAACATACAGCCAAAGTTCTTGAGCCTATTAATGAGTAAACATCTCTGTCTCCTTATTGATCTGACACAACTACAACAGAACAGATAGCAGTGCTCTAGACAAAGTTTTGACAATGTTGGAGAAGACTCTTGTTTGCAATGCACAGTCAGTGCGCGGTGGTTGGTCCAAGAATTCTAATAGACAAAATGTAAGATCCTCCTTGGACATTGATGTTGAGTCGGTTTATTCATCTTGTTGTGAGAGTGTAAGCAAAGACAAGACTGTGATTTTTCAGAATAATAATCAGTCATTGCCGAATGACAGTCTGTTTTATACAAATGTTTTGGTGCAGGACAGAGTTCGGTTGAGGGCAATGCTGGACAGTGGCTCCATGGCAACTACTTTGAGTGCTGATGCAGTTCCTCAGCTAAATCGAAGCTGGAGTCCTGACTCAGAAGTCGTTTCCCTGGTCAGATATTGTCCTAGTTGGGTGCGGTGGAAAGCAGACTAGTCCTGTAGGTAAGTGTGATCTGAAAAATGAGGTTTATGGGTTCTGTTTTAGTGTCCCAGTCCTTGTTGTGAATGGACAGGTGGACCTGCTTTATCATTGGTACCAGTGTGCTGAGCCTTTGATCAATGAAATGAAATCAAATAAGGGGTTGAGTCCTGGATAAACCAGATCAAACAAATCTGAGTGAAGATTGTCAGTTTCTACGTATGCTTTCAAGTATCCAGAGGTGAAAGGGCAGTATCCCTGACAAAGTTGGTACTTTAAAGTCAAAATCTGCTGTGGTTTTGCAACCAATGAGTGTGCACCTTGTCTGGGGTCGGCTACCACCGGGACTGAAACTGTCAGTGGGCAGCACGGTTGTGATTGAGCCTAGTTTTTAGTGTTGTCTAATGTTAGAATGATAAACCCCATAAACAAAACTAAAAAGATTTTGCTTGCGCAGAAAAGGAAAACTTGCTGATGTTTGTCCATGCATTTCCTTGGAAGATTTTGAACAGGTACCAGAACAGAAAATGTTTCAGAATGTGGCCATGAGTGGCAAGAGTTCTTGTAGTAGCTTGTCAGCAAGGAGCTCAGTGTCTGGTGTTGAGCACTTTAGTGACACTCATTTGGATGAGCTTGGCCTCAAGGACTTAAATGTAAGTGACTGTGAGGTGTTGCCGTTCTGGAGAAGCAGGCTCATTGATCTGATAAAGGAATATGGGTGTGTTTTCTCTAGGCGGTCATTGGATTGAGGTTAGGCAAAGGGATTCTGTGATTGCATTCGCTTGACAGATGAGAGACCGTTTCACTTACCTTATCGGAGACTATCACCTGCTAATTACCACCAGCTGAAGCAGACTTTAGATGAAATGGAACAAAGAGAGATCATCAGAAAGTCAAACAGCAAATTTGCTTCACCGTTGGTATTGGTTTGGAAACGAATGGAGACTTGCGGCTGTGCACTGACTTTCGGTGGCTGAACGCTCGTACGGTGAGGGACGCACATCCCCTACCTCACCAGGCAGATGTGCTAGCAGCACTGGGGGGGAATGCCTTGTTTAGTACCATGGATTTAACATCAGGGTACTACAACATCCCTTTACATGAAGAGGACAAAACATTTACCGCTGTCAGTTCTCCCCTTGGTTTGCATGAGTACAACCGCTTTCCACAGGGTCTTTGCAATAGTACCGCAACATTCATGAGAATGATGCTAATTATTTTTGGTGATCAAAATTTCATGAGCTTGCTCTGTTATCTTGATGACCTGTTGGTTTTCGGTAAAATGAGGAAGAAAGTTTGCAGAGACTTGAGATGGTGTTTCGACGTCTCAGGGATCATAATTTAAAGCTGTCACCCTCGAAGTGTAGATTTTTACGGAGATCTGTGTAATTTTTAGGTCACATCGTTTCACAGGAGGGCATGGCTAGTGATCCGAAGAAGGTGGAGGCTTTTGTGGGTGTGTCTGAGGAACACTTAACGGAGGCTGATGGTGTCACTGGGTAAAATTAGATCCTTTATGGGGATGGTTATATGTTATCAACACTTTATTGAGAATTATTCAATGATTGCAAAGGCTCTTTTTCAGTTGACAATGGGCCAAAGAAACCTTGGAAGGTGAGGGGCATAGGAAAGAGGTCCGGGGCCGTCCGGAAACTCACCCTGGTGATTGGACAGATGAATGTAGAGGGGTGTTTAAGACTTTGAAGATGATGCTGGTGAAGCAAGTTTTACTTGCTCATCCTGACTTCTCGAAGCCATTTATTCTATCTGTCAATGTTTCAATTAGTGGTTTAGGAGGGTCATGCTGCCGCAAGACCAATCGTTTTTGCTTCAAAGTCCCTTAACATGCCCAGTCAGGTATCCTGCTCATAGGCTTGAATTTCTGGCCATGAAGTGGGCATTTTTGCGATAAATTCAGTCATTGGCTTCGTGGGCACAGATTTACGGTTTGGACGGATAACAACTCGCTCAAGTTTATTTTGACCAAGCCGAAGCTTGATGCCTGCGAGCAGAGATGGGTCGCAAAGTACATACCGGGGCCGAAGAATGTGGTAGCCAATGCGTTGAGTCGGGAGCCTTTTGCTAATTCTAAGATTTTGCACAGACTTACGAGAAACCCATACGATATTCTGAGGCATGAAGTGGAGATGCTTGGGGTTGGGCGAGTTGGGCTATCCACCTTTCTTTTTGATGTTTGGCTGTACACCAAGGTTGCCAGTGGCTGTTTTGTATGAGATTATGATTTTGGCTGGTGAAAATGTTGACGTGAGTAAATATGTCCAGTCCATGGGAAGGGATTTGAGGTAGGCAATGTCACTTGCACAACAAAATGCACACCAACAGCAGAACAAACAGGCTGATTATTACAATCGAAAGTGCAAGGGTCATTTGTTGGAGTTGGGTGATAGAGTCCTCATAGCGAACAAAGGGGAGAAGGGGAAAAAGAAATTAGCTGACCATTGGGAGAGCGCAGTGTATGTTGTAGTGGGTAAAAACTGTTCTTTGAATACATACAAGATTCGTCATCCTGTACAGGAGGTGTCAAAGTTGTTCATCGGAATTTGTTAATGCCTGTGAACTTTTTACCATTGTCTGCTTGGGATGGCTCAGTGGATTTAGAGCAGTGGTTCTTAACCTGGGTTCGATCAGACCCCAGGGGTTCGGCGGAGGTCAAGACACACACCCGATTCATATGATTCGTGATGACACGCCCCGCTTGGCCATCATTGGAAGGGTTCGGTGGATGCACATATGAAACTGGTGGGGGTCAGTACCGCCAACAAGGTTAAGAACCACTGATTTAGAGTGTGAATTAAGTTCAAACTGTGATTTGTCACAATCAGACTGTCAGAAAAGTGATACTGAAGACAGGACTTCTCAATGGATTGCTTACTTGAATGAGGTTGAGGGAATGGGTTCAGGTGAAACGAAGGATGTGATCGACAGTGTTGAACATGAGATTGGGATTCGTGAGGCGGGTGCTGCCCCCTGCTATATAGTCTTCATTATTTGAAGTACCAACAAAAATCCTGCAACTTTTGATCTAAGTAGGCGTGGATGATCATATTGGTACAGAAGTTTACTCAGACACTGCAGCGCGAGACCCTTAAGTGTTTTATATGTCAGTAGTAGTATTTTATAATCAATGCGAGTTTTATTTGGAGCCAGTGTAGACTGATTAAAACAGGGGTTATGTGGTCATATTTTCTAAATCTAGTGCAGACTCTTGCTGCTGCATTCTGAACTAGCTTATTTGTGCACCTACTTGAACATCCAGACAGTAAATCATTACAGTAGTTTAATCTAGATGTAACAAAGCATGAACTAGTTTTTCTGCATCCTGTAACTACATCATATTTCTAATTTTAACAATATTTCTAAGGTGAAAGAAGACGATCCTGAGAATATTATTCATGTGAGCCTCAAAGGAAAGGCTAGAGTCAATAATCACACCAAGGTTTTTGACTGCTGTACACACTGAGATAGAAACACCATCCAGAGATGCTACGTAATCGGAAAGTTTACTTCTAGCTGCATGTGGTCCTAGATAAAGTACTTCCGTCTTATCTGAGTCGAGCAGAAAATAGTTATCAAGCATCCACTGTCTAATGTCCTTTACACATCTTCAACATTGTTAAGCTGATCTCTCTCATCGGGCCTTGCTGAAATATACAGCTGTGTTAACAAGTTCCATACGGTAATAAAGACGTGACATGACAATCATGCTGCGACAACAAATATGCCTTTTCATAAACCATTGATAGCTATTATGTTATGTTATTATGTTATATTTCATAATCATTATCAGAATTTGATAAATAAAAGAAATGTTGCAATAAATGCATTGAAAAACAAAAATTGTGACATATGTTTTGACAAATAATATGCCTTTATATTAAGAAACATTAAAAGTTATTATGAAAATATACATTTTCATGTTCTTTAACAGAATTTTTATGAAAAAAAATTTAAGGTGCTATCATTAATTGTAAACGACAATGGTGTCGTGACAAATAGGGGTTTGACAAAATTTGATTTTTTTAAATAAAAAAAATTATGAAAAAATTTATTTCCCTATTGATTATCTTAATTTCAAGAAATTACGATAAAAAGTGCAATACGTAAATGAAATAGGTGATTCCGCAAGTCTGCAAGCCTCGTAGGATAAAAGAAAATAGTGGTATTGAACCTAGGTGTATTTGCACATACAGCATGCGCTTGATCAGTATATTTTTACGTTTATGATCTGATATATTGTTACTCCCGACTGCAGTGAGGATGACTTTGATCTGGGCGGTAGACAACCTTGCCCACAACCTGGCCGAATCCCACACCACGACCAGAAAAGTGATTCTCTGTACTGAAGAAAGTACACTCTTCCCGGCGTTCAGTCTGAACCCCAGTTCCTACATGCAGGCGAGAGCGACATCTCGATGCCGAACTGCCTGGTGCTCTGAATGAGCCAGTTGATATAATTAAAAATGCGGATGCCCTGGAGCTGCAGCGGGGTCAGTGCTGCGTTTACGCACTTTGTGAAGGTATGGGGTGAGAGTGCTAGGCCGAACGGGAGGACCGATATTGGTAAGCCGAAAGCAACCTCAGGGACCTCCTGTGTGCGGGAAGGATGGCCATGTGGGAGCATGCGTCCTTTAGATCAAACGTGACAAACCAGTCCTTGGACTTGATCTGAGACACGACCTCTTTGTGAGTATCCTGAACCCGAGCCTCATAAGTGAGCGGTTCAAGGAGTGAAGATCCAGAAGGTATGCAACCTGCCATCCTTCTTCGGAACAACGAAGTACGGGCAGTAATATAATGACTCTCTGACCGAGGGGGTCACAACCCCTCGAAGCCGGCCTCTGACCCACTCAGCGCGGCTGAAGCGATGCTCTGCAGCCGACGACACTTCTCGTTTTTCGTGAACTCGTTGCACTTTTAAACGTTTTTTAATGAACAACATTTAAATTAAAATTTTCATAATAAAATATCATTTGTCTTTTACAAAAAAAGTCATGTTTTAGTCGAAACATTATTTGTCTCGGCACCTTTTTGTTTTCTTTGTTATTGCACTTTTTTTTTTATGAATTTTGAATTAGATATAATCATCTTATATCTAATTCAAAATTCATAAAAAAAAAAAGTGCAATAAGAAAGAAAACGAAAAGGTGCCGAGACAAATAATGTTTCGACTAAAACATGACTTTTTTTGTATATATATATATATAATATTAATCTTATTCATCATAAGATTAATATTATATATATATATATATATATATATATATATATAGTTATCATAATTTTGTGAAAAGTAAACGTAAATTTAATATATAGTTTCAGATAAACTTATGGAAAAAATATTGAAAAAAAATTATATTTTTGTCAAAACATTGTCATGCCACCTTTTAGTTTTTCGTTCACTTATTGCTACTTTTAAAGGTTATTTATGAAATTATGCAGAGGGATGTAAAAATTGTATAGTGTTATTATACTATTACATATTTATGAAAAAAAAAAGTGATATAATCGACATAATTTGATTTGCCTTGTCATCTTTTTCGCTCTCCTAACTTTTTAATGAATTTTAATGAAAAAAAAAATTCCCGGTCAGGGATCCAAACCTAGCCATTAGGGTTGCAAAAGCCAATGCACTCTTAGTGTCGGTCCCCAGCCCGGATAAATGTTGAGTAAGGGGTAAAAGGGCTTCCAGCGTAAAAAAAAACTAAATCGTTGTACTCGTTGCACTTTGTAACGTTTTTTTCATGAATTATGCTTAAGAAAATTTGATTTCATGAATTCATACATTTTTTAAAGAAAGAAAACCCCAAAAAATTGTCATCTGATTTTTTTATTTCCTATTTTCACAATTATTTTAAACTATTACTATTATAAACTATTTTCATTTTAATTGAAGAAAAAAGTAATATTTTAGACACAACAAATGCTCTGAAACGGCAACAAATTCTCGTTTTTCGGAATCGCTTATACTTTACAGCGCTTAGACGGTGTTGCCAAACATGAGGTGTTGATGCGATTTTGATGAATTATGATTATGCACACCTGATTTATTACTTTTTACAGTTTTTCCTCGAAATTATGATTATAAATATGAAATTTCATATTTTCATAATATCCATCATATTTGTATGAAAAAGTCATATTTTTGACAAAACTTGATTTCATTTGTTATATTACATCGACAAACGTAAAAAAATCTTTGTCAAGTGCATGCTGTATGTGAAAATCCACATTGTTTGAAAAACCGTTTTCCTTTTGCTCTACGAGGCTGAGACTTGCGGTATCGCATTATCAGCGCATAAGAGCTTATTTTTACAGACTATAGTCGGTGTTGCCAAAAATGAGCTGATGATGCGTTTTTGATGAATTACTACTTTCCACACCTGATATATCACTTTTTACAGTTTTTCTCGAAATTATGATTATGAATATGAAATTTCATATTTTCATAATATTCATCATATTTGTATGAAAAAAGTCATATTTTTGACAAAACATGATTTCTGTTGTTATATTACATCGAAAAACATGTTAAAAAATCTTTGTCAAGTGCATGCTGTATGTAAAAATCCACATTGTTTCAAAAATCGTTTTCCTTTTGCTCTACGAGGCTGAGACTTGCGGAATCGCATTATCAGCGCATAAGAAGCTTATTTTTACAGCACATAGACGGTCTTGCAAAAAATGAGGTGTTTTCAGCGATTTTGATGAAATATGACTATCCACACCAGATTTATCACTTTTTACACTTTTTTTTACAGTTTTTCTCAAAATTATGATTATAAATATGAAATTTCATATTTTCATAGAATCCAACATAATTGTATGAAATAAAGTCATTTTTCTGTAAAAACATGATTTATTACATCATAAACATTGAAAAAATCTTTGTCAAGCGCATGCTGTATGTGTAAATCCACATTGTTTGAAAAACCGTTTTCCTTTTGCTCTACGAGGCGGAGACTTGCGGAATCGCATTATCAGCGCATAAGAATCTTATTTTTACAGCACATAGACGGTCTTGCCAAAAATGAGTTGTTGATGCGATTTTGATGAAATACTACTATCCACACCAGAATCATCGTTTTTTTTTTACAGTTTTTTTAAAAATTATGATTATGAAAATGAAATTTCATATTTTCATAATATCCAACATAATTGTATGAAAAAAAGTCATATTACTGTCAAAACATGATTTATTACATCATAAACATTGAATAAAATCTTTGTCAAGTGCATGCTGTATGTGTTAATCCACATTGTTTGAAAAACCGTTTTCCTTTTGCTCTACGAGGCTGAGACTTGCGGAATCGCATTATCAGCGCATAAGAGCTTATTTTTTTACAGACTATAGTCGGTGTTGCCAAAAATGAGCTGATGATGCGTTTTTGATGAATTACGACTTTCCACACCTGATTTATCACTTTTTACAGTTTTTAACAGTTTTTCCTCAAAATTATGATTATGAATATGAAATTTCATATTTTCATAATATCCAACATATTTGTATGAAAAAAAGTCATATTACTGTCAAAACAGGATTTATTTCATCATAAACATGTAAACAAATCTTTTAAAGTGCATGCTGTATGTGTTAATCTACATTGTTTGAAAAACCGTTTTGCTTTTGCTCTACGAGGCTGAGACTTGCGGAATCGCATTATCAGCGCATAAGAAGCTTATTTTTACAGCGCTTAGACGCTGCTGCCAAACATGAGTTGTTGATGCGATTTTGATGAAAAATGACTATTCACACCTGATTTATCACTTTTTACAGTTTTTCTCGAAATTATGATTATGAATATGAAATTGCATATTTTCATAATTTTCATCATATTTGTATGAAAAAGTCATATTTTTGACAAAACATGAATTCTGTTGTTATATTACATTTCCAAACGTAAAAAAAATCTTTTAAAGTGCATGCTGTATGTGTAAATCCACATTGTTTGAAAAAACGTTTTCCTTTTGCTCTACGAGGCTGAGACTTGCGGAATCGCATTATCAGCGCATAAGAAACTTATTTTTACAGCACATAGACGATCTTGCCAAAAATGAGGTGTTGATGCGATTTTGATTAAATATGACTATCCACACCAGATTTATTACTTTTTACAGTTTTTTTACAGTTTTTCTCAAAATTATGATTATGAATATGAAATTTCATATTTTCATAATATCCAACATAATTGTATGAAAAAAAGTCATATTTATGTAAAGACATGATTTATTACATCATAAACATTGAATAAAATCTTTGTCAAGTGCATGCTGTATGTGTTAATCCACATTGTTTGAAAAACCGTTTTCCTTTTGCTCTACGAGGCTGAGACTTGCGGAATCGCATTATCAGTGCATACGAAGCTTATTTTTACAGCAAATAGACGGTTTTGCTAAAAATTAGTTGTTGATGCGATTTTGATGAAATATGACTATCCACACCAGATCTATCACTTTTTACAGTTTTTTTTTACAGTTTTTCTCACAATTATGATTATGAATATGAAATTTTATATTTTTATAATATCCAACATATTTGTATGAAAAAAGTCATATTACTGTCAAAACATGATTTATTTCATCATAAACATGTAAAAAAATCTTTTAAAGTGCATGCTGTATGTGTAAATCCACATTGTTTGAAAAACCGTTTTCCTTTTGCTCTACGAGGCTGAGACTTGCGGAATCGCATTATCAGCGCATAAGAAGCTTTTACAGTTTTTCTCAAAATTATGATTATGAATATGAAATTTCATATTCTCATAATATCCAACATAATTGTATAAAAATAAGTCATTTTTGTGTAAAAACATGATTTATTACATCAATAAACATTGAATTAAATCTTTGTCAAGTGATGCTGTATGTGTTAACCACATTGTTTGAAAAACCGTTTTCCTTTTGCTCTACGAGGCTGAGACTTGCGGAATCGCATTATCAGCGCATACGAAGCTTATTCGTTACAGCACATAGACAGTGTTGCCAAACATGAGTTTTTGATGCGATTTTGATGAAATATGACTATCCACAACTGATTTATCACTTTTTACAGTTTTTCTCGAAATTATGATTATGAATATGAAATTTCATATTTTCATAATATTCACCATATTTGTATGAAAAAGTCATATTTTTGACAAAACATGAATTCTGTTGTTATATTACATTTCAAAACGTAAAAAAATCTTTTAAAGTGCATGCTGTATGTGTAAATCCACATTGTTTGAAAACCGTTTTCCTTTTGCTCTACGAGGCTGAGACTTGCGGAATCGCATTATCAGCGCATAAGAAGCTTATTTTTTACAGCACATAGACGGTCTTGCCAAAAAATGAGGTGTTGATGCGATTTTGATGAAATACTACTATTCCACCAGATTTATCACTTTTTACAGTTTTTTACAGTTTTTTCTCA
>JBCEWE010000429.1:5000-27500 GCA_039877035.1 Silurus lanzhouensis
CTGCCAGACTCTACGGCTAGTCATTAGTTAAACCGCTGCTCATCCTGGTCAACTCATTTGTTTTATTCCGGCCAAGTGCACAGCAAGTTACATGCAAATACACACACACACACGCACACACACGCACGCGCACACACGCGCGCGCACACACGCGCACACACGCACACACACACACACACGCACACACACACACGCACACGCAGCAGCCCTTGAGCAGGTCAGACACTTGAGGATGATGTTAATAATAACCTGAAGAGCAGCTGAGACATGAGAAACCTAAACCAGTGAGAGGACAGAGACGAGGACGTGTCCATAACCCCCCACCACACACACATACACACGCACACACACATACACACACACACACACACACACACACAGAAAATTTCTACATACTACATCTACATGTTTAATAAAGCTGGCCCCGTTTGATGACATCAGCAGTCTCGTTGCCGACCTTCGCTCACGAGGCGGTGATTAATTCTCCAGAACAGCAGCTCAGACAGGGGTTTATATGGTTTCCATGGTAACCGATCACTGTTGACAGAGCGGTGTACAGAGGGCACGCTGTGCTGATAATGAGCGGATTATAAACAGGAGTGATCGCTGATGAGGTCAGGTTTCCTGTAGACTATGTACCATGTGTGGAAGGAGTCTCCAGTGTCAGCACTTTGTAACAGTCTGAGAAAACACTGTAACTGAGAGTTTGGACTTCCTTTACGCTTTCTCAGTCACGTGTACTGTTACTGTGAAAGAACACGTCTGGAATTCTGTAGTAAACAAAAACGTGTTCAAGAACCCAGAATATATGTTCACATTTTCAATTGTCCGAAGCTGCTCCATGTAGCTTCAGTGCAGCTCTGCAAACTCCTGCTCTCAGACCTCAGCTTCAGGAGGACTTCAGAGTTTCCAACAATCTTTCCTTCACTCTCTGGTCCACTCATCCCAAACCATCTCACCTAGATTAACATGAGGTGATTGTAGAGGCCAAATCATCTGATAAAGCACTCCATCCCCCTCCTTCTGGAACAAATAGCTCTTACAGAGTCTAGAGGTGTGTTTGGGGTCATGGTCCCCAGTGTAAACCAGATGAGACGGCATGTGACTGTGGAATGCTGTGGTCACCATGCTGGTGAAGTGTGTCCTCAATCTTGACTAAATGACCAACAATGTCACCAGCAAAACATCTCCACACCTTCACACCTCCTCCTCCTCCATGCTTTACAGTGGAAACCACACATTCAGGAATCGTCTGTTCACCTTCTGTACATCTAACAGACACGGGGCTTAGAACCAAAAGGCTAAAATTTGACCTCATCAGACCAGAGGACAATTTTCCACTGATCTAATGTCCTTGTGTTTCTTATGTTCGTTGTTCTTTCGCAGTAATAGTTTCTTTGCTGTAATTTGAACCTGAAGGTCTGACTCACACAGGCAGCTTTGAACAGTAGATGTTATAATGTGTATCTGCCACTTAAACTCCAGAAGGCATTTATGTAAATTGTCAGTTTTTGAGGCTGGTAGTTTTAATAAAATAATCCTCTGCAGCAGAGGTAGCTCTTGGTCTTCCTTTCCTGGGACAGTTCTCATAGCATTGGACGGTTTGGGAGATGTTTCTTGTCATCATGTGGATTTGTACAGTAGATGATTTGTACTGTAGGAGCAGCACTTATTGGGCTACTGACTCTGTACTCACACTTTCCTCTGCACAAGACAACCGATGCTCTAAAGCACATAAGAGAAGACAAGAAATGTCCCAAATGAACTTCTAAAAAGACACACGTGTGACCTGAAACCCATTCCAGGTGAAGACCTCGTGATCAGATGAGAGAATACAGTGAGTTTGCTGAGCTGCACTCAAATCTACATGGAGCTACTTTAGATGATCGAAAAGATAAAAGATATTCTGGGTTCTGGAACACGGTTTTGTTTACTACAGAATTCCAGATGTTGTTCTTTTATAGGTCGGATTCTTAACTATTAATGTACAATGTTGAAAAGAATAAAAATAAAGAAAAAACAATCAAGTAGAAGGTGTGTGTTCAAACTTTTCACTGGTACTGCACGTCATATGCTGTGTGTGTGTGTGTGTGTGTGTGTCCGTTATGTAGGTCGGTACCTGAGGCGATGTAGTGTTTGTGAACACCGGTGCGTTTCTCCAGTTCGTTTAAACAGTCGGTCAGCAGGTTCTTCTCCTTCAGAAGCGCTTCAGATCTCTGAGTTACTGCGGCCCACATGACGGCGGAGTCGCACGCAGAAAAGGTGTGAATGTGAGGCTTAAACTCACCGTGTCGCTCCTCCAACACACACACACACACACACACACCACAGTCCCTCCCACACACACACACACACACACACACACAGTTCTGCTACAGGTGCACGTGACGCAGTAGCAGTTTCGGGACTTTGACAGCCAATCATAGAGCGGGATTCCTGCCACGTCACGCGTATTGCCTTTTAACCGACTGGGGTTAATGATTAATTATTGAAACGGAGTCATGGAGATCTTTTATTATTAATAACGTCATAAATCCATCTTCAATTATTCATCTTTTCTACTTTATCTCTCTTCATTTCGCAACTGTTCCAAGTTTTGACATCAAAGTAACCTGTTCCATTTCAATCCTCTGAACTCCAGTTTCCTCTCATCCTCACACTGTGGACTCTGGAGAAGAGGAATAATTCATCTCAGAAGATACAGGTGTGTCCAGGCAGTACAGCGTGTGTGTGTGTGTGTGGATCACAAACAAGACCATTTCATTTTGCTTGGTATTTTATTTGAAATGAACACCACGTTACAGTCGGACTGTAAATCTAAGAACGGCGATAAAAAAACAGGACAAAATGTCTTTTGTGAACACAATAAATATCACACACACACACATGTAGGTGAGGGAACACTGCACATCACCTCAGGACAGGGTCAGGACAAGTACACTCATTACTTTAACAGCTCCTTCACACACACACACACACACACACACACACACACACACACACACACACACACACACACACACACACACACACACACACACACACACACACACACACACACACACACACACAGTGTTTTCTATAAACTGACTGTGTGTGTGTGTGTGTGAGTGAGAAAGAGAGGGACAAACAGAGGTAAAGAAGAAAGGTTTGAAAACAGAGGACTGACCGAGACAAAGATGAAAAAAAAGAGACTGATACAGAATGTATAAACACATAACTATGGCAACAGTAGTTGAGTGTGGTTGCCATGGTGACACAGAACCCGGCGAAGTCTGTACAACTAGCTGTAGCTACAGTACTGTAATAACATTATATACACCACGACTTTATATGACGTCAACCAATCAGTGGTTGAGAAATCAGGAAACGATCGTAGAAATGATCCTCCTTCAAACAACTTGTTTTATACATCATTACTGCCATCACAGTACCGTTAGTCTTCATAAAACTCACACATACACGGCGAAGAGAATAACACGCAGACACACGTGCCACCTTCTGAACACGACACTTCACCACATGGTTCATTACTTAAGCAGCCTCCTGAAGTTCCCTTGAGGAAGTAGAAACATAAGCACTCATCTGCTAGATGTTTCATCAAAGAGCAGACGTGTCTGGATCACTTCCTGATATTTGACACGGTGCACTACTAAAGATTCAACACTATCAGATTCAGAACTAAACCGTTGGCATGAAGTAAAATCCATCATTAAATAAATATTTACAAAAGAGCAGGATTTTAGCGTCTCGGTCCTGCTGCATCAAAATCTAATCCTTATTCAGGTCATGCTAAAAATTTAAGAAAAGAAAATACATGAATTTAACAACATATCTGGCAAAAATAAAAGCTGTCTAATACCACCTAGAAAATAAAGCAAACAAAAGAAAGAAATGAAACAAATCAAAATGCTCGGCAAATCAAAATAAAATTTAATGATCAGAATTATCAAAACAATGTCAAAAGACAAACAAAAAAATGATCAAAAGGCCGTTTTTTATAATAGTAGTGACAAAAAAAATAAACTGAAGTCACAAAACAGCAACTAAACAAAATGTAGGGGGGAAGGATGAGACCTCAAAAGAAGCTGAAATCAGAGGGGAACTACTGTGTGTTACTTTGGGGGGATTTTTTCTCACCTTTGGTCCTTCTTTCACTTATTCACTCCATCTTTCTTTTTGAAAGTCTCTTTCATTAACTAATGCTCGAAATTTTTTAAACACAGAATAAGGCAAAAATTGTTGAAAATCAGAGACATCAAGAAAGAATCTGATCTGGAGCATCCCATAATAATCAGCCGTTCAGTCCTACAGAATGATTGAATTTAAGGGAGAACCTGTGTGAGATGTTCATGTTAGTCAATACACCTCAGTATAAGATTTGCGTTTCCTATTTGTTAACATTAACCCCGCCCATATGTAGTCAGACACCGCCCCTTTCTCCACCAACATTTTTAAATGCAGTCCCACACACAGGCAGCAGAGGACGCACAGCGCGCGCGCACACACACACACACACACACACACTGCTTCATTAACATGTTCATCAGGAACAGACCAGTTGCAGATCCGATACAGAGATTAGAATTTTGTATCTGATCGACAGAACGCTACAGCCTGTGTGTGTGTGTGTGTGTGTGTGCGCACGCGTATGTACAGGAGGCGAACAATACTTAATCAAGCATATAAACTGGTTAATACTATACATTTATAAAAAAATTCCATCATGTACCTTAAGGAAATCTCGCTAGCAACTTGAAGTTGGAACATGGAAAAGAGAAAACGTGAAACGTCAGTGGCGGGGCGTTAAACGACTTGTTTACGTGACTTGCAGAAAAAAAGAACGAAAATCCTACCAAGGCTAAGCTAAGTAACATTTTACTACTAAAAAAACAAAAAATAGCAGATGATGCAGTAAAGAGCAGATGTGGTGTAACGTGAACTAACACACAGGGCATGTGGCGATAACCAGTTAAACAATACATCACGATATTAAAGTGACTGACTTTACAGCTTATGAGTGCAGTGATGTAGTGAGTGTGTGTGTGTGTGTGTGTGTTAGAAGCAGATGAAACTATAAAACAGCGGCTTTCTAAACAATGTCCTCTACTTGTGTGTCTTGCTGGTTTTGAAGGACACCTGCAGGATCTTGTCCCCCAGTCTGTAGCCGTTGAGGCTGGCGATGGCCACAGCCGCCTCCTCGTAGTTGGTCATGGTGACGAAGCCGAAACCTTTGCACTTGTTGGTGTTGAAGTCTCGGATCACTTTGACGTTGGTGACGGCGCCGAACGGGCCGAACATCTGCCACAGGATTCCCTCGTCCGCATCAGGACCCAGGTTGTAGATGAAGATGCACCACCCGGCCTGCGCACTCCCGCCCATGTTCGCCCCGGACAGACCGCCCATGTGGTCTACACCCATCGGAGAGAACCTGAACACACACACACACACACACACACACACACACACACACACACACACACACACACACACAATTATTTATACTGATAGTCACAAAAATGTTTCCAAATCGTCAAGCTAACAGATTAATCCTGATTGGCTAGAGGCAGTAGCAATGTTTCCTGATTGGTTAAAATCGATAAAAATGTAAACCATTTGTGAGAAAATGGTTTCCCATGCTGTACCCTCTCAGCCAATCAGATGACACCGCTCTTTGTGGGTGTGACTGAGTAAATACCTGAATCTCTGTGCTTGGTGGTGTACGGGTCCTCCGAAGCGACGTGACTGCGTGTGATAGACCTGAGGGATGATCTGTGCATTTTTTATCTGATTGGGATTGGCGGCAAACTTCACGGTGATTGGCTCGGCAGCGGCTGGAGGCTTCTGTCCGTTCAGCTCTTTAATGGCATCCTCTGCCTCTGAGCGCTTGTCAAAGCGTATGAACGCAACGCCGCGGGAAAGACCTGACAGGAAGAGGAACGATCGTAACCAACTGCTAGGCATTGGCTGTAGGCGCGTGTAGATAAGCGAGGGTTTACGGCTCACCTGAAGTCTGATCGACGAGCACGCGCGAGTTGATGATCCGCCCGTAGCGCGTGAACATGTCCTCCACGTCTTTCTGCGTCATGGTCTTAGGAAGGCCACTGATGTACAGATTGGCGTCTTTGATGGAGTCCGAGCTCGGCCGTGCGTACGACACCTGCGGCAGATAAACACGCAGCACAAACACTTTCAAATCTGATACACAAAAAAAATAAACACCCCCGTGTTAATCATCTTCAACACAATTAACACAACAGTGAAGCGTGACGTTTAAGATCCGCCCCATCCAGAAGGCCACGTTAGTCACATGGCTCTTCACTAACCAATCAGACGGCAACACTGCAGTGCCTCAGTCCAAGGTAAAACAACAGTTTTTATTTATATACAAAAATGAACTAGATTTGCATGCTATTAAACTGATAGAACTTTTTCTGAACCTCGTAGCAGTTCAATTGGTTAAGTTCATCTGGTTATAATGTTAATTTTTGCAGCGTACAGATAAATTATAAATTCTAAAAGCACTGCACCCACATCGAGCTCTTCATAATCAATCTAATTTGTAATAATTCAGCTTTAATGGTTGCAAACCTGTGATGGGTAATAGTTTTTGAAGAGCAACAAAAGTTAACATCCATCTCTCAAGCCTGGAATATACTTGCTTTTACTTGTTTGCGGTGTGCTCGGTATATTACAGTACATATAGTAATGCGTGTGTGAAGGGGGAAAGGGTCATGCGTCAAGTATAACCCAGGCCTTAACGTGGAGTGTTACTGAGTCAAAAGTAAACAAACCAAACTTGCAGCTTGAATGAAAAGAATTAAAAGTAATAAAACCAGATAAAGTAACTTGTAAAAAAACAAACAAACAAAAAGGCCACGCGTGATGTAAAAAAAATGTAGTGATGTATTATTACCTTGATGGTTTTAGACTGTAGCCTCAGGCCATTCAGAGTACTGATTGCTCTTTCTGCATCACTAGGGTTTACATAGTTAACAAAGCCGTACCCTAAACTGTGGCCTGGAGAAAACAACACAAAACAAAAGAATAAAAGCAAACAAAATAAACCAAACAAAAAAACAAACAAACCAACAAACAAACTTACGAATAGAAAGAAACAAATTATTAAAATATCAGAAATAAATTAGCCATATTGCATGGGGGAAAAATTCACGACAAACCTTGAGGAAAGAAAATTCAAAATTGAGCTAAAAGCCACCAAATCTAGTTCGTAAATCCACCAGGGTTTGTCTATCGCTTACGAGAGTACCATATTTCCCGGAGTTATCGGTGTTGTGTGAATATTTTTTTTATTGTGTTATTTATAAACGTATTTATACGGACCGGCGACTTTATCTCGGATGAGCTTAGCGCTCTCCACCTCGCCGATGCTGCTGAAGAGACTGCGCAGCTCCTCCTGCGACATGTTCTGCGGCAAATAGTTCACGATCAGATTCGTCTTGGCGTCCTTCGCCTCCTCCAGCATGTGATCCTCGTAACCGTTCGACATGTCGTACACCTCCTGAGAGACAGAACGGCAAACCGGACGTCAATGAGACGAGCTTTAATAAGCAACAGCAATCAATACAAACAAAGACATTGTAACCCTATGAACGATGATTCAAATAAACCGTTCAAATTCAGAAATAATAGGGCAGGCAGCGACTTTAACTTCTTTTTCTTGGACACATTCTACCACTTTAGTGTTAAAGTGTAAGCTGTGCTCAGGGAACTGAAGAAACAAGGACCACACGCACCTTACAAATGTTTGGAATTTGCTGCTTCTTTGGGATTGTTAAAACTCTTCACTTGCCTCATCTGTAACTGATTCAGTTGTGCACCAAGAGCCGTTTTCATGATTACATTTACCTGGCGTAAGTAACTCACTAGCTGGGTGAATTTCTCAGGTAAAGAATGAATCATGTCAGTCAGCTCTTCACCACAAGTCTTGTTTTTACATCAAAAGGTAAATGACCAAAGTGTGTCGACAGGCGTGACGTGAAAACGTGTCTCTCTCTCTCTCTCTCTCTCTCTCTAACACACACACACACGTCATCAGAGTGTGTCCCTAATAGATTCGGAGTCTACTCACTTTTAAGTATCTAACGTGTCCCCTTCTGACTGCCATGAAGAGCCGTCACAGATCCCGACTCTGATCTGAAGACACCAGAAAAAACAACCAAAAACAAAATAAGGTGGTAAAAATACACGCTGAACAGAATATAAAAGAAGACGAAAAGAGGGAGCAGAAAGGAAGAAATAAAAAAAGCAAGCAAAGGAAATGAAGAGAGAAAGAGAAAGCTGAGCCGGCTTCTGATTTTACCTGTGGAAAGAACATAAGAGCCATCAGGCAGGAGAGCTTCAGCGTGTATTTTTAACACCTCACGCCGACTGGTCTCCCACAACCTGCCCCTTATCACCGACTAATTCCCCTCTACACCACCACCATCAGCATCAGGGCTACATCTACTTCCGGTCTACACGCAGCATCACTTCCGCCTTACCTTCACCTCTCTCAGGAATACAGATCGCTTTAATTCGAATTTAATAAGAATTCTAATTAAAGAAATGTTACTGGAAGACGTAAAAAACTATAATAAACATCCCATTAATAAACTACCGGTAATAATATATTAAGAACAGACGTGACTAGCGTCGCTAATACACTGTGACGTGAAGAGCGTTTATGGTTGACTGAACTGTTGCTAAGCTAGTGGCTACACAGAACACCTAGCATAACGGCACGGTCGTGTCCCAAATAGCACAATCCCCACTACTGTTCCCTTTGTTACCAATACGACCAAGGGCTCGGTCCCTATGTAGTGCCAGATTTGACCAAGATGGCGTCGTTCGGGACGCCGCCATGTTCTTCCTGCCTGGGTTAAACGTTAGCTTGGTGGCTAACGAGTCGCGACGTCTAGGGGCAAACGCACGCACGCGCTGCACTCATTTTATGGTGGACTTTGAATGCAATTCATACGGTTTTTACATTATTCATTGCTATTTCGATACATTTTTTATTCAAAAACCAAATCCCGCGGTTTTTTTTTTTTTTTTTTTTTTTTTTTTTTAACAATGCGGCTCTGAGGCGCGGGCAGGCCGCTCGCGCGCGCGTTCCTCACAGGCCAGGCTTATATAAAACGGGGCCTCAGAACCCGCCCGGTTAGCTACATGCTAACAAAATCACGGTGTAGTTTGAAATAAACCGACTCGCGGGTTATGTTAGTCAGTGACTCGTAACTTACCGACTTCACCCCCGCTTTGAATCTTTCCTTTAAAAAAAACAACAAAAAATAGAAGGATCGCGTCCGGACTGCTCTCTGTCTCTCTGAACGCGGCTGCGTGCGCGTGACACAAAAGCGCGCCCACGAGGACAATGTAACCGGAAAACCACGGCCACGCCCATCGACGACAAGCCCCGCATTCTTGAAGATGATTGGTTGGGGTTTATGTCAATCTCACTATGCGCCAACCAGAGATCTAATATATAAATTTCAAGATTTGTATTTTTCACAAAAAATAGTTATATGCGGAATAAAACTTGCAGTGAAATGAAACTGCGCATTAGGTAAAAAAAAAAAAAAAGACCGAATATATCAAATATACGACAATATGAGAAGATATGAAATTTATGAATTTTAAAGTGGTATTTAATCTTGTAAATGTGCTTGTAAGTGTGTCTGCGACCAAATCAGTTTCTTCTCCTGAGTCAGTGGTCGTGGAATAAACCAGCTCTTAAATCCACATGATTGTATGTGAGATTGTGCAGTTTGCTACAGATGCAGGTTGTGAGCTCTGACTAGTGACGCTCTCTGACCGTCCAATCAGAGGACGTGAAAATGCTGATGTTATTGTACACCTGCTAGATGATGGATGATGAACCTTTTCTCTGTGTGTGTGTGTGTGTGTGTGTGTGTGTGTGTGTGTGTGTGTGTGTGTGTGTGTGTGTGTGAGGGAGGTCTTCGTGAGTGTTGAGGCATTACAGGGGGATTATGGGAGTTTAACCAGCTCATTTATGTTGCACACTTCATTACCCTCAGAGCAGAGCAGATAAGTGGATTACAGCAGGAGAGACTAATGCACACCCAAATCTCTGTTTAAATATCTGTTTTATTTCACACACACACACACACACACACACACACACACACACACACACACACACACACACACACACTCACACAGAGCATCACATCTCTGTCCCAGACTGGAGCATGACCTGACTGCTTCTCGTCACCAGTCTACACACTTCTTTCATCTTATTTTTGTGATTTGAGACGCAGCCAGCTGAAACTCAGGTGAGGTCTTTCGCATTCACAATGTTTATAATCCGATCTAGATTTATATATTACACAGTTTAGGATTTACACTTCCTCTTAGAGTTTTACCTACACATCATCATCATCATCATCATCATCATACACACACCACGTGTTTAAAGGAACCTTTTAATATGAAAAAAATATAGATCAATAGATCAATTGCTATTAAAAGAAAACTAACCAAATCTATCATTAATACGATCATTAATATTAATGCAGACACATATGATCTATCTATCTATCTATCTATCTATCTATCTATCTATCTATCTATCTATCTATCTAATCTATCTATCTATCTATCTGTCTATTTATTTATTTAAACTAATTATTGAACAAACAGACAAACCCATCAGGAAAGATCAACACAAACGCAGTGATATTTGGTAAAATAAATTTAATTTAATGATCAAATGAACAAAAAGATATAAAATGAAATGAAGAAACACGCATAGCAGATAGATAGATAGATAGATAGATAGATAGATAGATAGATAGATAGATAGATAGATAGATAGATAGATAGATAGATAGATTCACTGTTTAGGGTGATACAAGTGTTTGTAATTGACGTGGAACATAAGGAGAAGGATGATGATGATGATGATGATGATGAGGGCTCAGTGTAAGTCGTCAGCAGTTTCCCCTTTAATCCTCTCTTTTAATGTGATTAGCAGTTAGCAAATCCTGCATTGGGATAAGCACACACACACACACACACACACACACACACACACACACACACAAGTGTACAGTAATAAACACTACAACTGTTCATTTTGCTGCATCCAATAAGATAAATATGATATAGTAATTTTAATCATGAATAATTAATGAGTGGTAATTATTCAAATATAATTAATATATAATTATTCATATATAATAGAATATATAATGTCACTCATTTTACTGCTTTCCAACTTATTACCTAGAAACCGTGGACTTCTTTTTAAAACATATTTATATATTTTTTTCGACCAATATACTGTGTATGTGCTGTATATTAATATTTATGCAAATTAAGCCCATCCCCTCGATGTCTCATTATAAACACATAAATCTGTTCATCCTTTGTGTGAGGCAGAGGAGTGTTCAGGACGTCCCTGATGCTCCTGGAAGCTAATGAGCTTAGCATTTAGCATGCACTGATCATGGCGGTGATTACAGGAAGGTTTGCTGAGGGTAAAACTTTAAAGCGTACGATTAAAGATAAACATCCCTCTAAAGTGCTGTACACTCAGGAATTAGCTAATCGGATCGGATAATCAGCAAAGAGTTAAAGGACGTCCACACACACACACACACACACACACACACATGAGGATTATACACTGCATACTCTCATCTCTTTATGTAACATCATGAGCTAATTTTAAAAGATACACAATCATTTTATCAGGGGTTTACTGATATGTATTGTGTGTGTGTGTGTGTGTGTGTGTGTGTGTGTGTGTATACAGGGAGTGAGATGACCCCAAGGGATCAGCTGAGGAAAATGACAGCGTTAGGAGAGCAGGATGATAAACACTGGTACAGACTGGTTAATAGCATGTCTGTTGGAGGTAAGACTCGATACAATACACAATGATGCGTGATGCAATGATGATATGATACCTCATAATATTAAACCCTACAATACAATATGATATATTTCAGTACAATATAATCTGATACGATAATTTACATGATACAAAACAGTATGATATGATACAGTATGAAACAATGCACAATATGATACGTTATAATAACGACACCGTATGTTACGATACGAAACACTGTTACAATAGAATGTGATATGATATTTCACATTATTATAAGAGAGATAAGATTTTATTCGTCCCACAGTGGAGACATTTCACAATACTTCTTAATATTTCTCAATGTATATACCAAACAATACAAAACAATACAATTGTGAGTGTGTGGGTGTGTGTGGGGGGGGTGTTTGTGTAGGTGTGTGGGGTGGGTGTTTGTGTAGGTGTGTGGGGGTGGGTGTTTGTAGGTGGGTGTGTGTGGGGTGGGTGTTTGTGGGGGTGTGTGGGGTGGTTGTTTGTGGGGGTGGGGGGTGGGAGGGGGGTGTGGGGGTGTGTGAGTGTTTGTGGGGGTGTGTGGGGGTGGGTGTTTGTGGGGTGGGTGTTTGTGGGTGTGACTGCACAGAGGATTGTGGGAACCAAGCTCCCCAACCTCCACATGGTTTATGCTATCCGTCTACACAAAAGAGCAACATTATCATCAAGGATTCAACCCCGTCCAGGACACACACTGTTTGTGTCTCTTCCAGCAGACTGAGGAACATCATCCCAGATTCTCCTGTTTGCACAGTCCCACTACATTTTCTTATTGCTGCTGCTCTCTGAGGGCTAACAAACTAATTTCGTTGTATCACTATAATGACGATAAAGTTCTCTAAGTCTAAGTGTGTGTGTGTGTGTGTGTGTGTGTGTGTGTGTGTGTGTGTGTGTGTGTGTGTGTGTGTGTAGAACTGAGACAGAGGCAGGAGATGATGATGAGGAGCCCGATGGCTTTGAACCCACAGGTTCTCACTCAGGCACAGCAGAGACTGCAGCTGGAGCCACGGTTTATCGACAGGTGAGTGTGTGTGTGTGTGTGTGTGTATGTGTGTGTGTGTGTGTGTGTGTGTGTGTGAATTGTGTAATAATGTGTTTAAAATGCAGAACGCACCACACAGGCAGGTTGTACACTGTTTAGTGAAAAACCACTAAGCCCCACTTTAACTGTATGTGTGTGTGTGTGTGTGTGTGTGTGTGTGTGTGTGTGTGTGTGTGTGTGTGTGTGTTCATAGGGATCTGGTCCCTCCCAGTGATATTGTCTCGTCGTCGGAGCCCCGTCCCCTGGCCCCCCCGCTGCCCCCCCACTCCACCGTCCTCACAGGAAGAAGCTTCAGTTCAGCAGGTTGCAGGTTCCTCCTCATTACTGCATTTACACTCTGCTGAGTTCTGCGCTCTGATTGGTCACAAGCTGCTGGTTTATTCTCTACAGCAGTGCGCATTATACTGTATACTTAAACTTATCAGGATCTTCATTCCTGTTTCAGGAGGTTACGGCTTCCTTCCGCCAGAATCCATGGAAACGGTTGCAAGACGACAAGAGATCATCCACAAGCAGAACATGGCCAGGTAACGATGTGGAAACGTGTGGTGCGTTAAAGTACATGTGCTAAAGGTGCAGTATGAACGTTGGGTGCAGCAGATGATGACTTGTGTCGCACGAATGTGTCATGTTCAGGATGGAGATGAACGCCATTCTGCAGCAGAAGGAACTGGAGAACCAGCAGAAGACCTTACTGACCAACATGGAGAACCCGCTGGTGTACCAGCACCTGATGCATCCCAGTACTGCCGTGTTCCGGGGACGCCATCGCCTCCACGACAGCAACGAAGTCTTCGACCTCCACGCCAACAGCTTCCTAATGTCTGGTCCTTACCCACCAATCAGTTCTCTGCAGAGAGAGAAGGGGCGGCGCCCTGGCAGGAGAGCAGCCAATCAGAGGTTTTCAGACAGCAGCACTGCGTTTCAGACAGAGAGGAACCAGACGGAGGAGAAGAGCGTAGACGAGAGTCCTGGAGGAGCTTCAGGAGAGGAAAAGGAACCTGAAGCAGAGGGAAGAATGGAGCCCTGTAGTGAAGCTAATGCTAATGCTAAACATCAGCAGGCTAAAGTGGAGCTAAAAGAAATGAAAAGAAACGGAGAGCAGAGTAAGATATGTGTCACTCACACAGACACCGCGAACATCAGTGTTGCCAACGGAGACAAGGACATGGACAAGTTTCTGTTCCCGCCCACCACAGCGCTCCCAGCGTTCCCCTACATGTTCCCCCTGGGAGGAAACACACTACTGCCCCCTGGTGAGCATTCTGTCTACTCACAACCTCACCTGTATGTTCTTTCTGCCAGTCTCTATCTCTCTCTCTCTGTGTATCTGTATAAATGATAACACACACAGACATCAGTTCATCTCATCAAGTGTGTGTGTGTGTGTGTGTGTGTGTGTGTGTCTGACTCTCAGCACATGCTAACATGTTCCTGAACACAGATGAGATCTCCACCATGGAGGATCTTCGCAAGTGGGGGGTTGATGATGTGTACAACTTTATCAGAAACATTCCCAGCTGTTCTGAACACGCTCAGGTAACACACACACACACACACACACACACACACACACACACACATGGTTTTACCCTCTGGCCCTGACCCTGTGTGTGTTTAACTCAGATGTTTAAAGATCACATGATCGATGGAGAAACTTTACCGCTGCTTACAGAGGATCATCTACTGGACACGCTGGGGCTAAAGCTCGGGCCTGCTCTCAAAATACGCTCTCAGGTATTCTCACACACACACACACACACACACACACACACACACACACACACTCCCTGCTTTCTTTCACACTGTATAACCTACGAGTGTGTTAGGAGGACAGTGTACTCTACACTACTTAGGGCACTCAGCATTAGCTTGCTAGCTCAGAAACAATCAAACACCCTGGTTACATGTGATATGGTAGTGATCATCACCTGTGTTTGTTTGTATGTAGGTGTTAAGACGGATGGGCGGAGCTCTCTGCATGACAGCCCCGCCTCTTCAGCCACCGCTGGAGAAACACGTGGAACGGTCACGTGACCTCATTTCCCCTCTGCCCTGCAGCACAGAATTACCCCCAAGCCCCGGGGTGGGTGAGTGTGAGGCTCTTAGACCTCCCGCTGGGGACACGCCCACTTCTACGAACAACACTACTGCCTGAAGGGGGCGCTGTTTAATCCCCACCCGTATACACACATACAAAACACACTGAGCTTTTTATTATTGTTTTACTCACACCGGCATCAAGCTGTGTTTTATTCTGTCTCTGTCTCAGATCATTAGTTGTAGCTGCTGAGGGAGATGATGAGAATAATAATAATAATAATTTAAACAGTAATAGTTTAGGTTTTCAGTAATTTGGTAAAAATTGTTAGCTGCATTTTTGTTCTTGTTTTTATTTACAAGTCATTTATAATTGATTTCAGTGTGTATTTGTAAATATGAACTTTTTTTAACATCATTGCGTGATTATTATTCCGTCTTTTTTAAATCTCTGAATAAAAGCGTCTCTGATGATCCTCGTGTTCTGCATGCATGCGCTTCATCAGGATACTAAGAAATGATTTTTATACACTTATTGCATTGAGAGATGAGAATCAGAGACACAAACGCCACGGTTTTGTACACATTTTTCTTTTATTTGTACACATTTAGAAATATGAGGAACGCTGCACGTATTAATACATTATTATAATTACTAACAACAGGCCGATGCTCGGCTTTATATCTATCTGGAAATATAGATAAAAAATAAACACCTGCTGGCACGTGAGCATGACGTCACCGAGCGAACGGAGAAAACTGGAATATGCAAATGAGTATGCAAATGAGACGAACAGATCAGTAAGAAGTGCTGCAACAGTTCCAGGTTTCGAGCCTCAAGTTTCCCTACACCATCGAGTCAGAAAGTGAAATTACAGAACGCACTCCGGCGAGTGTGTGCGTGTGTGTGTGTGTGTGTGTGTGTGTGTATGTAGGCTGGGGGTTCTGAATGTATACATGGTGATTATTTCAGGTAAACATGTTTACATACAGAAAAGTGAAACATTCTGAAGGCCGGGCTCGGCGGTGTCCCAAACCACAGTCCGTCGGGTCACATGTCTCCGCACATTACAGATGTTGAGCTCCCACTGTACCGATACTACTGATTCTCATCAAGATTAAAACAAGATTTGATGGACAGGCCACGCCCACAGAGACAACTCTCTCTCTCTCTCTCTCTCTCTCTCTCTCTCTCTCACACACACACACACACACACCTAGCACCTGGTCAGTGTTCAATATCACTTAGCGACATAGTGACATCCAAGCTAGCTAGTGCTAACAGGCTAGATATCTATGCTAGCTAGCGCTAACAGCTAGCATAGTGAGCAGGGGTTAGCAAGTGAGGTAGAAAAGATCACTGTGACGTGATGAAAACATCCTGAAGAGCATGAGGCTGAAATGACAAGACAAGCGTGTGTAAGGGTTAGCGGTGTGTGTGTGTGTGTGTGTGTGTGTACAGCAACAGATCACATGACAGCTAAATAAATGAAAATGAATTGTTTTACGCAGCAAAGGTATAGAAAAGGTGTCGGACACACAAACACTTTCCGGTGCGGTTTAGGACACAGCCACAGGAAGTCAGTGGATTGGTTGCCATGGCAACCGAGACAAGTCGTACTTGCTAATCTGGCATCTAGAGCATGAGACGACAGGTCATAATCTTTAACCTTTAAGCTACGGGAGTTTAATGTAAAACAGGAAGTGATGCGTACAGGTGATTTGGCACTAATGAAGGACGACACTGTGGATGTGGACCAATAGGAAAGGGGCGGGGCCTAGATGATGATTCCGCCTACTTCAGTCTTGTGAGAACCACAATGAACCCGTTGGAGATTCACACACACATACGGTAGAATAAGAAACATTGGTCCAAACTGAACAGCAGCCTACAATGAACACACACACACACACACACACACACACTCGGGAAGAGTTTATGCTAATTACACTACCAGTAAACAAGGACATGGTGGGTGTGGGTGTGGGTGTGTCTGAGTGCGTCTTTTAACCAGGAAATAAAGGAAATCCAAGATGGCCACCAGAAGCCCTATTGCGACCCTGCGGGTGGAGTTGACCTCTGACCCGTGTGTGTGTCTGTAGTGGAAGATCGCAGTGTTCGATGTGATGGGCGAATCTCCTCTCAATGAATGTTTACAGTTTACGTCTGGTGTGGTTTAGGCTCCACCTCCTCCTCCTCCTCCTCCTCTTCGTCAGTGTGCTGCTCGAGCTCGTCACGCGTGATCATCTCGAAGTCGTTTCCGTTGCTGTGCTGCGAGCCGTCGTCCTCTCTGCGCTCGCTGTCCGAATCTGAGCGCCGCTCTGCCTCATTCCCTGCCTCCTCTTCCTCTTCCTCCTCCTCCTTCTTCTCGGTGTCTGATTTGTCCTCGCTGTCTGATTTCTGCGTCTTGCCGCCCTTTACATCGGACTCGGACTCCCCCGTGCCCTTCTTGCCGCTTGTCTGAGGGCCCTTGTACTCGTGCGTGTAAATGGGACGGAACGAGTCCACGAAGCCCACGTCCGCAGTCAGATTGGGGAGGAACCAGAAGTGATGGCGCCCCCCAGTGACCAACCAGATGATCAGGAATAAAATACAGCGAGCTGTAGAGAGAGGGGGAAGACATGAAAACCCCGTGAGAGAGGGATGGAAGACGTGTTAGAAACGTTCAATGAAACAGGCTGAGCATCTCACCAACAGCGAGGAGGAGGATGCTGGCGACGAAGCAACCTGCACACACACTCAGGTAATACACACCCACCCTCATCTCCGCCGGCCACAGGGGGAACAGTGTCGCCGCTATGACTGCAATCACTATCACACACACACACACACACACACACACACACACACACACACACTGTTAACACCACCACACAGAGTGTGAGAATTTGCTGATTAAAGTGTGTGATATGAGTATCAGTACAAACCCAACACCAGTCCCATAGCAAAGGTTTTAAAGTGAACTGGGTCATAAATCCACACATACACCTGCACAGAGAGAGAGTGGAGATTAGTGTGTGTGTGTGTGTGTGTGTGTGTCTGTGTGTGTGTCTGTGTGTGTGTGTGTGTGCACTACAGAACCTCATTTCCATCCAGAAACAGCTGGTCTTCATGAGGCTCCAGTTTAAACTTCTTCTTCACCTCCTTCTTCTTCTTTGGGGATCCAGGACTTTCATCCTACACACACACACACACACACACACACACACACACACACACACACACACACACAGAGGAACATGAGGTATCAGAACACCACCTGGTGATCCCACAGTCACTAATGATTTCAGAAGAAACACTTACATTCTTCTCCTTCTTGCTGTCTGAGGCCTCAGTGTCTTTCTTCTTCTCCTTCTCTTTCTCCTTCTTGCTCTTCTTTTCTTCCTCTTTCTCCTTTTCTTTTTCCTTTTTGCTCTTCTTCTCCTCCTCTTTGCCTCCATCAGCTTTCAGCTTCTCCTTCTTCGGGTCTTTCTCCGGTTTCTTCTTCATCACCTTCAGGGCTCGGTGGAAGAACTGCTTCTTCAGAAGCCTGTGAGAGAAATCAGTTTCTCTAACCAGAAAATCCATCTCTGGACCTTCTAAGCTGTACCTCGGATCAGATCCAGTCAGATAGACACGTGTGATCTGATCCAATCCCTTCATACCCACCTGTTGCAGTAATCAACCACAGAGTCTCTGGTGGTGAATAAAGCTTCCTCAGGTTTCTTTGATTTGGCCCATTTAGAGTCCAGCAGGCAGTCCACTGCTTTAGAGGCTGAAACACACACACACACACACACACACACACACACACGCGGTGAAACACTCCACAGCAGTACAGCACTGTGGGAACACTGGTGAAGCAGGAACACTGACCGGTGAAGTAGTCGACTCGGTGTCCCATCATGTTGGTGGACTTGGTAGGACAGTTGAATCGCAGGTATTTGGCCACCACCTTCTCCTCCTTGGTCGGTTCACTCACCTCCTGGAATCACAACAAGATCAATCACCTTCAAACTACCATCTTTACTTATCTGGATTTCCATTAAACAACACGCTGAGGAGTTCAACCGATGGTGTTTTAATAGAGATACACCACACCCTCTTCTTGAACATTCTCCACCCACTCCCTCACCCTCATCCACCCACCTTTACCCCTCACCCACTCCCTCACCTTTACCCCCACCCACTCCCTCACCTTCAAAGTACCAAAGTTTCCTCCTCCACCCCCACACACTCCATCTCCACTTTCTCACACCCCTTGACCTCCATACACCTGTCCTCATTAAAAGTTAATGTTGTGTGTGTGTGTTTCTGAGTCAAGGTTGAACATCAGCTGACAGTAAAACAGAGCCACAGCTTCAACAGTTTCGTATGACAGATTTTTTTTCACTGATGGAGACGAAGGAGATACACACAGTTCTTCATCCAACACCAATCAAATCAGCCGTCCAAACCACACCCACGTGAAAAACATCCAAACACGTATTCAGCTGGAACAGAGACGTGTGTGAGGACGCAGAACAGAACAGTGTTTACTGCTACCTAGAGCTTCTGTAGGGCAGGACACGCCCCCTGGGGGCGGAGCAAGTACTCTGGAGACGGCATTTCATTGGACAAACGCAAGATGAGTACAGGATGCGTCATCAAACTATTATCATCAACACAAAGTACTATAAATCTACACACACACACGCGCGCGCGCAATGACACTCAGTCCGGATCAGTGTGTGTGTGTGTGTGTGTGTGTGTGTGAGTTGAGAGAGTTGAGGCCGTAACCCACCTGCCAACATGGCACCTGGATCCATAATCGTCACAGCTGCTCAACTCTCTCTCTCTCTCTCTCATTCTCTCTCTCTCTCACACACACACACACACACACACACCCTAATAAACAGGTAACATGTCCTGACTCCGGCCTCTTTCTCACTTTCTCACACAAACTCAACGCCAAAATGGCCACAACTTTCCTCTCGGTTAGCATAGCCGGCTAAAAACAGCTCGCGCGCTCCGAAACCCCGCGCGAGCGCAGGCGGAACCGGTGCCTCTTTGCCCCGGGGCCCAGCGGCGCTCCGGTTCCGCTCGTAAAACCCGCTCCGTGTGTGTGTGAAAGTGTCCGTCGGTTCACCTGAATCCGCTTCTTGTGTCTCCTGCGCTCCGCCATGATGCTAAAATCCACCCCCCGCACTTCGCCTCGGCAGGATCACGTGATCCGGTTCGTGCGCTCGTACCACGTGTCGGGACGTGTTCTTCCGCGTCTGTCCGTGCGCGCGCGCGCTCTCTGCTGCCACCTACAGCACGAGGGGGCGTGTCAGTGTGGGCGTGGTTTAGCTTTAAACAGTTTAACGTTACGTGTCTGTATTATTGTTCTTTTGTGCTGCAATTTCACACACACACACACACACACACACACACACACACACACAGCTGTTTCTTTATTTTTAACATTTCATTTAATATTCAGCCTAAATATTAGTGTAAATACAAGAACTATTTACAGTATAATGGTCAATCCATAAAATCTTTATTCTGCATCTCATTGGTTGTAGTAGGTCAGTGAACACAAACCTCTTCAGTTAGTTTAGTTGAGTGCCAGAGACAAGTTTCATTTCTGTTAGCATAGTAATATGCACAGTGTATCTCTAGCCATCACAGAGCCTCCTGAAGGGCAGAAAAAGTACTTTGTTTTGTTGCTGCTGTGCAGGTCTCTCTTACGAAGGTCTCTCTTACGAAGGTCTCTCTTAGACAGGTACCTCTTAAGAAGTCACTCTTAGACAGGTCTCTCTTTGGCATGTCACTTGTGGGCAGGTCACTCTTAGACAGTTTACTTCATCCTGACACTCTCATTAATTCTGGTGTCTTCAGCTTGGTGTTAAATCCACTTGTTCTGCATTTATCACTCCTCAGTGCTCCTGAAGGCTGATGTGAGGAAGCACATGGTTCGTGCAGAGGTTCTCACTGCAAAACCGACTTACTTCACTCAACTTCATGTGTTCTGTCTGCAAGTTCTGTACAAACACATGCTGCAGATTAGTGATCAGAGTTAGCACAACAAGGGCACGCTAGCTTTCACACACTTTCACACACTGATGTTTACTTTGGCTGTGGTTTCTTCAGTGAAATGAATCATTTTCCTAAAGTTTTGTGTGACTTTCTCCCATGAGTTCAATTCTTTATTAATGGATTTATTTAATACATATTGAATTTTTGATTGTTTTTGTGAAAGCAGTTTATTTCTCAGTAAGATGAAGGTTTTAGCAGAATGATGAAACATTTGAGCATTTGTTCAGCAGATATACTAATAAAATCAGTATAAATCAGGATCATCTCTAAAACTCTGTTATATAAACTAAAACTTTCTCAATATAAATAAATATAAACTTTCTAAATATCACATTTTGCATTTAGTCCCCATGTGCTGTTACAATGAGCTCCACTGTTCTAGGAAGATGTTCTACTAGATTTTGTGGAGATTCATTCAGCTACAAAAGTGTGAGGTAAAGTCAGGATGTAGGTGAGAAGGTGAGGAGGGCTGGGGTGCAGTCAGCATCACATTTACTCTAAAGGTGTTCAATAGGATTTTTAGCAGGAGATCTTCCACTTCAACCAATGGAAAGCAGATCTTCATGGAGATGGCTGTGTGCACAGGGGCATTGGCATGCTGGAGCAGGTTTGGGTCTCCTGGTTCAAATGAAGAAAAACATTTCATCCACAGTCATGAACAAGTACAACTGTGTGTCTCCGACTTTGTGTGAAAATTATGTGGAGGAACCACAAACACGTACCACGTACACGTACACAAACACGTACACGTACACAAACACGTACCACGTACACGTACACAAACACGTACACGTACACAAACACGTACCACGTACACGTACACAAACACGTACACGTACACAAACACGTACACGTACACATACCACGTACACGTACACGTACACAAACACGTACACGTACACAAACACGTACACGTACACAAAACACGTACACGTACACATACCACATACACGTACACAAACACGTACACGTACACAAACACGTACACGTACACAAACACGTACACGTACACATACCACATACACGTACACAAACACGTACACGTACACATACCACATACACGTACACAAACACGTACACGTACACAAACACGTTCCACATACACGTACACAAACACGTACACATACACAAACACGTACACGTACACGTACCACGTAAACGTACCACATACACGTACACAAACACGTACACGTACACGTACCACATACACGTACACGTACACAAACACATACCACGTACACGTACACATACCACATACACGTACACAAACACGTACCACATACACGTACACAAACACGTACCACATACACAAACACGTACCACATACACAAACACATACACGTACCAAGTACACGTACCACATACACGTACACAAACACGTACCACATACACGTACATGTACACATACCACATACACGTACACAAACACGTACCACATACACAAACACGTACCACAAACACGTACCACGTACACGTACCACATAC